>BLBF01000066.1:2025236-2091828 GCA_015471245.1 Laticauda colubrina | reverse complement strand
GAGGAGGAGGAGGAGGAGGAGGAGGAGGAGGAGGAGGAGGAGGAGGAAGAAGAAGAAGAAGAAGAAGAAGAAGAAGAAGAAGAAGAAGAAGAAGAAGAAGAAGAAGAAGAAGAAGAAGAAGAAGAAGACCAGCAATGATTAACAGCTGTTTAACAGCTGATCTCCCAAAGAGGCCATTAGGGGGTGGCTCATGAACTAACATTCTAAGATCCATTTCATTATTTATGTCACCATTATTGAGCCTTTTGTAACAGAAGCTCAAAGTGACCTACTTATTCCTCCCTTCTCCTATCACAACAGTCCTATGAGGTAGTTTGGCCTGAGGGAGAATGAATGGATTTCCCCACTCCTTGTCCAACATCTAGGCAATACAATAGTTCTGTTTTGCTGTCCTGCTCATGGAATTTGCCTAGTCTGTTTTAAAGCCATCTGGGCTGATTATATTATAACCAATGAATCCCGACAGGAATTATATGCAACATGGAAAATGTGTTTTTCCCCCTTAAATTCAATGTAAGAAATATATAATTAAACTCTGATCATGAGAGTCTGGGGACACTTTAACTGTGTTTGGGTACCTATAAGAAGAACAGGAAAAAAAGGTCTATTTCAGGGGTGTCAAACTCAAGACCCGTGGATTGGATTTGGCCTGCAGGGTGTTTAAATCTGGTCTGTGGGGCTAGCCTAGAAATATCAAAGGACCACCCTGCGGTGCCACTGCCGGTCAAAAGAGGATGCTCATTTTTGGCCAAGAGGCTGGGGAAGCCGAAAACAGACCATGCAGGGGCTTTCTGGGGCCTTTGTATGGCCCATTTTCCGTCTGGAGAGTGCTGCAGGAGGCCAGGGCAGCCGAAAATGTGGTGCGGGGAGCCATGTGTGCCCCCAACCTCTGTTTTGGCTTGCAGGGTGCTGCAGGAGGCATCTGTTCCATCTCCTCACCACTCTCACCCCCACCACCCCCCCAGTGGAGATTCTCCTCTCCACTGAGCAGAACTACAATGCTGATCTGGCCCTCAAAGAAATCCAGTTTGACACTCCTAGTCTACACCAAAGAACTAAAGGCTTTTGCTGAGTATGGTGTAAATACACCTCACAGAACCAATGAGTGATTAATGTGTAGAATTGTGTCAGGAAGTTCCATATACGATGATAATAACTGCCTAACACACTTTGTCAAGTTAATTAGAGAAACAAAAGAGAATTCTTTGTCTTCCAATGAGTCTACAACAATTTCCAGACTTCCTTAATTTTGGGTTACTCAGAGAAGATAAGAAAAAGTGATTTTTGTCTCCAGATTCCAAATTATTAGAAAAGATCTGTTTCATCTATTCTTGACCCACTGAAATGGCATGAAGTTTTGGGTCAATGAATAATTGGCATTCTTCATAACGGGTGAATTCCATATGGTCATAGGTTCCTTCCAATCCACAGTAAACAACTTGATGTGTCCTGCTAAGACAGAGTTTCACAATCATAATTTATTGCTCAAAACTCATGATTGGTTTTCCACAACTTGCTAAAAATGAGACATGATTTTAGCCCTTATCCTTTGATGTTCTGAATGTTAGATAATTGGACAGCGGGCTCAATTATTTCTTCTCTTTTGACCGAGGGGTAATATTAAAAAGCAGTGAAAGAGGAATTTAGCAAATGCCTTGCTGAACCCCTAAATTCAGAGATGAGTGGAAGAAAGTAGATGCAGTAGATGGTCCTGAGAAAATGAGGTTGTCAGAATTCCAATGAAACTCCCCATTTCATTCAGCACTCAGAAACAAAGTTCATCCAGGTAAGAATTTATTAGAGAAATCAGAGTGGTGCATCTGGGAAAACCCGAATCTGAGAGTTCTGGGTTTTCCCTTTGTAATTGAAAATCAAAACCACATCCCCATATTTTATTTAGAAGCTTCCATGCTGCCAGAAGGGAACATTGTGTGAAGACTTAAAAGGCATCTAAGATGCTTCCATAGCAATCTGACTCATAAAAGTACATTGGTGTGGTTCTCTCTTAAAACATCTCCTTTCTTTTCAAAATATCCTACTGATCCCAGAGTTATCCTTTACTGGTCTTTCCCAGAAATATCCATTTCCCCCGCTGTGTTTTAATCTCTGTGGATCTGTTGATTTTTGTTGTTTGAATGTTTGAAAAAATCTGGGATTTTTTTTCATTCCTAAAATATTTGACTCTGGTTAGCTGGCTAGGGGTGGCATTGGGAGAGATGAGGAAGGTGAGGTAGAAGGAAACCTTTGATTTGTGTCAAATTCACGTCACAGTAGCATCACATGACATATCGGGACTTTTTTCCCCTTTGCTAAACTGGGTGGGAGTGGGACCAGCATGTGACGCATCAGGCCCATGCACCATGAGTTTGACACCCCTGTGTTAACTCATACAATATTTGCCAACAGAACGGGAGAGGGAAGCAGTGAGCAGCTTGCATTCCATATATATTTTCAAAGATACTAATTAGGTGACTGAAGTTTCTGCTGCATGAAATTCTAACTGGAGAATATGATTGATAACTCTTGGCTATGGATGTGTCCCATTGGAGAATATGAATTATGATACACCCGGGGGGGTGACCAGGGTCAAGGGTAACAATGAATTATGTGTCTCAGAGTTGGCTACACCCAGGCAGTGCCGGACATGTAAATTCCCAATAAATCTTTTTGGAGTTTGGCTAGAGACTTGTGATTTAAATGGGGTTAAGTGTCAGAATCCTGACAGCCTGATTTAGAAGATAATGCAGTTGTCTTCTAAATCAAAAGGGGAAAGGAAGGCCAAAGGAAGTCAAAGATGTTAGGAATGTAAGTCACCTAACAGCTATTTGGGTTGTAAATATATAAACCAGGACAGACATTTTAATACTGTATCTATAAGAGAGTCCTGGAGTTGTAATTGGGTGTGGTTTCTGAAACGGCCATAAGATGGAGCCAGAAACCTGGGTTGTCTTAGTCTTAGTCTCAGAAGAGAGTGTGTCTCAGTGAATCTGTTTTTCCTTCTGTTGGAAAGTATTGCTGTTCCTCCATTTTTTCTAATTGACTGTTATTCATGGATTTGATGTAAGTCTGTTACTGAACTGTTTTTGACACTGGACTTTGTCATTGGATTATCCCTGGATTGGAAACTAATTGATTTAACCTGTGAATGACTTTGGATTGCTTGTTTTTGAACTTTGCCTAAAACCTTTTTTGAAAGTAAAAAAACCTACATTTACTGTACAGTGTATCTGTGTGCTGTGTGTGTATTATTCAAACACTACTCTCAGATATGTCTCCTTGTATGGGCTCATTCTCCTAATGGGGGATTACCTCAACAAAAGACATCCATGACAATGGTGTGCATGGAAAAACACAAAGAATGGAGGAGTGCTGAAGGTAGTATGAAAATCTTCAGTATGATGACCCCTTTGGTCCACCATCTCATGGATGGAGGAGAAGCTGTCCATTCCACTTATCGATCAAGAACCAAGCATGAACCTTCTCTCCAGCAAAATTTGCTTTAGGAAAAGTGAAGAGTTCGGCATTCGTGTCACCATCAAAGAATGCTACGAGGCCTTGTGAATAGTCCAGAGAAACTCGGATCCTTTTCAGAGGATGGCACACTGTCAAATTTGTTCTGGGATGGGTGATCGCGTCATACCGTCCCCCATATCCCTGGATTCCCCAGTAGCCCCCACTAGAATCGTAACGAATTGGTGAGTTTCTTTCTGAAGATTCCCTTACAATTCCCACCCCCCACCACTCCCCTTCCTCCACCACCTCTACCTCCCAGCATATCTTCCCAGAATTGAAGCTCTGATGGCTTATGACACAGGGCATAAGGTCGTATCTCAGAGGACTGGTGTTCACATGCTGTTTCATGCCTTTCCATCTCACACTTTTCAAATCAGGAGATACGTAGAGGTTGGGACTAGCTGTTTTTGGATCCAGAGTCAGATTTGCTGTGTGGAAGAAAGAAAAATTGCTGGGTGAGAAGGAATTACCAACTTTCTCATGACATCTGGTTTATTTAATTTATAAGAAATATTGTAACTGGTGGTCAAGTTATGCTGAAATTATATCTTCTAAAAGGCCAAGAGGCTTGCTCACCAAATTGGTAGCTCTATCTTTCTCAAAAAAGAATAAATAAATAAAATAAAAGCCCTATTCCAATGATGGGGAAAAAAAGAAGTTAGTTTCTTTAATCCCTGGGAAACCTGGAGGCTAATACTCAAGAAAAGTAAGTTGGCTTAAGAAAAAAAAAATTCTGAGCTAATGATTAGATGAAGGCTTTCTAACTGGGAGCCCTGGGAGCAAAGTAAATTTAGCCAAGAAATTATAGACAATTACATCCAAGAGTTTAATTTCAATATAATTTCAAATGATAGTTGTTCTTTGCTGCCTCTGCCTCTGATTCTGCTTCCTCCTCAGAGCCTTTCAAAGGCTCCAAAGCTGGCCTAGGCTCCCCCTCAACCTCCTCCTTGTCTGATTCCTTTGCTAGCTCTGCTGGCAGTCGATGGGCCAAAACAAATGGAGCCCAAAATATATGTTGCTAAATGAAACATTTGTTAAGTGAGTTTGCCCCATTTTATGACTTTTCTTGCCACCGTTGTTAAGTGAATATTTGCCTTTGTTAAGTTAGTTACATGGGTTGTGAAATGAATTTGGGTTTCCCATTGACTTTGCTGGTCAGAAGGTCGCAAAAAACTGATCACCTGACTAGGGAAACTGCAACCTTCCTAAACATCAGCCTCTTGCCAAGCGTCCGAATTTTGATCGCACGACCGTGGGTATAGTGCAGTGGTTGTAAGTGTGAATATTTGGCATAAGTCATTTTTTTCAATGCCTTTGTATCTTGGAACAGTCACTAAATGAACTATTGTGAGTTGAGGACTACCTGTAGCCCTTCCCCACCAGAGGTCTTCTGCAAGATCTGAGCATCAGGTGTTCCTTGCTCTATTTTGCAGTTCTGCGCCCATTTTGATAGGGAACCTTGCCAGTGGTGGGATTTAAATATTATTACAACTGGTTCTGTGGGCGTAGCTTGGTGGGCGTGGCAGCGGAATGATATTGCAAAATCCCATTCCTTCCCCAACCCACCAACCTGCTTTCTAGCTCCATTCTCCTGTGCAGGGCAACAAAAGAAGACCCAGCCAATCGGCTGGGGCTCAGGAGGCAGAAAATACATGGGGTTGGTGGGGCCAGTCGGAGGTTTCTCTGAACTACTCAAAATTTCCACTACTGGTTCTCCAGAACTGGTCAGAACTGGCTGAATACAACCTCTGAACCTCACGGGCAGAAATAGCAGAATTTCAGTAAAAATAGACTGCCCTTGTCAGTGAAATAAAATATATTTCTTGAAATCATTTACAGGTAATCCTGGATTTACAACCATTTGTTTAGCAACCTGTCAAAGTTACAGTAACACTGGAAAATGCAATTTATGACCAATCCTCCACTTATGACCGTTCTGGTATCTCCATGGTTGCATGATCAAAATTCAGCCACTTGGAAACTAGCATACATTTACGACGCTTGCTGTGTCCTGGGATCATGTGATCACCATTTATATAATCTTTATCATCATCTTCAGGAAAGCAGAGTCAATGAAGGAAACTGGGTTGCCTTAATCACTGCAAAGTTCTCTTAACTGCATTGATTCACTTAGTGATCATGGCAGAAAAGGCATGGTTCATTTAACAACAGCCTTGCTTTGCAATGGAAATTCTGTTCCCAATTGCAGTTGTAAGTTGAGGACTACATGTACCAGCGCAGGTAATCCTCCACTTATGAACAGTTAATTTAATGATTGTTCAAAGTTACAACGGAACTGGGAAAAATTGACTTATGACAATTTTTCACAGTTATGACCATTGCAGCGCTCCCCATAATCATGTGATCAAAATTGAGATGCTTGGCAACTGGTTCATATTTGTGACCATTGCTGTGTCCCAAGATCACATGATCTCCTTTTGTGACCTTCTGACAAGCAAACTCAATAGAGATTCTACTTTTTTTTTTTCAATACATTTTTTATTTTTTTTCTTGCTTCTACAATCATGTTTTGTGAACAGTGTGGTTAAAGGGAATTTTACATTTTAAAACAAACATGACAATAATTTCATATCAAAACTGTCAACTTAATAATAAATATTAACACAAATTATGTATCCTGGTTATGCCAGATTCCCATATGTTGTTTTTATATCAATCTCTATATTCTTAAGATCACTATTTTATTATGAATATATATGACTAGTTGTATTTGCAGTGTTTAACAAATTATATATAACCATTCATAAATTCATGTTAATTTATATTCCCTCTTGTTTAAGCCCATGTCACACTGCACCAACGGATGCAAAGAGGATGTAAAATGGAGAGAAACACTTGCCATCCTTTTGGTTAACGCGATGTATCCGTTCTGTACTCACTGCCTCCGTTTTGCTTCCTCTCTATCCGTCCAGCATCCGTCTATGGACGTTTCATCCGCTCCAAAAGTTTTGAGCTGCTCAAAACTTGCGTGGAAAATGTATCCAATTCATCCCTTCTGCATCCGCTACGCATCCGTTAGGCATCCATTCTGCATCCGCACAACTCGCATCCGCTCGGACGCAGGGAAGAAGCGGAACGGACACAGAACGGATGCAGAACGGATGCCTAGCAGAAACAAAGCATTTAAAATGATAAAAACGTTTGCAGAGAGGACCTATCTCGGATATTAAGGATGTCTAGAGGATGCCTAGAGGATGCCTAGATAATGCAAAGGGATACCGATACTGCCTATAAAAAGGGGGAGCAACTCGTCTGCATCTCACTTTCAGACCAGCAGCCAAGCTGTGCAGACCTCTGCAGCCTTCATCTGACTCTTGCTCTTCCACAGCATCCATTCATGTCCACCGTGGATTGTGACAAAGTCCTTTTAGCAGCCACCATCCTTCTGCAACAGTGCGAAGTCATGTACAGGCTCTCTGAACTCAAATACGGGAAGAAAAAGAGGCGGCCAAGAAGAGTCTGGGTCCGAAGATGATTCACCAGAAGAGCAGAGGATGGACTGTACAACAAGCTGATGGTGGAGCTCAGGAACAAAGACCCTCGTGCATTCCAGAACTTCATGAGGATGCCTACAGCCACGTTTGACAAACTTGTGCAGCGGCTGACACCCAGGTTGACCAAGGCAAACACCAACTTCCGGCCCAGCCTGGAACCTGGGCTCAAGGTGGCACTCATTCTGCGCCACCTGGCCTCAGGGACCACCTACAGTAGCATGCAGTACGGCTGGAGGGTGCCACACAACACCATCAGCATTGTGGTCAGAGAAGTGGTGCAGGCCATCATCGAAGAATACAAGGAGGAGCTCCTCCAGTGCCCCTCCACTGCAGAAGGATGGAAGAAAGTTGCAGAGCAGTGGTATCAGAAGTGGAACTTCCCCCACACTGTTGGAGCCATAGATGGGAAGCACGTTGCCTGCAAAGCTCCACCCAACTCGGGGTCCACTTATTTCAACTACAAGGGCTCTTCGCCATGGTCGATGCTGATTACAAGTTCATGTACATCGATGCTTCAAGCAACGGCTCATCTGCAGATGCCCAGGTATACAACGCAAGTGACCTCAAGGGTGGGCTAGAACGCAACCTCATCGTGGGCTTCCCAGATGCAGAACCCCTGCCCAACGGCACACAAGATGTGCCCTACTTCATCGTGGGGGATGACGCCTTCTCCCTCACAACCTACCTCATGAAGCCCTACACCTCCAGATGCCTCACCCGTGAAGAGAGGATCTTCAACTACAGGCTGTCCAGGGCAAGGTGGGTGGTGGAGAACGCCTTTGGCATCCTGGCCAACAGGTTCCAGGTACTTCTCACCACTATGCAGCATCGCCTAGAGACCGTGAGGAGCATCGTGGAAGCTTGCTGCATCCTGCACAATCTCATGCGCACCCGCTACCCAGTCTTGCAGAACAGGCTTGTGGACCGCCAACAAGGCAATGGGGACATGGAGCCTGGGGAATGGAGGCAAGGGCGAAACCTGATAGAAACTGTGAATGTGCCAGGCCCCAACAGAGCTTCATGTGGAGGGACAAAGCAGCGCAACCTCCTGAAACACTGGTGCAACTCCCCAGCTGGAGCAGTGGAGTGGCAAGACAGGATGGTAGATGTTTAATGGATGCTTCCTTCAGCCTGTCTCATCACACGGAGGAGATTGTGCCATGTATGTTGAGTGGCCCTACAATGAACAGAGCATTTAATAAAAAGTTGTGTTTATGTTGACATGTGTGGATGATTGATTACATTGTTATTGATAATAAAGGGCCATAGGTTTGGCACCTGGGATGGTGGACCATACAGTCCCACTATGCTTGCACTGGAGGTTTATCTATCCCACAGCTATCTTAACCCATCCCAAAGGTATCCCTGCCCATCCCACTGCTATCTCAACCCATCCCACAAGCATGCAAAGGCTTAAACCATTTCTAAAAGTTTCCAGCAAGACTTTATTAAAAAAAAAGAAATGAAGCAAGTGTGTGAATCAAAACTAGACTTTATTAACAACAAGCTATAAAACAAAAGCTCAGTCTCAGGGGTGAAGGGTCCAGGTGCTGTGGAGGTGGCTGGTGCTGGAGTGCTTGTCCTCAGCTCCTCCAGAAACAGAAGCAGCAGAAGCCCCAGCCCCAGAAGAGCGAGCCCGTGCTGCAGAAGCCCCAGCAGAACCAGAGTGAGGGCCAGGGGGCGGGATGGTAGCCCTGTCCCTCTTGCCAGGGCTGGCAGCAGATGGCTGAGGCTTGCTGTGCTTCCGCATTGTTGTGGGGTTGCTGGCTGGCAGGCAGGCTGGCAGGCAGCAAGGCTGGCAGGAAGGCTGGCAGGGTGGCAGGCACCAAGCCTGGCAGGAAGTCTGGCAGGGAGGCAGGCACCAAGGCTGGCAGGAAGGATGGCAGGGAGGCAGGCACCAAGGCTGGCACCAAGGTTGGCAGGCAGGCTGGCAGGCAGGCTGGCAGGCAGGCAGGCACCAAGGCTGACAGGAAGGCTGGCACCAAGGCTGGCAGGAGGGCTGGCAGGGAGGCAGGCACCAAGGCTGGCAGGAAGGCTGGCAGGCAGACATGAACCAAGGCTGGCAGGAAGGCAGGCAGCAAGGCTGGCAGGCAGCAAGGCTGGCAGGCAGGCAGACAGCAAGGCTGGCAGGGAGGCTGGCAGGAAGGCTGGCAGGCAGGCTTGCAGCAAGGCTTGCAGTGAGGCTGGCAGCAAGGCTTGCAGCAAGGCTGGCAGGCAGGCATGCAGGCAGGGCAGGCAAGGCTGTCAATTCGTCTGGCAGCAGGTCTTTCCTCCGAATGCTGCCCACGTGCGAGCTGCTTCCCTTATATCCGCGGGGCTGACGCAATGCATGCTCCCCACATGCGCAATTAACGCCAGACATCCGTTCGGCTTCCGCTGTGCATCCGCTGTGCATCCGCTTCATCCACTCAGCGTCCTCTCTGCATCCACTCTTTCCATTCTGCGTCCGCTTTGCTGAGGCCCCCCGGAAGACTTGCGGATGTGCCATCCACTCCCATTTGCTTCCATCCGCTAGGCTTCCATTCCGCATCTGCTTTCCATCCGTCCCGTGTCCGTGTTATCCGCTCCAGTTATGCAAATTTTTGCCCCTTTTGAGAGCGGATAACAACGGATGGTACATTTTGCTCGTCTGTTGTGTCTGTTTTGCATGCGTTGGGCAGTGTGACACAGCCTTTATCCCCTTTTTAGTTCTTAGCTGTGCCACTTGCATGTTTAAAACAAAGTCCCTTTTGTTAGGAATGTAAGTCACCTAACAGTTGGGTGGGAAAATATATAAACCAGGATAGACATTTTAATACTGTCTCTTTAAGGGAATGCTATAAATTGTATTTGGGTGTGGTTCCTTCAATGGCCAGAAGATGAAGCCAGTAACCTGGGTTGTTCTGTCCTGTTGTTGAGAGTGTTGCTGTTCCTGCATTTTTCCTTGTTGACTATTACTGATCGTTGTTATTCTGTTATATAAGTTATTTGATGTGAGTCTATTTACTGAACTGTTTTTGATACTGCACTTTGTTATTGGATTATTCCTGGACTGAAAACTGACTGCTTTAACTGTGAATGACTTGGACTGTTTTGTTGAACTTCACTTAACTGTTTACTGGAAGTAAAAGCCTACATTTTTACTGTACAGTGTATCTGTGTGCTGGTTGTGTGCTATTCTTCACCACTCTCACTACGTCTCCCTGTGTGTGCTCATTCTCCTTACGGGGAATTACCTAAACACTGGTTATGGGCCCAGGCCATATCTGGCTCAGATAACTGAGAGTTAGTGTGAATACACAGTATTGTATACAGACAGCTATCAAGTCTATCACTGATAACCCGGTTGGATGGAACCATGAAAAGAACTGATATTTTCAGAACTGCATCAAGTTTACATCATTCTTTCCTCATTGGATGAAAGTTATGATGATTATGTGTCTTCACTGGAAGTTCTGCCCAGAGATAAACTGACATTGACTGACATAACTGGAAAGTTGTTGGAAGAGGCAAGAAGACGGCTGGATAGGGACCAACCGAGGAAGGAACAACCACAAGAAGAGGATTTGTGTTCAACTGTCTATACTGTTAGGAAATGTTTTTCTTGTGGGGCAAGGGGACATATAGCTAGATTCTGTAAGAAGGGAAAATGACAGGATACTGGTAATCACCAGAAGGTGAAGAGGAATGTTAGTTTAGCTATGTCTAGCAATTCAACTGGAAAGATGATTTGTGGGTTGTTGATAGTGGAGCATCGCAGTGCATTATTAAAGATAGAGAGAGGTTTGTAAATATGTCTACGAGTAAGCATCATGAATCATTGGCAAATGGATGGAAGATGAAAGCATCTGGTGAAGGTACTGCATATTGTGCTTGGATGAACGAACATTTAACTATGTTATATGTACCTAAACTGAAATTTAATTTGTTATCAGTAAGGGCTTTAGTTAATCTTGGTTATGTAGTAACCTTTAGGGGAGATAACTGTATAATAGAGAAAGAGGGTAAAAGTGTTACTGCTACTTTAAAGAACGATTTATACGTGATACATGATGATCAGTTGAAGATGGCTCACTCAGTTTATAACAATGTTAAGCCACATGATGAATGTATACATTTACTACATAGACATCTAGGGCACATTAATTTCAAAATGCTCAAACTGTTCAATTGTGAGAGGGAGTTAAATTGAAACCTTGTAGCAAGTATTTACTGTAATGCTTGTAGTCAAGAAAAGAGTAAAGTTACTCCTGCAAACAGACTAAATGGGTTTAAGACCAAAGAACCTTTAGAGGTTGTATTTGCTGACATAATTGGTCCTAAGAAACCAAGTTTAGGAGGTGCCTGTTATATTTTGGGTATTATGGACCATTACTCAAGATACAGTTTCTGCTATGAAAACTGCTATACGGTTTTTATTATGAAAAACAAAACAGAAACATTCCAACATTATTTTAATTGGCTAAGGTTTGCTGAGAGAAAAATGAAAAGTAAAGTAATTACTTTAGTAATTGATAATGGGACTGAATTTATTAACAAAAGATTCCAAAATATGCTGAAATTGGCTGGTGTGGAGCATAAATGTTCTGCACCTTACAGACCACAACATAACTCATTTATAGAATGAAGAGGGCAAACATTACAAGCCATGGCTCACACTATGTTATCTGATTCAGGTTTATCTGAAACACTATGGGGTGAAGCCATAATGTGTAGTAACCATGTTTTAAATAATGTAGTAAATACAACAACTGGAGAATTTCCATTCACTCATTGGCATGGCAGAAAACCAAATTTAAGTTATTTACACACATTTGGAGCTCCAGCATGGGTGCATATTCCCTCACAAGTAAGACTGAAAGGGCAACATAGAGCTAAGAAATTATTTTTTGTGGGTTATGAGGCCAACCACAGATCATTTAGATTTTGGGATCAAGGCACAGCTCATGTTTATTGTAGTGCTAGTGCAAAATTTCTTGAGCATGTTGGGTGGGATAAACTGGAACAGGAATCCAGCAATGATATTATTATTGACACCCAAATAGTCCCTAAGGATAAAATCAGTACACCATTAAAGAGGAAGAACAAGCACAGGAGGAAGTAGAAAAGCAGGCACAGGAAGAAATAGAAGAACAGGAACAGGTGGAACAGGTGAGTCCACCAGTAAGTCCTGTATTACCAAGATGCTCAACCTCAGTAACACGACCACCTGATAGATATCAGGTTAGCGTTGTATGCCAAGTGAATACAGTTCCAAAGAATTATAATGAACTAAAACTGTATCCTGCTAAGGATCAGGCTGCTTGGCAGGAAACAATGGATAAGGAAATGAAATCCTTACAAGAACTGGAGGTATATGAAAATGTCAGGTTACCACAAGGTGAACATGCCATAGGGTGTAAATGGATTTATAATCTAAAGACAGGTGTAGATGGGACTGTCACCCAAAAAGCCAGGTTAGCAGCACAAGGGTTCAATCAGACAGCAAACGACTATGATGAGGTGTTTGCACCTAGTCTGAAGACTACTACATTACGAGCAGCATTAGTGTGGGCAGATAAGGAGAAATACATTATAACTCATTTGGATGTAGAGACAGCATATCTGCATGCACCATTGCAACGATTTATTCAAAGAAACCTTTAGGTCTCAAAAACAACAATACAACTGGTTGCTGGAGGTTGAAAAAGAATCTTTATGGCTTGAAGCAATCAGGATATGAGTGGAACCAATGTATAGTTAAGGAATTAACTAAGTTAGGTTTTGTAGCTGGCATGGCTGATCCATGTTTGTTTAAAAAAGAAAGTAATGGTACAATTTCATTGTTGCTATTGTTTACTGATGACATAACATTAAAACTTAACAAGAAGCTACTAAAATAATTTCACTGTTAGAGAAGAAATTTAAGATGAAACAGTTAGGAGAAATCAAACAATATCTTGGTTTAAAGATAGATAGAACTAGGGGAGGATACAAAATCTCACAGGCAGATAAAATTAACCAATTACTAAAGAATTTTAAAATGGAACTTCGTAAGTTGGCTAAAACACTGATGAGCCAGGAGTTTAGCCACAGTGATGTTCAAAGTCCTGTTTTTGATAAAAACATTTATCAGTCCTTGATTGGTAGCTTATCTTATCTCAGTAATTGGTCAAGGCCAGATTTTGCATACAGTGTTAATCAAATAGCAAGATTTAACGCTGAGCCAACTGAAAGGCACTGGCAAGCTGCTAAGTGTGTGTTAAGATATCTGAAACAAACAATACATTATGCATCGTATTTGGAGCCTAAGAATGAACTAAGTCTAACTGCATATGCTGATGCAAGTTTTGCTACAGACATAAATACATGTCAAACTACGTCAGGTGCTGTAGTATTATTTGGAAAAATGTTGATTGTCTATTTGACAGAAACATCTAAGTTTGTCAACAATGGAGGCTGAATTCTCATGTTTGTCTTTATTATGTACAGATTTATTTTATTATAAGAAAATATTAATTGATATGGGAATTGATTTAACAGATTCTATTGTTGTTTATGAAGACAACCAATCAGCAATACAAATGTCTTCAAATCTTGCTGTTAACACAAAATCAAAACACACAGATTTAAGATATTTAAATGTGAGACAATGTGTGCAAAGTAAGATGATTAAACTGGAAGACTGCATGTCAGAAAATAACATTACAGATCATTTTACAAAGGTGCAAGGCTCTGTAAAGCATAAGGCATGCTGTGAGGATTATGGACTTAGAATGTAAGGTTGTATATATTGTCCTACCCAAAGGGGAGAATGTTAGGAATGTAAATCACCTAACAGTTGGGTTGGAAAATATATAAACTAGGATAGACATTTTAATACTGTCTCTTTAAGGGAATGCTAAAATTGTAATTGGGTGTGGTTCCTCAAACGGCCATAAGACGAAGCCAGAAACCAGGGTTGTTCTGTCCTGTTGTTGAGAGTGTTGCTGTTCCTGCATTATTCCCTATTGACTGTTACTGATCGTCATTATTCTTGGATTTGATGTGAGTCTATTTACTGAACTGTTTTTGATACTGCACTTTGTTATTGGATTATCTCTGGATTGAAAACTGACTGCTTTAACCAGGAATGACTTGGACTGTTTGCTGTACTTTGCTTAGCCATTTACTGGAAGTAAAAACCAACATTTTTACGAAACAGTGTATCTGTGTTCTGGTTGTGTATTATTCTTCACCACTCTCACTACATCTCCCTGTGTGCACTCATTCTCCTAACAGGGAATTACCTCAACACCTTTATAATCTTAATTTAGTACAAATAAAACAATATTCATCCTATTTACATTGAGCAAATCATTCTAGCAGTAATATGATCACATTTAATTAATAGCCTATTTGGGAAGCCAAATTCATTCAACAACGATGGCAAGAAAGTTCGTAAAATGGGGCAAAACTCACTGAACAAATGTCTCACTTAAGAGCATAAATTTTGGGCTCCATTGTGGTCATAAGTCAAGGATTGCCTGTTTATGAGCTTTTATGCTGCATCTCTTTGAAAACAGAGATGGAAAGCAACCCATTTTAGTGTATGCTGGAAATGGCAGGCCTTACCTGTTACATTGCCCTTAGCTGATCCACAAGGAATACAATTCAAGACGCAGCTGGGGATTGGCTTCAATGAAAGATTCGGAAGACCGACATTCTGTGAACCTTAAGAAATAAGTCAACTTTAGAGCCTGGATGCCATGCAAGATCATTTATCCTGGATCACAAAATAAATACCTTTGTGATCATTTATCCTGGTTCACAAAACAAATGCCTCAATTAAATGGAAAACATTGGAATCTGGTAGGTTTTGTTGTTGTGGGATGGTTTAAAGAGTTATTTTAAAATAAAAGCCCCATGAATAAGAGCAAAACATCACGAACTACATTTGCCTAGGATTGTTATTATGGTTAATCTTCAATCAGTGGTAGGATTCAAGTTCTTTTACTACTGGTTCTATGGGTGTGGCTTGGTGGGTGTGGCTTGGTGGGCATGGCAGGGAAAGGATACTACAAAATCCCCATTCCCTTCCCACCCCACTAACCTGCTTTCCAGCTCTGTTCTCCTTTGCAGGGCAACAAAAGGAGACCCAGCCAATCAGCTTGGACCTGGGAGGCAGAGAATAGATGCCAGTCAGAGATGGTATTTGCCAGTTCCCTGAACTTCTCAAAATTTCCTCTACCTGTTCTCTAGAACTGATCAGAAACTGCTGAATACCATCTCAGTATTCAATTCGATTCACCAGTTGGATTCTAGGACTGGTGAACACTAAACAGTTCAAGTCCTAACCAAGGACCAAAGAAGTAGGGTCTGAGTATATAGGGCAGGTAGTTCTGAGTAAGGTGGGGTTTTTTGTGTGACAAAGTCAGGATATTCAGGTCTAATAAGTTCAAAATTTCCAAATATCTAGGCAGCCCTTTGGGTATTGCTCCAAGGGCTCCTATTACTGTTGGTACAACCACTGATTTCTTCCTCCACAATCGCTCAACTTCAATTTGCAAATAACAATATTTTGTTATTTTCTTCAAGCTGATCTCTTCAATTCATGCATCGTCTGGTATTGTTGTTGTTGTTGATGATCATTGCACAGTCAGCCAGATGTTCAGACTGCGTGTGGCATTTTTGTCTACCTATTGAGTCCTTACCAAGGGCCTGAGATTGACAGAACTGGATGTTTGACAGCGTTACAGGTATTGTCTCAGGATGGAAGCTGTTCCCAGTAAAGCCACCTTTTGCAAAAGACTGCATATTTGTCAATGCAATGATGTTCAAGTGGTGCTCCAGTTATTTTGGGATTGCACCTATTATTATTGGTACCACCTTTGCTTGCCTTTTCCACAGTCATTCTGTTTCTATTTGTAGGTCTTTGTATTTTGTTATCTTCTCCAGTTCTTTCTCTTCTCTTCTACTGTCTCCAGGCACTGCCACATCCACTATCCAGACTTTTTTGTCTTTCTTATCGACAATTGTTAAGTCCGTCGTGTTATGTGATAGGTGCCTGTCTGTTTGAATTCTAAAGTCCCAGACCAATTTAACTTCTTCATTTTCTATGACTTTTTCTATTTTACGATCCCACCAGTTCTTTTTTATTGGCAAATAATTTTTCTTGCAGATCCTCTAATGCACCATTGTTGCTACTTTGTCATGTCGCTGCTTGTAATCATTCTGTGCAATCTTCTTGCAGCAGCTTACCAGGTGGTCCACTGATTCTTCAGCTTCTTTGCATTGGTGGCACTTACTGTCTGTTGCTATATGGTTATAAGTATAATTATACTTATAATTATTATACAGTAGCTAGGAGATCACAATCTACTGAAGAGTAATAATTTGGGTTGCCTAGGCATGAGCCCTGGCAAGGGTACACCGGTGTGCTTCCCAAGGTGCACCACAGGAGGGCAAGCTGGCTTTGTACCAGAGAGAAAGACAACTGGTTCTTCCTGCATGTCACCCAAGGCCCCCTTGGGTGGGCGCCACAACCAGGAAGGTTCAGAACTGTCAAGAAACTGACTGCCTGCACAGAGCACCAATGAAGAACATGTTTTCGAACTATTCAGTCGACAGAAGCTGAAGTGACTTCATTCTGCCAGGGAGTGCTAGGGCTCAAACCACCAGATCTGAGACCATCTCCGGTGTCATTAATCCCCTGAGTCACTTTGTCTCTTGTCTAGGGTTAAGTCATCTCTCATATAGCAATAGCAATATAACTTAGACTTACAGTTATACCACTTCACAGTGTTTTACACAACCCTCTTTAAGCAATTTTACAGAGTCAGCCTATTGCCCCTGACAAACTGGGTCCTCATTTTACCCATCTCGGAAGGATGGAAGGCTGAGTCAACCTTGAGCCAATGAGATTTGAACTGCCAAATTGCAGACAGCTGGCAGTCAGCAGAAGTAGCCTGCAGTACTGCACTCTAACCACTACGCCACTCTAACCATGATGTAGGTTCATATGTTTGATTGATTTATTAAACCAATTTATATAGCTGCCTATCTCACAAACGAGTGATTCTGGGTGGTGTAAAACAGAGCTAAAAACAGTTAACTGTTAAAAATTAATTCTGTTAATCATTAATTATAATAATACATGAATAATGATCAATAACAGTTAATAACACTCCCATCAACACTGACAGGGCAAGTCATTTGTCCATAAACAGAATGCAAACCCCACTTCTTTCTGCACTGATGATGTTACCTCTTTGGGAAATGAAACTTCTTCAAAAAAACAATCAAGCTTAGAAAGAAACAGAGACCCCGCAGTGAATAAATACATTAAACAGCAGAAAAACTAAACTCATAGACAAATGGAGGCAACTCACTAGTTCACCTGTCCCCTAGGTCCCCAGGGTTGCTGGCATAACCAGATCTTTAGGGAATCTCTGGAAGCTCACAGTTACAAGCCCAATCTCATCTCATATGATCTCATATAAATCCTCTCAAATATGTGGTATGATCTATACACATGTGAATTAGGGAGGTGTCTGCCTAACCACATACTTCTTATTTTGGACCTAAGCCATTTTCCCCCTTTTTCAATTTGGAAACAGATCTTCCTATCTTTTCAAGTATATCTTGAAAGAGCCATGATGGTACAGTGTCAGCATACAGTATTGGAAGCGAATATTGCTGACAGGCTTTAAGGGTTTGATCTTGACCCCCTCAAGGTTGAACTCAACCTTCCATCCTTCCGAGGTGGGTAAAATGAGGACCCAGATTATTGGGGACAATAGGCTGATTCTGTAAACTGCTTAGAGAGGGCTGTAAAGCACTGTGAAGCGGCGTATATAAGTCTAAGTGCTGTTGCTATCTCCTTTACCGACTACATTTTCACACATTACAAGTGATGCATGCAGTGAATGTGTGTGTGTGTTTGTGTATGTGTGTTTGTGTGTGTGTAATACATACATACATTCATATATATTTGTTTTCATATATTTTCATGGGTACAGGTATGCAGGTTTTGGCATGTTCGGGTCTTTTCCCGTGTATGATTGAGAGTATCTTGGCGACTTTTCCATGAGGTCCCACTCGCCATCTTCAGGCTGGTGCTTTCGGCTTCGTGCTTGTGCAAACAAAGCATGATTGGAACTGCTGTCTCTATAAATATTGGTGGGGAGGTGTGGTGTGCTGGCTCTGTTGTAAGTGGGCTGGATGGCTGTATGAGAATATACATGTATATTCACTCGGACTGATGGATTGCATATTGAGAGTCTATTCAGATCTGTGCAGCTGGCATTTCAGCAAATGGCATGGGAAAAACATAAAGTGCTGTGATGTTCTCACTATATTTTCTGATCATCCAGTATATCTTGGAACATTCAGTGGGGTACATGCAGGTACTCATCAACATATGACTGCAGTTTAGCCCAAATTTTGGTGCTGGGTCAATGTGGTCATTAGATGGGTCACCATATGATTGTGCCTGATTTCATGATATTTTTGTGTGTGCTACAACCATGAAGCCAATAGACATTTTTTTCTGGAAACTGAAAGTAAATGCGAATTTCCAACCAATAACTCCTTAAATGGTGGTCACCTGACCACAGGATCTTGCAAAAAGCCATAAAGGTGGGCCAGTTGCCAAGCACCCAAATCCATGACTTGAGGGGGAAGGGGCTGTCCAAACTTCAAAATTGGGTCGTAAATAGCTCCAGGAAGGTCTGTCATAACAATGAATGATCACCAACCAAGTGGTCATAAGTCAAGGACTACCGGTACTGAGGGTAAATTGTGCTACTGTGACAAATGTGACAATCAAAATATTACCTGAGTAGTAGAAATAATCTTAAACCATCATTATGTCAGCGTTCCAAACCAAAAAACTCCAAGACAAATATTTCCTCATAGGTCCATTTTATTACAGTTGTCATATTGGCACATCTGGGAAAACCCGAATCTGAGAGTTCTGGGTTTTCCCTTTCCCCCAAAAAAATAAAGATCCATCCCCTGTATCCATCAGTCCATCACATGGCCCAATCATGTCTTTGTCCCAACTGGAGACATCCCTCCACTCACTCCCCTCCAGGTGCAGGGCAACAGGTCCTTGACTCTCTGAGAAAGAATGTTGTTGTGTCTAATCTTCTACCCCACCATGAAATACCCCCTCCCAAATTCCCAGGCACTGAATGTGGCAGCCTCGAAGCATCCAAGAGAAAAATGGCTTCCAAGGCTGATACATTGTTCATCTGCATCATTCCTGTTTAGCAGATGAGTTGTACTTATAGCACTTAGACTTATATACCATTTCACAGTGCTTTACAGTCCTCTCTAAGCAATTTACAGAATCAGCCTACTGCCCCACAACAATCTGGGTCCTCATTTTACCCATCTCAAAAAGATGGAAGGCTGAGCCAGTCAGGATCGAACTTACAGCAGTGAGCAGAGCTAGCCTGAAATACTGCCTTCTAACTATTGTACCATCACATCTATATGGTAACAGGAGAGAACAATGACAGGTTGAAGGAACAAAGCAGAACATTTCTTACCTGGAATATTGAGAACAATCAAAAGCACAGCCAGGACCACATTTCCTACAGTCAAAATACCAAACAAAATTTTCCACAGGAGAGGGTTCCTCGGAGGATCTGGGATTAGAAGGGAATTGTGAAGTTCATCATCCGTTCCTTAATTTACATCAAGTATTGTAACTTAAACATCAATTCCCAATGGAAAGGTGGGTGACTGGTAGGTGACTGAACACCCAGGCATAGGAAGACATAAAAACAACCCCACAAAAAAGGTGCCAGATTTTGAACTATCCCCTCAGCTATGGACAATCCTGAATAGGATTTACGCTTCACATGGCGTCTGCCAGGACTCTCTGTATAAATGGGGTGCAGTATTCTCCCCTCAGTGTGAATGCAGAGTCCCACATCAAACTATAGATTACATTGTGACCAGCATTGTGACCATAGTATCTTATGTTTTAAAAAATATAAACAATGCTGTGTTTCAAAGGTTCAATGGCCCAGAACAGGAGTCCCCAAACGTGGCAATTTGAAGACTTGTGGACCTCAACTCCCAGAATTCTGGGAATTGAAGCTCACACTTCTTCAAGTTGCCAAGTTTGGAGACTTCTGGCCTAGATATTGGTATTTAAACTTTTGACGTTTCTTATGTGTAGAATTAAAATACAACCTAGGGCTGAGCTCTTTCTATTAGGAATTAACATTAGGAAATATGATAAAGAAAATATGTACTAAATGATCCATGTCATTATGGCATCAAGGTTGACATACGCAAAGAATTGGAAAAATAAAGATCTTCCAAATGAATCAGAAATATTGAGGAAAATTACAATATGCGCAGAAATGGATAAATTAAAAAAAGAACTAAAAAATAAGCAGAATTTGGAATATTATAAAACATGGGATAAATTTTCTGGTTGGCTAGAGACGAGGAAGATCTATGAGAACAAGGAATGACTATATGTATATTTAAAGTGTACAGATGGAAATTATGTAATATTATTACCAAATTTAGCAAAGTAAAGACAATGATTGATGTTAGGAAAACAAAGTAAAGACAATGATTGATGTTCAGCCTTTTTAATGTAAATTTGCCTTTGTGTTTGTTTATTTGTTTAATAAAGAAAAACTTTAAAAAAACTTTTGACATTTCTTCTTCATCATCTTCATCACCACCATTTTAGCCACTGTCTATCCACTGCAGGATGAAGGCCTCTTCCGCATGCTTCCAACCAATATGGTCCTGAGCTTTCTTTTGCCAGTTGGGTCCACAATACTTGATGATCTCATTGATCCATCTTGTTTTAGGTCTCTTTCATGGATGCTTTTTATCAAGTGGGATCCATTCTGTGACTGCCTTGGTCCACCTGCCATCAGTATGTCTTGCTATGGGACTAGACCATTTCTGTTTCATTTCTTTTACTCTCTTGAGGGCATCGTATATTTCTGTTTGTTCTCTAGCCCATGTGCAAGTCTTTCTATCTTGTCTTGTGATGATGAGCATGTATCTTTCCATGGCTCTTTGTGCCACTCCTAGCCTTCGTATTGATTGTGAGATTAGCATCCATGTTTTTCCGGCATTAGTTAGAGCAGGTAGTACACACTGATCAAAAACATTTCTCTTCAGGCATAGGGGGAGGCTGTCCTTGAAAATTATGTTTAGCTTGGCAAATGCCTGCCAATCACATTTAACACTCCATTGCATCATCTACTGCATTAGCCAAAGTATGATATTTTGATATTAATATTGTATTATGTTTTACTAGTCCAGGTGAAATGTTAATAGATATGGCTAGTCCATGTATGATATGCCATAAATAAATTAGGTATTGTGACATAAAAGTTCTTGAGCAGGTTGAAATCTACCTGAACCCACAGGAATTTACTAAGTGACAATGGGCTGATCATATTCCCTCTCTCAGCCCAGTCTACCTTAAAGAGATATTTCAGTTGCGGGGGAGAAACTGGCAGGGGTGCTGTGTACAGTGTTGTGTGCACCTGGAAGCATGAAGTGAGTAAGGCAACAACAATAACAAAACACTACCACCATTCATCCAGAGAAACTTTTTCTTAAAAAAAAATTGCAACCAAGCTTCCCAACTCAGCGTTCAATAGCTTACCTGTTTACACATATTTTGGAAAAGCTTTATGTGACATATGAGCCAGTGATAAGAGAGTGACAAAAATTAGACCTCAGGGGCATAAAGAGTGACCTGTGGTTCTTGACTTGGAGTGTGGGAGGATAATTTTACAGAGCATAGAATGATTCCTGAGAGGGGGACGTTTTGCTTTGTTACCCATGGCCCGGACCTTACTATCCTGAGTTCAGATTCTACAAAGTGGAGGTATTGTAGACAGATGCAGCTTCTCAAAGAAAATTAAGGGGATGAGGTATGAGTGCTTTCGATCTTTCCTAGGAGAGATATCTTCTAATCTAGGGCATGGCAAATGGTACTGTTCACCTGCACGCATCTGTCCTTCAAGCAGTCTGCTAGCCTAAAATTTGCTGTCCAGATTTCCAAGCCCCAGGAATGAGACGGGTGGATCGGTCTGTCCTTAAAGTGTTGAGGAAAGACCAGCAATGGAAGACGATTAGTGGATTCCCCCAGCTGTGTTTTTCTTTGTCATAAGGCTGACACTGGGTGTCTGAAATAAAAATAGCTGCAGCCCTTTACAATATAAAAGTAGTCCTAGATTTATGACCACAATCGAGCCCAACATTTCTGTTGCTAAGCAAGACGTTTGTTAAGTGAATTTGGCCCCATTTTATGACCTTTGTTGACACAATTCTTAAATGTTAAAAACTGCAGTTATTAAGTGAATTTGGCTTCTCCATAGACTTTGCTTGTCAGATCATCCAGGGGGAATCACTTGACCCTGGAGCCCTGCCACCATCATAAATATGAGCCAGTTGCCAAGCATCTGAATTTTGATCACATGACCAGGGGGATGCTGTGACAGTTGTACGTGTAAAAAAGGATCATAAATCACTTTTTTTTCAGTGCCACTGTAACTTTGAATGGTCACTAAGCAAACTGCTATAAGTTGAGGACTACCTATAAAGGCAGATGGAAAAACGCTAACCCTAACCACCTGCCCTACAGGAGAAAACAAACCCACCCTAAGAAGACACCACACAAATATTGGACTAGAGATGAAGCTGCTGGAGCTTCTCTTCAGCCAGCGCCAGCAAAGTCCATCATGGGACACAGTAACTTCATTTTCCACTCACATGGAGGAAGACAAATTAGACTATTACAAATGTGGGAGAAGTCAATCATGTTGTTGATATGCATTCTTCCCTACAATCTACTATTTTTATAAAATATAGTAGAAATGACCAGAAAAAGAAACTAACATTTTTGCAAATTTCTCTTCCTCCCACATAGATGAAATTATAATCTCAAAGAAAGCAAGTTTATCTTGAGAGACCAATGGTCATAGGGAGGGGAATCTGTATTCCTTTTCTTCCATTTTTGTTTACTTTCTTTTTCATCTAAGATTACTGGATCATTAGGTGATAGAGAAAGAAGAAAACAATACTCTAGATAATTTTATGGGGCAAGAATGGGATTACTTGATTTCTCTGAAGCACATTTTCCAAAACAAGAAACCAAACACTTTATACAGTGCTGTGCCAGGAAGAGAAGGAAACTTAATGTAGGAAATTAAATCTATAAAAATTTCCACTGGAATGACTAGTTGTCATACGAGTTCCCCTAGTATGACATAGAATAGAATACTTTTATTGGCCAAGTGTGATTTGACACACAAGGAATTTGTCTTGGTGTAAATACTCTCAGTATACATAAAGAAAAGATATATTCGTAAAGAATCAAGAATCATAATGTACAATATTTAATGATAGTCATAGGGTACAATCAACAATCAAATCATATTAGGAAAGTCAATATAAATCGTAAGGATACAAGTGACAAAGTTACAGTCCTATAAACAAAAGTGGGAGGAGATGGGTTATAAGGAGTGATAAGAAGATTAACAGTAATAGTAGTGCACACTTTGTAAATAGTTGAACAGTGTTGAGGGAATTATTTGTTTAGCAGAGTGATGGCTTTCGGGAAAAAACTGTTCTTGTGTCTAGTTGTTCTGTGTGCTGTGCTCTATAGTGTCGTTTTGAGGGAAGGAGTTGAAACAGTTTATGTCCAGGATGTGAGGGGTCTGCAAATATTTTCACGGCTCTCTTATTGATTCGTGCAATATACAGGTCCTCAATTGAAGGCAGGTGGGTAGTAATTGTTTTTTCTGCACTCCTAACTATCTTTTGAAGTCTGTGTCTGTCCTGTTGGGTTGCAGAACCTTATCAGACAGTTATAGAGGTGCAGATGATAGATTCAATAATTCCTCTGTAGAACAGGATCAGCAGCTCCTTGGGCAGTTTGAGCTTTCTGAGTTGGCGCAGAAAGAACATTCTTTGTTGTGCTTTTTTGATGACGTTTTTGATGTTAGGTGTTCATTTTAGGTCATGTGATATAGTAGAACCTACAAATTTGAAGGTCTCTACTGTTGATACTGTGTTGTCTCGTATTGTAAGAGGTGGTAGTATGGGAGGGTTTCTTTTTAAGTCTACCACCATTTCTACGGTTTTGAGTGTGTTCAGTTCCAGATTGTTCTGGTTACACCATGAGGCAAGTTGCATAACTTCCTGTCTGTATGCAGACATATGGACTACACAACTCGATCATGGCAAAACAATAGACACAATCTACATCAACTTCTGTAAAGCCTTTGATTCAGTGGTACACGACTAACTACTCCTAAAACTAAAATCTTATGGTATCTCTGGATACCTGCATAACTGGATAGAAGCATTCCTGTCAGACAGACAACAAATGGTCAAAACTTGGAACATCCTATCAAATTCTGTACCTGCCAACATTGGGGTCCCCCAAGGCAGTGTTCTAGGACCAACTCTCTTCATACTTTAACCAAATGACCTCTGTGATCACATTAAGAGCAACTGTGTTCTCTTTGCTGATGATGTAACACTATCGACAATACTACTACCCTTCAAAAAGACCTCAACTATGTATCAGAATGGTCAAACAAATGGCAACTTCAAATCTCAACAAATAAATGCTCTGTCTTACATATTGGCCAAAAAAAATCAGAAAATAAAATACAAGCTGAATAGTCAAGACCTTGTTGATGATCCGAACTCTGTCAAGGACCTTAGAGTACTCCTCCCTAATGATCTAAAGACCCTGTCACACTGGCCGACGGATGCAAAACGGTTGTAAAAAGGACACAGCGGACGAGCAAAATGTTCCATCCATTGTTATCCGCTCTCAAAAGTGCCCCGAATTTGCATAAAGAGAGTGGACAACATGGAAAGGAATGGACGGGGGGAGGACGTAGAGTGGATGGAAAGCGGATGCTCCACGGAAGCCTAGCGGATGGAAGCGAATGGGTGCGGATGGCACATCCGGAGGGCTTCCGGGAGAGCAGAGCAAAGTGGACGTGCAGCGGATACAGCGGATGCAGAGCGGATGCCAAGCAGATGAAGCGGATGCAGAGCAGAAGCCTAGTGGAAGCCTAGCGGATGCCTAGCGGATGCACAGCATTCACTGTGCATGCAGGGAGAATGCATTGCGTCAGTCCCGCTGATATAAAGGGAAGCAGCTCGCAAGCAGGTCACCATTCAGAAGAAAGACCTGCTGCCAGACAAAGCTCCAGCCAGACAGCCAGACAACAAGCCAACAACCATGGGGAAGAAAAGAAAGCCTCTGCCATCTGCTGCCAGCCCTGGCAAGAGGGCAGGGCCACTCTCCCACCCACTGGCCCTGACTCTGCTTCTGCTGGGGTTTCTGCTACCCGGGCTCGCTCTTCTGGTGCTGGGGCTTCTGCTGATGCTACTTCTGCTGGTGCTTACTTTGCTGGCACTGCTCCTGGTGCTGGGGCTTCTGCTGGTGCTTACTCTGCTGGCGCTGCTCCTGGTGCTGCTGGTGCTGCTGGTGCTCCTGGTCCTGCTCATGCTCCTGGTCCTGCTCGTGCTCCTGGTCCTGCTCGTGCTCCTGGTCCTGCTCGTGCTACTGGTGCTCCTGGTGCTGCTGCTGGTGCTCCTGGTCCTGCTCGTGCTCCTGTTACTGCTGCTGCTGCTGCTGCTGCTGCTCCTGCTTTTGCTGCTACTATTGTTGTACTACCAGGAGCTGCTGGTGGTGGTGGTGTGGAGGAGCAGCCCCTACAACCTCGAAGCCCCTTTGATGAGGGCCCATATGGCCCTGCCAGAGGGAGGAAGAGGCAGATGCATGAACGGGAGAGGAGGCAATACACCATAGAAGAGGAACATGAGGAGGAGGTGCTGGAATGGCTGAGGGAGAATGAATATCTTTGGCGGAAGGGAC
Organism: Laticauda colubrina; assembly: GCA_015471245.1. NCBI lineage: Eukaryota > Metazoa > Chordata > Lepidosauria > Squamata > Elapidae > Laticauda > Laticauda colubrina. Next base: position 2,065,962 of record BLBF01000066.1, on the reverse strand, counting down.
ACAGGCTCTACCGAGACACCAAAAGGAAGCAAGCTGCTTGGAGAGAGAAGGCAGAGAGCCTGGACTACACTTTGGAGGTGCTCCTCGGCTGGTGGAAGCACATGCACACCTGGTACTGGAAGCTGCATCTCAAGAAATCTGGCCAGGAAACGGTCAAGCTGACGGATAGAGAGACCTACGTGATGGCCAGGTGCAGCTTCCTGGAGGGTGAAATCCACCACTGAGGAGCAGCCCCTCTGTCTACCCTCTCTCTCAGGCAGCCTGCTGAGAGCCAGTCCTCTTCTGGCACAGAGTCAGCTCCTGTGTCCAGGCAGGTGTCTGTGGAGCGTCCCATGATGGAGAACCCCCCGACAGCTGTAATACCCATGGTGGGGCGTGTGGAGGACCCCCTGACACAGTGGGAGAAAGGAGATGGCACTTCCACCACAGGCCAACCTGCATCCACCCCCAGCTCCACCTCCACAGAAAGGCAGAAAGCCAGACAGGAGGGGCAGAGCCACACTGTCCTTCTGGAGATAAGAGACACCATCAGAAGCAGTGTAGATCTCCTCTCTCAGCTGGTACACACCGACGCCCCATCCTCCAACCACAAGCCCTTCCTCACCTATGTCAACCAGACCCTCATGAACATGTCGGAACCACAGTACCAGGTGGTAAAGGACAGGATCACCAATCTTCTTCACAACCCTCCAGACCCAGCTGAACCTGCTCCCACCCAGTCCAGGCCTGCTCCTCCACCCCAGGTGATGTCATTGCCCTTCCAAGGCTTTCCACAGGCCCTCACCTACCAAGGCTACACCTACCAGGATGTCCAGCAGCACAGGCAGCCCTTCCCAATCCAGGCACAGGTACATCGAACACCATCGGTGTACTGATGCCACCGATGCCAGCCATGCCACCGATGCCAGCCATGCCACAGATGCCACCCACTCCACCGATGCCACCCACGCCTCACCTCGCTCAGCTGCAGACCAGACAGCCCCACTACACTGCTCCTTCCTCCACCCCACAGCCAAGCTCGGCCTCAGATCATCTGTCATCGGTATTGGGGCTGACACCCCATGTCCTGGAGAAAGGGGCTCTCAACATCACAGGGCTAAGCCAGCTCTCTGAGAGCTTCCTCCACACACCATCCTCTGTTGTCCTCTCAGGGCCAGGCACCCCAATGGTGCCTCAGACCAGCACTCCAGCAGCATCCACCTCCACAGCACCTGGACCCTTCACCCCTGAGACGATGGGAATGCCTCAGACTGACTGAGAAGAGTGCCAGAGATTGGGTGGCTACCTGTTGACTTTATTTTTGCTTTGGACACTTGACTTGGGTCATTTTTCTTTTACAGCTTGTTATTAATAAAGATTATCTTTGCTTTGCACACTTGCTTCATTTATTTTTGTAAATAAAGTCTTGGTGGAAACTTTTAGAAATGGTTTAAGCCTTTGCATGCTTGTGGGATGGGTTAAGATAGCAGTGGGATGGGCAGGGATACCTGTCAGATGGGCAGGGATACCTTTGGGGTGGGTAATAGCTGTGGGATAGATAAACCTCCAGTGCAAGCATAGTGGGACTGTATGGTCCACCCTCCCAGGTGCCACACCTATGGCTCTTTATTATCAATAATAATGTAATCATTCATCCACACATGTCAACATAAACACAACTCTTTATTAAATGCCCTGTTCATTGTAGGCCCACCCAACATACATGGCACAATCTCATCCGTGTGATGAGACAGCCTCAAGGAAGCATCCATTAAGCATCTATCATCCTGTCTTGCCACTCCACTGCTCCAGCTGGGGAGTTGCACCAGTGTCTCAGGAGGTTGCGCTGCTTCTTCCCTTCACGTGAAGCTCTGTTGGGGCCTTGCACATCCAGAGTGTCTTTCAGGTTTCACCCTTGCCTCCATTCCTCAGGCTCCATGTCCCCATTGCCTTGTTGGAGGTCCACGAGCCTGTTCTGCAACACTGGGTAGCAGGTGCGCATGAGATTGTGCAGGATGCAGCAAGTTTCCATGATCCTCCTCACGGTCTGTGGGCGATGCTGCATGGTGGTGAGAAGTACCTGGAACCTGTTGGCCAGGATGCCAAAGGCGTTCTCCACCACCCACCTTGCCCTGGACAGCCTGTAGTTGAAGATCCTCTCTTCACGGGTGAGACATCTGGAGGTGTAGGGCTTCATGAGGTAGGTTGTGAGGGAGAAGGCGTCATCCCCCACGATGAAGTAGGACACATCTTGTGTGTCATTGGGCAGGGGGTGTGGATCTGGGAAGCCCATGATGAGGTATCATTCCAGCCCCTCCTTGAGGTGACTGGCATTGTATACCTGGGCATCTGCAGATGAGCCGTTGCTTGAAGCATCGATGTACATGAACTTGTAGTCAGCATCGACCATGGCAAAGAGGATGGTGCTGAAGAAGCCCTTGTAGTTGAAATAAGTGGACCCTGAGTTGGCTGGAGCTTTGCAGGCCACGTGCTTGCCATCTATGGCTCCAATGGTTTGGGGGAAGTTCCACTTCTGATACCACTGCTCTGCAACTTTCTTCCAGCCTTCTTCAGTGGAGGGGCACTGGAGGAGCTCCTCCAGGTCTTCTTCGATGATGGCCTGCACCACTTCTCTGACCACAATGTTGATGGTGTTTTGTGGCACCCTCCAGCTGTACTGCATGCTCCTGTAGGTGGTCCCTGAGGCTAGGTGGCACAGAGTCAGTGCCACCTTGAGCCCAGGGTCCAGGCTGGGCTGGAAGTTGGTGTTTTGCCTTGGTCAACGTGGGTCTCAGCCGCTCCAGAACTTCGTCAAACATTGCTGGAGGCATCCTCATGAAGTTCTGAAATGCACGAGGGTCTTCGTTCCTCAGCTCCACCATCAGCTTGTTGTACAATCTGTACTCTGCTCTTCTCCCGGTCCATCTTCGGACCCAGACGCTTCTTGGCCGCCTCCTTTTCTTCCTGTAGAACAGTTGAAAGAGCCTGTAGATGGCTTCGTACTGTTGCAGAACGATGGTGGCTACCAAAAGGAGTGTGTGATGATCCATGGTGGAGATGACTGGATGCTGTGGAAGAGCAAGAGCAAGAGCAAGGCTGCAGAGGTCTGCACAGCAGGGCTGCTGGTCTGAAAGTGAGATCCAGGTGAGTTCCTCCCCCTTTTTATGGGAAATATAGGTTTTCCACTAGGTGTCCTTTTGCATCCTCTAGGCATCCTCTCGACATCCTTAATATCCGAGATAGGTCCCCTCTGCGAACATTTTTTCCATTTTAAATGCTTTGTATGCGAGCTCCATCCACTTTCATCCTTTCTCCCTCCGTGCTACTAACGCTGCATGTCTATTCCGCGTCCGTTTCGCTTCCTCCCTGTGTCCGTTTTCCGCTGGAGCGGATTTGAGTTGTGTGGATGCGCAGTGGATGCCTAGCAGATATAGCAGATTCGTAACAGATGACGACGGATGTAGAACGGATGTTCCCCTTATGCGTTGCAGATGCAGAATGGAACCGTTGGATATATTTTCCGCTCAAAAAGTTTTGAGCAGCTCAAAAGTTTTTGAGTGGATGGAACCTCAGTAGACAGATGCTGGACGGATAGAGAGGATGAAAAATGAAGGCAGTGAGTACAGAACAGATGAATCACGTTAACCAATGGATGGCAAATGTTTCTCTCCATTTTACATCCTCTTTCCATCCATTAGTGCAGTGTGACATGGGCTTTAGTGCTAGAGCTCACTGTAACTACATAGCCAAAAAGGCATTAAGAGTTTTTAACCTAATCCTGAGAAGCATTTTCTCTGGTAATATCACATTACTAACTAGAGCATGTTTTGTATGCTTTAGTTAATAGTGTGATATTACCAGAGAAAATGCTACAAATCATTCGGTTAAAAACTCTTAATGCCATTTGCTAGACTGATACTTGAATACAGCTCATTAGTCTGGAACCCGCAAGACATTTCTGATATTAATACAGTTGAGAAAGTCCAGAAATATTTCACAAGAAGAGTTCTCCACCCCTCTACTTGTTGCAGAATACCTTTTGCCATCAGATTTGAAATTCTAGACCAAGAAAACCAAGAACTCCATAAAATTGATCTCCATAAAATTATATATTGCAATGTCTTACCTGTCAATGAACACTTCAGCTTCAACCATAACAACACAAGAGTACACAATAGATACAAACTCAAGGAAAATTGCACCAAACTTGATTGTAGGAAATATGACTTCAGCAACAGAGTGGTCAATGTCTGGAATGTCAACCTGACTCTGGTTTCTTTTCCAAACCCCAAAATATTTAACCTTAGACTGTGTATTATTGACATCACCCCTTTCATAAGAGGTCTATAGGGGGTGTGCATAAGCGCACCAACATGCCTACCATCCCTGTCCTATTGTTTATTTTCATTTTTCTTATATGTATCCATTTCATGTGTTCATAACTATGTTTATACTTATAACTGTTATCTTATAATTGCTTGACAAATAAACAAACAAACAAACAAACAAACAAATAAATAAATAAATATTACCATAGTGACAATACATACCAGTAATACACTGGTATAAAAATAGTGGAATATTAGTGTTCCACTGGTATGAAGAGTGTCAGACTCAGAGAGGGATCTTGAAAGTCCAACCAGACCACCACTTAAATGTGAGCCAACAGTGTGCTGCAGTGACCAAAAAAGCCAATGCAGTCCTGGGCTGCATCAACAAAGGGATAGCATCAAGATGACATGAAAGTTAGTATCACTTTATCCTACATTAGTACAACCATACCTGGAATACTGGCTCGTTTTTGGACACCACAATATAAAAAAAGATGTTGTTTCTCTAAATAAGAGTGTAGAGAAGAGCAACAAAGATGATTGGATCTGAAACAGATGAAGAAGGGTGGAGGAATTGGGCATGTCTCATCTAACTAAGAGAACAGAGTCATAGAATCAACATCATATGAAGTTTTAGTGCTGTTTTACAAAACCCTAATAAGACCACACCTGGAATATCGCAACCAGTTCTGGTCACCATCCTACAAAAAGATGTGGAGACTTTGGAAAAAGTTCAGTGAGAGCAATTAAAATGATGAAAGGCCTGGAGATTAAAATATATGAAGAACGGCTGCAGATTTTGGATCTGGCTAGTCTAAAGAAAAGAAGAATTAGGGGTGACACGATAGCCGTATTTGAGGAGCTACCACAAAGAAGAGGAGGTCAAATAGTTCGCCAAACCACAGAGGGCAGAACAAGAGATAATGGTTGGAAACTAATCAAAGACCAATTTGGAGTTAAGGAGAAACTTCCTAACAGTGAGGACAATTAACCAGTGGAACAGCTTGCCTTCAGAAATCATAGGCACTGAAACACTGGAGGTTTTTAAGAAGAGACTGGATATTTACTTGTCTGAGATGGTATAGGAGGTTCTCCTGCTTGAGCAGGGGGCTTGACGAGAAGACCTCCGAGGTCCCTTCCAGCTCTATTCTCTTCTCTTCTCTTCAATCTGAGGAGCTGTCAAGAGAAGAGGGGATCGATCTATTCTCCAATGCACCTGAGGGCAAATAACAGATGGAAGCTTATCAAAGAGAGATCCAACCCAGAATTAAGGAGAAATTTCCTGTCAGAACAATTTAATTAGCGGAACAGACATTGTGGGAAGAGATTGAAGAGCCATTTCTCTGTCATCACATAGGATCTTCTGCTTAAGCAGGAAGTGGATTACAAAACCTCCAGGTTCCATTCCAACTGAGACATTCTGTAATTCTGTAAACTTTAAAAATGGTTTTTGTCTTTCCAGAATTTTGTCCCATTATACGAAATGAGATTTATTGCCATTTTTAAAAGCTCAGTTGTTTATCCTGCCAGCCAGCCAACCTCTCTATTTTTGTCTCTTGCTTCTGGATAGAATTTATACATTTATTTAATATCCTGCCTTTACTGTTTTAATGAACAACTCAAGACGACGAACATATGTAATACTCCTTCTTTCTCCTATTTTCCCCCGAACAACAACTCTGTGTGGTGAGTTAGGCTGAGAGAAAGTGACCAGCCCCAAGTCCCCCAGCTGGTTTTTATAGCTAAGGCAGAACTAGAGTTCATTGTTTCTGGTTCCAGGTCTGCTGCCTTAACCACAAGACCAAACACTCTCTCACTCGCTCTCACTCTCATAATTGCTCGATATACAGAAAGAATTTAAAGCAAAAGACATGTAGATAATCAAGGAAAGTGTTCTCTGTTAAACAAAAATGACATTTAAGAAATGTTATCCCCCCCACCAGGAACAATAGGGACTAGATTCACTTTCACCCTTTTCTTAACTTCCCCTTTAAAAAAAACCTTCATGCCAACATGCAGAATAAAATAAAGAAAAATAATAGCTGTAAGATATTACCTTTGTTTTCTGGAATGGCTGGCAAAGGACAGTCTCTCTTATTTGGATCTATACTCATATATCCATCTTCATCCATCTTTGAGAACTTTTGGGGTGTTTTTGCTGGTAGCAAGTCTTATAGTCTTCGCAAGCAGAAGTAATAGTTCTTTGAGGTTCTTCAAACAGCCAATCTGATAAAATTGTGTAACTGGTTTTACAAAGCCAGCCTCCAAGTCAGGAAATAATTTTTGCCCAAGTGGGACAGAAGACCAGCTTATTCCTTAGTTACAATTATCAGGAGTGAATTGGTGCTTGAAGTTGCCCATTGGATAGTTAACTGAGAGGTGCTTTTAGCTGGATTCAGACATGGAGGTAGCCATTTCTGCTCTTTATTTCTCATCCTGTTTCTGTAAGCTCAGTTGCAGGTGGTTACCGCAACTCTTGAGGAAGAAATCAGGTGTCTGGATTGGGAAAGTAGTTGGAAGGAGTTGTGGGTGGCACACCTCCTATGCAACAGAATGAATCATCCCAGGATATGTTGATGAGCCTCTAAATGATTCACAGCTACATTGTTGAAGAAGAAGAAGAAGGAGGAGGAGGAGGAGGAGGAGGAGGAGGAGGAGGAGGAGGAGGAGGAGGAGGAGGAGGAGGAGGAGAAGAAGAAGAAGAAGAAGAAGAAGAAGAAGAAGAAGAAGAAGAAGAAGAAGAAGAAGAAGAAGAAGAAGAAGAAGAAGAAGAAGAAGAAGAAGAAGAAATGGAAATTACCAGCAATGATATAGTTTGCATTTTGATCTCTCAAAGAGGCCATTAAGGGGTGGCTCATGAACTAACATTCTAAGATACATTTTATTTTTTATGTCACCATTATTGTACCTTTTGTAACAGAAGCCCAAAGTGACGTACTTATTGCTCCCTTCTCCTGTCACAACAATCCTAAGAGGTCGTTTGGCCTGAGGGAGAATGAATAGATTTCCCCGCTCTTCGTCCAACATCTAGGCAATACACTAGTTCTGTTTTGCTGTCCTGCTCATGGAATTTGCCTAATCTGTTTTAAAGCCATCTAGGCTGATGGCCTTCAAGTTATAACCCTTGAATTCCCTATAGGAATTATGTGCAGTATGGAAAATGTGTCTTTCCCCCTTAAATTCAGTGCAGGAAACATATAATTAAACTCTGATCATAAGAGTCTGGGGACATTTTAACTGTGTTTAGGTACCTACAAGAAGAACAGGAAAAAGGTCTATTTCAGGGATGTCAAACTCAAGATCCATGGATCGGATTTGGCCTGCATCCGCTATGCATCCTACAGGCGTCCGTGATGCATCCATGTCATCCGCTATGCGTCCGCTTCGCAATTCTCCCCCGGAAGCCCTTCGGATGTGTCATCCGCTTCCATCTGCTGTCATCCGCTAGGCTTCCTATGAACATCTGCTTAACATCCTCACTACATACTACCCCCGTCCGTTCCTTTCCATTCTTTTCCATTCTGTTTATGCAAATTTTCACCACTTTTGAGAGTGGATGACAACAGATGGAACCACCCCCGAAATTTTGCTCATCCACTGTGTCCTTTTTGCATACGTTTTGCATCCGGCGGCCAGTGGGACCTAGCCTTAAATGAGGAACCAGATTGTTGGGAGCCATAGGCTGACTCTGTAAACCATTTAGGCTGTAAAGCACTGTGAAGTCTCAGTGCTATTGCTATTCTCCCATGGAGGTGAGGTGGGCCCCCGCTATCCTGGCCTCTCAGAAAGGTATAAAACCTGGCTCTGCAATCTTGCTTGGAGTATACAGTGGAGCACACAGCCATAGGGCTGGTTAGCACCCTGAAAGCTCTCCCTTCCCCTTTTGAATAACTTTTAACATTGAATTTTACTTATCCTGGCTTCTTTTAAACATTTTATATACCATTTTTATGTTTTAATGTTTTATTTGTGTGGTGCCCGGAGTGTCTCTGAGAGGGAGATGAGCAGTTTCTGAATTTAATAATTAAATGAATAAATAAAATATTTTGGGTGTCAATATGGTTCTGTGTATTTCTATAGCTATGCAATACAGCACGAAAAAGCATGACAAGCCAAGAGAAGAATGCAGAACTTGTCTTACCCCCATGCATGAGAAGAATTAAAACCACAGCCAGAGCTACATTTCCCACCACCGAAATGCCAAGAATAATCTTACAGCAGAGATTAAAGGAACAACCTGTGGATATTAATCATAGAGTTTAGCCTTCCATCCATCCACCAGCTTCCATAACTGTGTTGTGGGTTATTAAAGGCCCAGGTTTACCCCCAGCCATGGAAACTCATAGTTTGAAGGACGGGCTCACTCTTACAGCCCAACCTTCCTCACAGGGACATTAGATAGGGAAGTAAAGCAGATGCCACAAGTGTCCATAGGATCTTGCTGTCTTGAGTAAAATTGCACTACATTCTGCTCCTCTTGTTTTATCATGTGGTATAACAACAGTTTTACAGAACGGGGTCCATCATTCTTCAACCCTTTCATCAGAATAGAGCTGGAAGGGACCTTAGAGGTCTTCTAGTCCAACCCCCTGCTCAAGCAGGAGACCCTACAATTTGAGACAAGTAGCTGTCCAGTCTCTTAAAAAGTTCTGCATCTTCTTTCAGAAGATGCTGAAGGAGAGATTACTTTGCATTTCGTTTGGTTTAACTAATTTCTCAGCAAAGCGCATTGTAACAAGAAGAACCAGAAATAAGAACAAGATCAAAGCAGACATTAAAATGAAACATAAAACCAAGAGATGTGACAGCCCAATTTTGCATCTAGAAGCTAAATAGGTTGCCTTTTCCCAAAGGTTTTCTGGGAAGGCCTTAAGGAAGGACTTAGGAGGACAATGAGCGAATGATGAGCAGGCAGCAGTTTTTGCAAAGGCTGAAAATGATCAAACTGTAGGTCTTTCCAATGGAGAGAATTTCAACTTCTTCCAGAGCAGCTAATCAATCCCACTTTGGCCACAAGTGGGAGTCATGAGTGGGTTTTTTTGCTTCCTTATGTGTAACTTGCACCAGACTACCTGGAGTATATGATTTTGTAGAAAGAAGGAATTATAGGCAGGTTGTCAAGTTAAAAATATTGCTCTGGTCTTTTAGAGTTGTCAGCAGAAAGGGAGTGGGGGAAGCAATACATACCTTAAATATTTTTATAGAAAATTGCTAGGTGGCTGGAGCTTCTGGCACTCAAGATTATTACTGGAGAGCATGATTGATGACTCTTGGCTATGGATGTGTCCCATTGGAGAATATACATCCAGGGGGTGAGGGAAGACCAGGGTCAAGGGGGTGTCTCAGAGTCGGCTGCACTCAGGTAGCACCGGCATGTTTACTCCTAATAAATCTTGGTGTTTGTTTTTTTTAAACTCTGAGAGATGTGGCTAGAGATTCATGATTTGAATGAGGATAGATGCCAGAGCTCTGACACAGGTCCAATTTAGCAAAGAAAATTATGGGGATGAGGTGGTGTGCTTTGAATCTTTTTAGTGAGATTTTTTTTCTAGAGACACAGCCACGTCAGCCTGCAATGCACTTGTTCTCGAGCAACCCAGAAAGTCTTCTAGCCTAAAATCTAGAGATCACTTGTGGACAGTGCTGTCCTTAGAGTGTTAAGAAAGACCACAGTGGTTAAGGAAGGTGGTTAGTGGATTTCCTCTGGCTTTGTTCCTCCTTCCCTTGCCTGAAGACTGACAAAATGTGGAAGAAGCCCATCTAGTTGCTAAATACCTTCTCAGCTGCTTTTGAAACAAGAAAATTTCCCTACCCATAGAAGCAATGTCAGTGTGACTCTGGGCATCGAGAGACAACAGAGCAGAGCCTAAAGATGTAGTAACAGTGAGATGGGATGCTTATACAAATGCAGGTACTCCTTGACGTATGACCACAATTGAGCCCAAAATTTATGTTGCTAAGTGAGACATTTATTAAGTGAATTTTGCTCCATTTTACAGCTTTTCTGCCCACATTTGTTAAGGGAATCGCTGCGATTGTTAAATTCATAACAACGTTGTTAAGTGAATCTGGCTACCCCCACTGACTTTGCTTGTCAGAAGATCACAAAACATGATCCCATGACCCTAGGACACTGCAACCATCATAAATATGAAACAGTTGTTAACAGAAGTGGTATTCTTTATTAATGCCCTATTCGTTGTCGGGACACTCAACATACATGGCACAATCTCATCCGTGTGATGAGACAGGCTGAAGGAAGCATCCATTAAGCATCTACCATCCTGTCTTGCTACTCCACTGATCCAGCTGGGGAGTTGCACCAGTGTTTCAGGAGGTTGCGCTGCTTCTTCCCTTCACATGAAGTTGTAATAAGAGGACCCTGAGTTGGCTGGAGCTTTGCAGGCCACGTGCTTCCCATCTATGGCTCCAATGGTGTGGGGAAAGTTCCACCTCTGATACCACTGTTCTGCAACTTTCCTCCAGCCTTCTTCAGTGGTGGGACACTGGAGGAGCTCCTCCACGTATTCTTCGATGATGGCCTGCACCACTTCTCTGACCACAATGCTGATGGTGTTGTGTGGCACCCTCCAGGCATACTGCATGTTTCTGTATGTGGTTCCAGAGGCCAGGTGGCACAGAGTCAGTGCCACCTTCAGTCCAGGGTCCAGGTTGGGACGGAAGTTGGTGCTAGGCTTGGTCAACCTGGGTCTCAGATGCTCTACAATTTTGTCAAACATGGCTGGTGGCATCCTCATGAAGTGCTGGAATGCACAAGGGTCTTCATTCCTCAGCTCCACCATCAGCTTGTCATACAGTCCAGACTCCATTCTTCTCCTGATCCATCGTCGGACCCACACAGCTCTTGAACGTCTACTTCTTCTCCTTGCGTAGAAAAGGTGAAACAGTCTGAACAGGGCTTGCTTCTGGTGTTGAATGATCGTAGCTACCATAAGGACTGTGTTATGATCCATGGTGGAGATCAATGGATGATGTGGAAGAGCAAGACCAAGGGTGAAGAGGTCTGTACACCACGGCTGCTGGACTCATGGTGAGATCCAGATGATTTTCTCCCCCTTTTTATAGGAAATATCGGTAGTCTGCTAGGTGTCCTTCTACATACTCCAGACATACTGCAGACATCCTAAATAACCAAGATACATCCCTGATATAAACGTTTTGTCCATTTTAATCCTTTATATAAGAGATGCATACGCTTACATCCTTTCTATTTCCATGCTGCTAATGCTGTGTAGACGTTCCATGCACCTTTTGTTTCCTCCCTCTCTCCATTTTCAGCTGCAGCAGATGTGAGTTGAGGGGATGGCCAGAGGATGCAGAGAGGATACAGTGGACGTTTAATGGATGATAACGGACATAGAACGTTTGTTGCCCGTATATGTCACGGATGTACATTGTACACAGCGGGAAATTCCTCCGTTCACAAAGTTTTGTGCAGCTCAAAACTTCTTGCGCAGATGAAATCTCAGTGAACGGATGCTCGAGGGATAGAGTGTATGAAACACGTATGCAGTGAGTACACAACGGATGCATAGCATTTTCCAATGGATGGCAAGCTTTTTTAAACATTTTACATCCTCTTTGCATCTGTAAGTGCAGTGGGACAGGGCCTTTAATAACTGTAGTGATTCACTTAACAATTGTGGCAAGAAAGATCATAAAATAGGGCAAAATTCACTTTTTATTTATTTTTTATTTGTTTGATTTGTCAATTGCCTACAAGATAATAGGTTTTAGTATAAAAATAGTTATGAATACATGAAATAGATACATATAAGAAAAATAAAAAGAAACAATAGGACAGGGACGGTGGGCACGTTGGTATGCTGTCTTGCTTAGCAACAGAAACTTTGGGCTTAATTGTGAGCATAAGTTGAAGATTACTTGTATTGTAATTTTGGAGGCCCTTTTAAGGTTCTCTCAGATGACAATGGCTGTAGACTAGAGATGTCAAACTCGGTTTTGTCAGGATTGTGTTTGACCTCGGGCAGGTGAGGCGGAGGGGCATAGAAAGCTCTACATCACTCATGTTGGGGGTACCCGTGGTGGCCCAAGCACTCTGCCAGCAAAAAACAGAGCTCAGGAGGGCAAAGTGCAGTCCTCCTGGGCTCTGTTTTCACTGGCACAAGGATGTAAGAGGCAGTCACAACCAAAAATGGAGCTTGGGAGGGCTGTGTGTGGTCTTCTCAAGCTCCATCTTCACTGGCAGAGACACTGTGAGCCTGTCCTTTGCTGTTTCCAGGATAGCCCCATGGACCATATCTAAGCAATCCATTAGATTGCTAGATTGGAGCTGTGGGGCTTGAGTTTGACACCCTTGCTGTAGACAATTAGGCTCTCTCACTCATCAGACATAAAGTATATTAGTGTCAATATGTCATTGGGAATTAAAGTTAGTGTTCATTCTGGTTCCACCCATTCTTTTTCTATCCCCCCAAAACCAAGTTTTTTTTTTTTTTTTCAGTTTATGCATCTCCTATTATATTGCTATGTAGGCAGTATCTCGCCTAGGGAACAATGAGATTGGCGGACCTCACCCTCCAGGAAGCTGCACCTGGCCATGACGTAGGTCTCTCTGTCTATCAGCTTAACTGTGGCCTGGCCAGATTTCTTGAGGTGCAGCTTCCCGTACCAGGTGTGCATGTGCTTCCACCAGCCAAGGAGCACCTCCGATGTGTAGCCCAGGCTCTCCGCCTTCTCTCTCCAAGCAGCTTGCTTCCTTTTGGTGTCTCGATAGAGCCTGTGTCCCTTCCGCCATAGATACTCGTTCTCCCCCAGCCATTCCAGTACCTCATCCTCATGTTCCTCTTCGATGGAGTATTGCCTCCTCTCCCGTTCACGTGTGTGCCTCTTCCTCCCTCTGGCAGGGCCATCTGGGCCCTCATCAGAGGGGCTTTGAGGTTCTAGGGGCTGCTCCACCACACCACCACCACCAGCAGCAACAACAACAACAGTAGCAGCAAAAGCAGGACCAGCAGCACCAGCAGTACCAGCAGAACCAGCAGGACCAGGATCAGCAGGAGCAGAGTAAGCACCAGCAGGACCAGCAGGACCAGGAGCACCAGCAGCACCAGCAGCACCAGCAGCACCAGGAACACCAGCAGGACCAGTAGGACCTGCAGGACAGCAGGACCAGGAGCAGCGCCAGCAGAGTAAGCACCAGCAGAAGCACCAGCACCAGGAGCAGTGCCAGCAGAAGATCCAGCACCAGAAGAGTCAGCCTGAGCATCAGAAGCCCCAGCAGAAGCAGAGTCAGGGCCAGGGGGTGGGATGGTGGCCCTGTTCTTCTTGCCAGGGCTGGCAGCAGATGGCAGAGGCTTTCTCTTCTTCCCCATGGTTGTTGGCTGGATGGATGGAGCTGTGTCTGGCAGCAGGTCTTTCCTCTGAATGGTGACCTGCTTGCGAGCTGCTTCCCTTTATATCCGCGGGGCTGACGCAATGCATCCTCCCCGCATGCGCAGTGAATGCTCTGCATTCACTAGGCATCGCTAGGCATCCGCTAGGCTTCCGCTCTGCATCCGCTTCATCCGCTTGGCATCTGCTCGACATCCGTTCCTTCCATTGCGCGTCTGCTTCGCTGTGCTCCCCCGGAAGCCCTGCGGATGTGCCATCTGCTTCTATCCACTTCCATCCACTAGGCTTCCGTGGAGCATCCGCTTTATATCCTCGCTACGTCCTCTCCCCGTCCATTCCTTTCCGTTGCTGTCCGCTCTGCATATGCAAATTCGGGGCACTTTTGAGAGCGGATAACAACGGATGGAACATTTTCTCGTCCACTGTGTCCTTTTTACATATGTTTTGCATCTGTTGGCCTGTGTGACAGGCCCTTTAATTTTCACACATTCTTCTTACAAGCAGAGATTTAAGGTGAGCTTCCATATTGTTCCCAGGAACAGCTAGTTCTGTTGTATAAGAACACACTTATTTATTCACCCTGGCTACAAATGGATTGATTCTGTTTTAAAACCACCATGATTGATAGGCATCAGCTGTTAATGGAGATGAATCCCGCAGAAAGATTCTGAAAAAGATTTACTTTTTCAAATTCAGTATGGAAAATGCTGAACTCTGAATGCCAAGGTTTCAATATCTGAACTCGTCAAAGTAAGTCCAAGAGTGTATCTGGGCAGCCATCTCCCCTCCACCCCCAGCATTGCTGTTTATGATGATGGATAAAACTGGGAGTGGCCAGAAGCATAAAAAGGCCCAATGGCTGCAAGGTACATGGTTTTGGGGATGGATTGGCAAGTGAACTCTCAAAGTCAAGATAATTATTTGTTTCGTTCACAAATATAGGAGACAGATTGAAACATTATTTATTCCTTTAATCTTTTGAGTACAATACAAACTCATACAAAGATTCAGAGCCTGTGCCTTGAGCACACTCTTGTACTGCAGCGAGTCTTGGACCCTTTACACATGGCAAGAGAGAAAATATCTTTCTGTTGTGCTGTCTCTGTCGTATTCTTGGCATTACCTGGTGCAACAAAGTTCCAAACAGAACAGCCTTGGAACGTGCTGGCATTTCTAGCATGTAGCTACTATTGAAACAGTGATGTCTACGCTGGCTTGGGCATGTTGCGAGGATAGCTGATGGGTGGATTCCAAAAGATCTCCTGCATGGAGAATTAGTGCAGGGAAAGCACCCTAGAGGGAGACCACAGCTGCAATATAAGGATATCAGGAAGAGGGATCTAAAGGTCTTGGGAATGGACATTAACAGCTGGGAAACCTTAACTTCTGATCATTCAGCTTGGAGGCTAAAGATGCAGTATGGCCTTCTTCAATTTGAAGAGACATTCATTCAGCAGGCTGAGGCAAACAGGCAGTCCTGGACCAGCGAAATCTGGGGGCTGGACAGGGGACAGACTGTATCTGTCCTCAGTATGGAAGGGATGGCCACTCTCGAATTTGGCCTTTTTAGCCACACTAGATGCTGTTTTAGGATCTCTTTTCAGAGCATGATACACTTTTGAGACTGAAGAATGCCAATCCCAATGCCTTTTAATCTTTTGAGTTTAGAAGTATTGTTTGAAATGCATCTTATTACTGCAACTTAAGGGATTTTTGATTTAGAATTTAAAAAGCTGGTAGCAGAGGAGGAAGGGAACAGAAGGGTAAGTCCAAAAAAAAAAAAAAAAGTCAAATGATCCCAAATTGGATTCTGAAACATTATCCTAGTATACATATATTTGCCTTCATTTATGACAATCAAAGGGCCTATCATACAGGAAGGCAGGGAGGAGCAGAAGAAGCAGAAGAGAGATTAAGGCAGGTGGTCTGAAGTTCTTCCAGCAGGATGGTTGTTTTTGTCCCACTGTGTCATGGGTGGAGGAGAAGCTGTGCATTCCACTTAAAGATTAAGAACCATGGGTGAACCTTCTCTCCAGCAAAATTTGCTTTTGGAAAAGTGAAGATTTCAGCATTTGTATCACCATCAAAAAAGGCTATGAGGCCTTGTGAATAGTCTAGAGAAACTCGGATCCTTCTTGGGGAATGGCACAAGGTCAAATCTGTCCTGGGCTCAGTGATTGATTCATACTTCCCATTAATTCGCTGCACTCCCCAGTAACCTCCTTGAGGGTTGAGGAGAATCAGTCCATTTCTGTTTGCAGATTCCCTGACAATCCCCACACCCCACCACTCCCCTTCCTCCACCACTTCCACCTCCCAGCAAAGTTTCCCAGAATTAAAGCTCTCGTGGCTTAGGACACTGGCCATAACGTCATATCTCAGAGGACTGCCGTTCACTTGCTGATTCATGCCTTTCCATCTCACGCTTTTCAAATCAGAGGATACGTAGAGCTGTGGGTGAGCTGTGCTTGGATTCAGAGTCAAATTTGCTGTGTGGAAGAAAGAATGGAAAAAAAGTTCACCATCAGCTATGGAATTCATAGCTCTTCAAATAATTTTAATAGTTATCCATTTATTTGGCAAGAGTAAGGATCTAGAGATGGGATCTCTCCTCAATTAAGGGAATTTTTTTTCAATGAGGAGATTACAATGAGGCTGATTTTAAATAACTAATAAAATAGAAAGCCATAAGAGATTTCAATTTCATTGTACACATGTTGTGCATTGACAATAAAACTTTGATTTGATTAGATTTGATTTCAAAAGTGTTCAGTACTATAGAGCTCATATCCCAGGGATCTATGAAAATGATGGAACCAAAGTTAAGATGGCTTACACAAAAAATACCTTGTCTTCTAGGTAAAACTCAAGAAAAAGTTGCAATTCTAGGCAGAAGCATTGGCAAGTTGATTGTGCGAGAAAGCCCCATTCATTGCAAAACCTGGACTAAGTTTATTTTGAAACAATGTCGAATGTAGGGGAAAATATTTTTTTGATAAAGTTTATTAAATTTTCACCTTTAAAAAACAAATTCTAAATACATTTTTGCAGTTATTTGTGACATCAGTTATACCATTCTCACAAACATACATGCATGCATACATACATACATACATACATACATACATACATACATATATATATATATATGTGTGCTGTTTAGCTTCCTTCGGGTATTATCCCACGTCATTGTAGTTCTGTTAAAGTTGTAGCAACGTTTCAGCAGAATCTCATCTGCCATCCTCAGACTATAGTATAGTATAGTATACAGAAGTCTGAGGATGGCAGATGAGATTCTGCTGAAACGTTGCTACAACTTTAACAGAACTACAATGACGTGGGATAATACCCGAAGGAAGCTAAACAGCACACATGTAAGTACCCATATATATATATATATATACACATTATTTACCCTAACCTTTTTGTTGAGGGGGAAAATATTTTTAAAATGTCAATGCAGATTAAAACACAATAGATTGCAATTTGTGTGGTCTATCTGTCTGTCTTTCTCAAAAATACAGAGCTTTATTGCACTCAAAGATCACCAAGTTAAAACAGACTTCAATAGAGTGTGGTTACCCTCCTTCTTGAAATGATTTATCTAGCTTGGGCTGCAAAAACCAAAGTATGCCATCCAAAAGGCTGATTTGTGATGCCACTAAAACAAATAGAAAATTTCCTTCAGGGTTGAATAACTTCAGAACAGAAACCCTCCTATGGCTCCCAAAAATCTGGGTCCCCATTTTACCCACCTTAGAAGGGTGAGTTAACCTTCAGCCTAGTGGGATTTGAACTGCCAAATTGCAGGCAGCTGATAATCAACAGAAGTGACCTGCAGTACAGCACTCTAACCACTGCACCACCAAGGATCTTACCTTAATTTTATAACTTAATGACCTTTGAGAAGATGTTTCAGATGGATTCTTACACCTGTCCTTTAGTTCTCCTTATGAGTTCTGAACATTTTAAAAACCATAGCTGATATTGATATATCAATATAGTTGATGTTTATTGATGGAAAAAAAACCAGGATTACCTATTATGTGGCCTTCAGCTGATCCACACGGAATACATTTCTGTAGACAACTTTGGATACCTTTTCTTGCCTTGATTCCCTCACTAGGAAGCTGTGAACCTTAGATAATAGTTTGATGTTAGAACACTGTTGTCATTTTCTTCTCTCTTTTTTCTTACAAAGACATTGCAAGGAGTTTATTAATATATGCCATCTTTTGGAGATGGTGTGTCAGAGTCCTAGTGATCCAAGGGAAGCTTTGGCTAACACCCACCCACCCCCAAGGACTAGCTACTTAGTTCCTACCCCTTGTTTAGCTATTCGGAGACTCTGCAGGGATAGATGTGGACTTGTTTCTTCTGGGATTTGCAAACCACTCTGGGCAATTTTATTCTTGGAGGGGAGAAGCAGTGTATGAATCTAAACAATAAACACTTTGATTTGGCATTTTAAGGAAGTGATAGATTGAATAGGCCATCCAATCCTACCAAGGGCTTGCCAAAATTTGCACCAATGATTCTGAAGGGAGAGGAGGAAGATTAGAAAGTAAGGTTTCACAGGCTAAGCAAGCTTGTTTAAGACCTGGACTATCCTGGTCTTCCTTTAAATTCAGAGTGGGGAGTTTTTCTTGGGCTAAAAGTTGTAGTTCAGGCTTTGAATGGCATGCTGGGCTCTACAGAAAGAATAGGCTACAGCCAGAACCAAAAATTAATTGAATTTAATTTTCTTATTTCTTTCAAAACAGCTATACTTAATTCAGTTACTTTCCAATTATTGATTTAATTCTTCCTCCTTTTTCATCACATTAATGGACCAGTTTATTTTTTAAAATGTTATTTATTGAATTTTATCCTGCTTTTTGTTATAAATAAGACAGCAAACATACCCAATACCTATTCCCCCTTTTTTATTTTGTCTTCTGGATATTTAAAAGTTTTTAAAAGCAGGAAAGGAGAAAAAAAAAGAATAAAAGGGCAGGATCTGAAAAAATGGAGAAGACTGCTTGCAACTAAGGAATGGAACTGTAACTAAAAGGAACTTACAGTGAAATTTTAACAAGATTCCTCAAAGATACATTTTAACTGAAACTTGGCAACAAAATAATAGAACCCCAGGAAGAGAAAGTAGAAAAAAGAAGCAAGAAGAAACAGCCTTGGATTATTTGGATCACTTGCTGATTTTTGGTTTTTGCATCTAGATGACTAAAATTGATTGGGTGGTTGTTTAAAAGTCTTTAAAATTGTATCACTCTTAGAAGAACTGAAAATGGAACTTAAAAAATGGAAAGAAGATGCACAAGAAGGGAGAGGTTCTTATGGCTTCGTATTTCAATTCTTAGAAATGGAGATCTGGAACTATGAGAAACTACAAGAAACGCTTGCAGAACAAGAAGATTGGGACAAAGAAGAAGCCATCTGTACTGATCAAATAATTTTAAGTGGGGGGAAAAAAGGAAAAGGGGGAAAGAGAGTGAAAGGTTTAAGACTAGAAAAAACAACCAAAAAGAAGAACAATTTGAAAGATAAGTATAATATTAGAAAGCAACAGAAGAGGGGATTACCGATCAGAGAGTTAGAAGTAGAGAGATGAGGGGGTAAAAAGGGGAGGGAGAAGAAGAGGGGGAAGAAGTTAAGGAAAAGAAGTTGTAAAAGACAGAAACAAGAAATAGAGAAACAGGGAAAAGATATAAGGATTGTAACCATAAGCTTGTTTAAGCCCCTGTCACATTGCACCAACGGATGGAAAGAGGATGTAAAACGGAGAAAAACACTTACCATCTGTTGGTTAACATGATGCTTCCGTTCTGTACTCACTGCCTCCATTTTGCTTCCTCTCTGTCCGTACAGCATCCGTCTATTGACGTTTCATCCGCTCAGAGGGTTTTGAGCTGCTCAAAACTTTTGCGCGGAAAATGTATCCAATGCGTCCATTCTGCATTCGCTAGGCATCTGCTAGGCATCTGTTCTGCATCCGTTATGCATCCGCTATATCCGCAAGGCATCCACTACGCATCCGCACAACTCGATCCGCTCCAGCGGTAAACGGATGCAGGAAGCGGAACGGACGTTGAACGGATGCAGAACAGATGCAGAACGGATGGAGAAAGGATGAAAGCGGATGTAGCTCGCAAAGAAAGCATTTAAAACGGAAAAAACGTTCGCAGAGGGGACCTATCTCGGATATTAAGGATGTCTAGAGGATGCCTAGAGGATGCAAAGGGACACCTAGTGGAAAACGTATACTGCCTATAAAAAGGGGGAGCAACTCATCTGGATCTTACTTTCAGGCCAGCAGCCCAGCTGTGCAGACCTCTGCAGCCTTCATCTGCCTCTTCCTCTTCCACAGCATCCAGTCATGTCCACCATGGATCGTAACAAAGTCCTTTTGGCAGCCACCATCGTTCTGCAACACTGTGAAGCCATCTACAGGCTCTGTGAACTCTACTACGGGAAGAAAAAGAGGCGGCCAAGAAGCGTCTGGGTCCGAAGATGGATTGGGAGAAGAGCAGAATACGGACTGTACAACAAGCTGATGGTGGAGCTCAGGAACGAAGACACTCGTGCATTCCAAAACTTCATGAGGATGCCTCCAGCCATGTTTGACGAAGTTGTGCAGCGGCTGACACCCAGGTTGACCAAGGTAAACACCAACTTCCGGCCCAGCCTGGAACCTGGGCTCAAGGTGGCACTCACTCTGCGCCACCTGGCCTCAGGGACCACCTACAGTAGCATGCAGTACGGCTGGAGGGTGCCACACAACACCATCAGCATTGTGGTCAGAGAAGTGGTGCAGGCCATCATCGAAGAATACATGGAGGAGCTCCTCCAGTGCCCCTCCACTGAAGAAGGCTGGAAGAAAGTTGCAGAGCAGTGGTATCAGAGGTGGAACTTCCTCCACACCGTTGGAGCCATAAATGGCAAGCACATGGCCTGCAAAGCTCCAGCCAAGTCGGGGTCCACTTATTTCAACTACAAGGGCTTCTTCAGCATCATCCTCTTTGCCATGGTCGATGCTGACTACAAGTTCATGTACATCGATGCTTCAGGCAATGGGTCAGCTTCAGATGCCCAGGTATACGACTCCAGTTACCTCAAGGAGGGGCTGGAATGCAACCTCATCATGGGCTTCCCAGATCCAGACCCACTGCCCAACGACACGCAAGATGTGCCCTACTTCATCGTGGGGGATGACGCCTTCTCCCTCACAACCTACCTCATGAAGCCCTACACCTCCAGACTCCTCACCCGTGAAGAGAGGATCTTCAACTGCAGGCTGTCCAGGGCAAGACGGGTGGTGGAGAACGCCTTTGGCATCCTGGCCAACAGGTTCCAGATACGTCTCACCACCATGCAGCATCGCCCACAGACCATGAGGAGGATTGTGGAAGTTTGCTGCATCCTGCACAATCTCATGCGCACCCACTACCCAGTCTTGCAGAACAGGCTCGTGGACCTCCAGCAAGGCAATGGGGACATGGAGCCTGGGGAATGGAGGCAAGGGCAAAACCTGATAGACACTCAGGATGTGCAAGGCCCCAACAGAGCCTCATGTGAAGGGGAGAAGCAGCGCAACCTCCTGAAACATTGGTGCAACTCCCCAGCTGGAGCAGTGGAGTGGCAAGACAGGATGATAGATGATTAATGGATGCTTCCTTCAGCCTGTCTCATCACACTGATGAGATTGGGCCATGTATGTTGGGTGGGCCTACAATGAACAGGGCGTTTAATAAAGAGCTGTGTTTATGTTGACATGTGTGGATGATTATTACATTATTATTGATAATAAAGGGCCATAGGTGTGGCACCTGGGAGGGTGGACCATACAGTCCCACTATGCTTGCACTGGAGGTTTATCTATCCCACAGCTATTACCCATCCCAAAGGTATCCCTGCTCATTCCACAGTTATCCCTGCCCATCCCACTGCTATCTTAACCCATCCCACAGATATCCTAAACCATCCCAAAGGTATCCCTGCCCATCTGACAGGTATCCCTGCCCACCCCACTGCTATCTTAACCCATCCCACAAGCATGCAAAGGCTTAAACCATTTCTAAAAGTTTCCAACAAGACTTTATTAAAAAAAAGAAATGAAGCAAGTGTGTGAATCAAAGATAGACTTTATTAACAACAAGCTGTAAAAGAAAAATGACCTAAGTCAAGTGTCCAAATAAAGTCCACAGGTAGCCAGCCAGCCAATCTCTGGCACTCCTCTTGGTCACTCGGAGGTGTGCCCAGTCTCAGGGGTGAAGTGTTCATGTGCTTTGGAGGTGGCTGCTGCTGGAGTGCTGGTCTGAGTTGTCATTGGGGTGCCTGGCCCTGAGAGGACAATAGGTGACGGTGTGTTGAGAAAGCTCTCAGACAGCTGGCTCAGCCCCGTGATGTTGAGAGCTCCTTCCTCCATGCCATGGGGTGTCATCCCCAGTACCGAGGACAGATGTACTGAGGCCGGGCTTGGCTGTGGGGTGGAGGAAGGAGCAGTGTAGTGGGGCTGTCTGGTCTGCAGCTGGGTGAGGACTGGCATAGGTGGTATCGTTGGCATCAGTGGCATCAGTGTTGTGGGTGGCATCATTGGCGTCGGTGGCATCAGTGTCGTGGGTAGCATCGGTGGCGTCAGTGGCATCAGTGTCGTGGGTGGCATCGGTGGCATCAGTGGAACCGGTGGCAACGGTGTCGTCCGATGACTCTGTGCCTGGACTGGGAAGGGCTGCTGCCTGTGCTGCTGGACCTCCTGGTAGCCGTAGCCCTGGGAGGTGAGGGGCTGTGGAAAGCCTTGGAATGGGAGGGACATCACCTGGGGTGGAGGAGCAGACCTGGACTGGGTGGGAGCAGGTTCAGCTGGGCTTGGAGGGTTGTGAAGCAGCTTGGTGATCCGGTCCTTCACCACCTGGTACTGGGGTTCCGCCATGTCCGTGAGGGTCTGGTTCACATATTTGAGGAAGGGCTTGCGGTTGGAGGATGAGGAGTCGGTGTGGACAAGCTGAGAGAGGAGATCTATGCTGCTCCGGATGGTGTCCCTGATCTCCAGCAGGACAGTGTGGCTCTGCCCCTCCGGTCTGGCTCTGTGCCTTTCTGTGGAAGTGGAGCTGGGGGTGGATGCGGGTAGGGCTGTGGTGGACGTGCCGTCTCCTTTCTCCCACCACACCAGAGAGTCCCCCACGTGCTCCACCACGGTTAGTACAGCTGTGGGGGGGGGGTTTCTCCACCGTGGCACGCTCTACAGAAACCTGCCTGGAGACAGGAGCTGACTTTTGGCCGGAAGAGGACTGGCTCTCAGCAGGCTGCCGGAGAGAGAGGGTAGTGAGAGGGGCTGCTGGTGCTCCTCGGTGGCGGACCTCACCCTCCAGGAAGCTGCACCTGGCCATGATGTAGGCCTCTCTGTCCATCAGCTTAACCGTGGCCTGGCCAGATTTCTTCAGGTGCAGCTTCCCGTACCAGGTGTGCATGTGCTTCCACCAGCTGAGGAGCACCTCTGAAGTGTAGCCTAGACTCTCCGCCCTCTTTCTCCAAGCAGCCTGCTTCCTTTTGGTGTCCCTGTACAGCCGGTGTCCCTTCCGCCACAGATAGTCATTCTCTCTCAGCCACTCCAGCACCTCATCCTCGTGTTCCTCCTCAATGGAGTATTGCCTCCTCTCCCGTCCCCGCACATGCCTCTTCTTCCCTTTGGCAGGACCAGATGGGCCCTCATCAGAGGGGCTCCCAGGTAGTAGGGGTTGTTCCTCCACACCACCAGCAGGAGCAGCACCAGCAGGATCATCATCATCATCAGCAGCAGCAGCAGGATCATAATCATCATCATCATCATCAGCAGCAGCAGCAGCAGGATCATCATCATCATCATCATCATCAGCAGCAGCAGCAGCAGCAGGACCAGGATCAGCAGCAGCAGAGTAAGCACCAGCAGCGCCAACAAGACTAGGAGCATGAGCAGGACCAGGAGCACGAGCAGGACGAGCAGGACGAGCAAGACCAGGAGCACGAGCAGGACGAGCAAGTCCAGGAGCACGAGCAGGACCAGCAGCACCAGCAGGACGAGGAGCAGCTTCAGCAGGGTACGCACCAGCAGAAGCACCATCGCCAGGAGCAGCTTCAGCAGAGTAAGCACGAGCAGAAGCACCACCGCCAGAAGCATCATCATCAGCTCCTCCAGAAGCAGAAGCAGCAGAAGCCCCAGCAGAAGCCCCAGCAGAAGCAGAGTCAGGGACAGGGGGTGGGAGGGTGGCCCTGTCCCTCTTGCCAGGGATGGCAGCAGGTTGCTGAGGCTTTCTCTTCTTCCCCATGGTTGTGGGGTTGCTGGCTGGCAGGGACGCTGGCAAGGAGGCTGGCAGGGAGGCTGGCAGGGAGGCTGGCAGGGAGGCTGGCAGGGAGGCTGGCAGGCACCAAGGCTGGCAGGCACCAAGGCTGGCACCAAGGCTTGCACCAAGGCTGGCAGGCAGCCAGGCACCAAGGCTGGCAGGCAGGCACCAAGGCTGGCAGGAGGGCTGGCAGGAAGGCTTGCAGGAAGGCTGGCAGGAAGGCTAGCAGGCAGGCAGGCACCAAGGCTGGCAGGCAGGCAGGCACCAAGGCTGGCAGGCAGACTGGCTGGCAGGGAGGCTGGCAAGGCAGGCTGGCAGCAAGGCTGGCAGGCAGGCACCAAGGCTGGCAGGCAGTCAGGCACCAAGGCTGGCAGGCAGACTGGCTGGCAGGGATGCTGGGAGGCAGGCTGGCAGGAAGGCTGGCAGCTAGGCTTGAAGCAAGGCTTTCAGGCAGGCATGCAGGCAGGACAGGCAAGGCTGTCAATGTGTCCGGCATCAGGTCTTTCCTCCGAATGGTGACCTGCTTCCGAGCTGCTTCCTTTTATATCCACGGGGCTTACGCAATGCATCCCCCCCACATGCACAATTAACGCTGTGCATGCGCAATTAACGCTGTGCATCTGCTAGGCTTCTGTTGTGCATCCGCTAGGCTTCCGCTCTGCATCCACTTCATCCGTTCCGCGTCCGCTTTGCTGAGGTCCCCTGGAAGCCTTGCGGATGTGCCATCCGCTCTCATCCGCTTCCATCCACTAGGCTTCCATTCCGCATCCGCTTTCCATCCACTCTGTGTCCTCCCCGTGTCCATTCCTTTCCGTGTTATCCGCTCTGGTTATGCAAATTTTCGCCCCTTTTGAGAGCGGATAACAACAGATGGAACATTTTTCTCATCCGCTGTGTCCTTTTTACAAACATTTTGCATCCGTTGGGCAGTGTGACAGGGCCTTTAGAGATAATGGGTGAAAATCTAATTGTAAAAGGGATTCTGCAAAGGTACATAAGATAGTATTGTTATATTACAAACAGAAATAATTTTAGAAAATATGACGAAAATGATAGATAAAATATTTCCTGTAATGTAGTGGAATGTTTGTTAATAAATAAATGAATTCAAGTGAATGAGAGAATTAAATGGGAACATTTTAATTATTATTAATGATTTATAAAAATATAAGTGAGAAATATGGAAAAAAAAGAAATAACTATGGAAAGTTTCTAAGTGTTCCCAAGGAAGTATTATATTTAATTGAAAAGAAATGTTAAAGATGTTAATATTTTAATGAATATTGATGATAGAATTGAATTGGAATGGAATGTGTGTTTTAATTACATATATAAATATATAATCTTTTCTTTTTAAGAATATATTGTGTATTTTAAGAATGTTCCAAGCAGAATTCAATTGAAAGTTATGTATTACATTGAATGCTATAATCTTAAAAGTATATATTGAAGCTTAGATAAGAGTTTGAATGGATAAAATTAAAAGATATAAAGGTGCTACAGATAGTAGCTACAGATAGTATCTTTATAAAGATATAAAAATACTCCAATTGGTAACTACAGGGAAAAATTTGTTTAATGAGAAAAGATAATATGAAATTGAAACAGGACAGACAAAAGTATAAATATAATGATTTGAATTGAGATGAGATAATCAAAACAAAATTGAGAAAATTAAAAGAGGGGAACAATTATGTAGAAAATATAAAATGGTAATATGGAATAGAATATAAAAATGAGCATGAAATTGAGTTTTGTGTCTGTATGAAGAAGTGATAACCTGGGACCATGCTATTTTCAAACAAAGATGTTATATTTGTATTTTGTTTTTTGTGAAAACCCAAATAAAATTTTCAAAAAAAAAAAAAGAAAGAAAGAAAATATGGAAGGCTGAGTCAACCTTGAGCTCGTCAGGATAGAACTCCTGGCAATATGCAGAGTTAGCTTGCAATACTGCATTCTAACTTCTGAGGCAACAAGGCTGTGGTGACAGGCAAGATGGACAGGGCTATAAGATTGAATTTCTGCCACTTTGCAGTGACCCTCTTGACTTTTTGGTTTCCCTGTGAAATTTCATAGTGATCTCTGTAACCTGGGCTCCACACTCTGCTTGGGCAACTGTCCCAGCTTGGTCACTTAGAAAACAAAGACTCTCAGGCCCATGGTTAGCCAGGGGTGGGATTCAAAAATCCCAGAAACCAGTTCACTGCCCAATTGCTGGGTAGGCATGACCATGGTGGGCATGGCCTCCTGGAACTTCTGGTACTTCTGGTAGGGTTAGGGTTTCACCTTCCCAAAGGTCCAGAGGCTTCCCTTGGGCCTCTGGGGGCTCTCCGGAAGCCAGAAACAGGGCCATTTTATGACTTCCCGTACTTCCGGAAAACCCATTTTCCTCCTTCCCAGAGCCTCCACGCGGACCCTGCACTTTCCTGCATCAAAAATGGGCCCTCTGGAGACTCCTGGGAGGGATGGGGTGGGGCAGCTGGTCGGTTCAAATAACGGTTTGGTGAACTAGATGCAAATTTAACATCTGGTTCACCTGAACCTGTCTGAACTGGTAGAATCTCACCCCTGTCATTAGCCAAAGGTATACCAAGTGGTTATAGAAGAAGTGAAGCTGGATCTGAAGTTTTCACACCAAAGCATATGGTTAATTTTCCCTTGTTTCCATCCATCCCACCCCTTGGTTATCAACAGTGTGCCCAGTTAGATGCTAACAAATTGTTTGGAAAACAGTCCCCATTTTCGCATTTCTGTGTTTCTTTGCTTGACCTTGGAACGGCCAGCGATTCCCACAGGGTGGTGCAATACTTAGTTTCAATTCCTCCTGCTAAACCTCCCTCTTATCCCACCCACTGATCCCTCTTCCTGTTGCAATGGCAGACTGACAGCAAGCAATGCATAGAGTAGCTAAATGGCAGCTCTAACACTACTCCTCTGCAGCCAATGGAAAATATTATGAGGGGAAGCGGGAAGATGAAGATATTTATAACTTCTGGTCCCCAGATTTCTGGCTGTTAAAATGGGGAACAAACTCAGTGCTCTCTTCAACTTAGATTTGTTCCCAAAAGGAAAAAAAAGGGAACAAAAGGGGTCCATCTATTTCCTCTATTTGGTTGGGTGGCCTAAAATACACACCTATGGCAATGTCATTCCCCCCCCCCCCTTTTATCCTGACCGAAATCATACAAGGCAGTTTTCATCCTTGTTGTGCTCTATTTCTGTAGAGATGTAGCTATTTCTTATATATAGTGCAACTCCGCCTCCTTTTTTATTTGATCTATTTCTTTTAAATAATTTAAATCCCTTTAGCTGTATGTTCCATTTGTGAGTTTCATCCCATCAAGTTTCTGTAATGGCAACAATAGCAAATCTACTCTCATTTACTTGGATTTATAATTCACCCTGTTTATTCCTCATGCTCTGTGCATTGGTGTATTGTCATTTAAGTCCTTTTTGATTGACCCTGTGTTTACTTTCTACATAACCTGTGTTGTGTCTGACTTCCCCTGCTTCCTTGCCATCTGTTCGATTAGTGTACACATGATATGGTACTCATTATTAAACGCTTGATTTTACTTGACAGCAAGGTTTATATTCTTACCCACACAAACATCAATGTTACATGCACTGATAGCACTATTAATTTTAGATTGCTGGGGGCAGAAATGTTCTGCGTCAATTAATTCTCTGTCCCCATTGTTTAGTTTAAATATTTCTCCAGAAATTCTGTGAATTTAATGCCAAGTAACTCAGTCTCTTTCTTTGAAGGATGCAAACCATCTCTTTTGCACAGTTTTTCATTGGACCAGCTGTAGACAATGCGACTAATATAACCAAAGCCTTCCCTTTTACACCACTCTTATAACCACACATTAAAGCCCACTTTACAGTGGCCTTTTCCTTTTTGTTCCTTCTATACTGGTAAAACCTTGGAAAAGATAAACCTATAGCCTACTAATTTCCTGCCCCAAAGCTTTGGAAATCATTCTGCACAGAAAGTATATCTTTTTGGGACAGATCATCCATGCCGAGATGTACAATGGCATCCACATTCTTACTGGCATTCTTGATTATCTTAAAAATATACCTCTTGCCTCTGCTGGCAGTAGCACCTAGCAAACAGCTGAGCTCTTTCAAAACCTCCGTATTCTTTCCTAAATTTATATCCCTTACGATTAAATCACCAATCAGAAGATGGCTTCTCTTTTTGGATACTTTGCTCTTCATGCATGACTGATGTGTAATACCTGATTCACAGCTCTCCCCCATCCAAAATAAATTCTTTGTCTCAGACCACTATATCCTGCCAATTTGAGTTATCATCGTCATCACAGCCAGCTTGACCTGCCATCTTAGTATCCCCATTAAGGTTATCAAGGGATCATCACTTTAAGGTCATCACTTTATCTGTTATGTAGGGGCATAGGGAAAGCTTTGTGTTTGTGGTTCACAGCTCTCACTCTGCCAGATCCTACAGATGTCCATACTGCTTTTCTCCTGCATGATCTTTGTGGTAGAGAGGGCTGATAGAGGGGCAGCTCAATAGAACTGAATGGCTGGGCTGGACACCTAATTTCTGCCTGAAGAGCACATACTACAGCAGTGGTGGTGAACCAATGGCACACATGACAGGTGGCACACAGAGCCCTCTCTCTGGGCATGTGCGCCATTGCCCCAGATCAGCATTACCATGCATGCATGTGTGCCTCCCATTGGCCAGCTGGTGTTCGGGTCTCTGCCACGCATGCACAGGGGTGTGACACATGCAGGGAGCATGGTGCATGCAGGTGGATGCACATGCATTGCATTTTGGAGGTACAAGCACACTTTGGGCACTCAGTGCCATCACTGGACTAGAGAGTCTAGCATGTAGACTAGCAATTTGTTTACAAATAGGGCAAGTGTCCCAATTTGAAAAGAGTCCCATGAAAGACAGCTACACAAAAGTATTGCACTTAAGGAAGCCAGATGTTCTAAAATAAAATAGAATCTATAAATAAAATAGAATCACAAGGAAATATTGATTTCCCTGCAACCAAGTATTGGAGAGAGGTGGGAAAGACAGAGGAGGAAAAAAATTAATGGACATATTGATATATTAGGGAGGGAAAAATGAGAATTGTGCCATCTTTAAGACAAACAGACTTATTTTGAAATTGACAGACTTATTCTTAGAAATGTAACAGTGGGGGTTAGAGTTCAGCTCAGTCTTGACTATTGGTGACTGCATGAATGAGCTGTTGCAATTGCACAATGGCGCCAAGCCTAGTGGTTATTAGTCAGGGGTTGGATTCTGACTTTAGGGCCAGTTTTTATTTTCAGATTACAGGATGAAACAATGGTGGGATTCAATTTTTTTTATTACTAGTTCTGTGGGCATGGCATGGCTGGGTGGGCATGGCTTGGTAGGTGTGGCAGAGAAAGGATACTAAAAAAACCCTATTCCCTCTTCACCCCACTAATCTGCTTGCAGCTCCGTTCTCCTGTGCAGGGCAACAAAAGAAGACCCAGCCAATCAGCTGAGACTCGGGAGGTAGAGAATAGATGGGGGTGGGGCCAGTCAGAGATGGGATTTGCCAGTTCTCCAAACTACTCAAAATTTCTGCCACTGATCCTCCAGAACTGGTCAGAACCTGCTGAATACCACCTCTGGGATGAAACCAGACCCTTACCTGAAAACATCAGAATGATCACCGTGCACTTCAGAGCAATGCTTGCTATCAGCAAGATCAAAAAAACAGTTCTATGCCAGAAGTAAGATGGAGCATCTGTGGAGCATTGGGAAATAATCAATACAGTAAAAACAAATAACATCAGAAAATGTAAGAGTTCTTATGAAACACCTGGAAGTTCATTGTAGCTGATGGATCACCTGCATGACATTGACAGGTATAGGAGGGACATCTGGGGTCTATATGGGATGGGACCAAAAAAGTCTAGAGCTAATATAGGAAGTCTCACAGGTGATTTTCCAGAAGACATCCAGAAACCATTAGAATAACAGCGGGACAGAAGCAGCAAGTGTTAAGTGAAGTTTGGTGGAAGAAATGCAGGTAGTCCTCGACTTATGACCACAATTGAGCCCAAAATTTGTGTTTGCTAACTGAGACATTTGTTAAGTGAACTTTGCCCCATTTTGTGACCTTTCTTGCCACAGTTCTTAAGTGAATCGCTGCCATTGTAAAGTTAGTATCACAGTTGTTCAGTGAATCTGGATTCCCCATTGACTTCGCTTGTGAGAAACCAGCTGAGAAGGCCCGGAGTGATGTTCACATGACTCTGAGATCCTGCAAGTGTCATAAATATATTTGGATTGCAAAGCACCTGAATTTTGATCATGTGGCCCCTAAACAAATGGTTGTAAGTCAAGGGCAGTGGTGGTATTCAGCCAGTTCGTACCAGTTCACATGAACTGGTACCAAGGATTCAGCTTGGATCACCAACTGGTAGTAACTTCTGGCTGGCCATGCTCCTGACGTGGTAGCCCAGTCGCCACTTGCTCACTTGCCCCACCCACCCAATGCTCGCTCACCCCACCCACCCATCTGACGCTAGCCATCCCAATCCTCCTTAAGATATTTCTTTTTTTTTTTCCCTCCCAACAATCAGTTGTTCCTATGATAAGCAGTGCCGGGATTCCCCTCACTTACTTATTGCTTTGCCCAGGAGGCTTCCCTGAGGCCCAGGAAGGCAAACCTCCCCCCCACCATTTTTTGCCTTTCTGGGCCCCAGGGAGATCCCAAAATGAAGCATGGGCGGTGCTGTGCCCCCTTATGTCAGGGGTGGGATGCTACCAGTTTTGCCCGGTAGCTCTGAAGAGCAGCAGACACCAAACCGATTCTGTGCTTGATGCTGTTTGACCCTACCCGCCTACCTGGCCTCTTACCTGTCCTTTATTTCCTGCTTTTTCAACCTCAGCTGCTTTGCGCGGCACAGCTGAGGTTGAAAAAGTAGGAAAAAAAGACTTCCGGTTTTGAGCTTCTTCGGCGACAGACTGAAACCTCGTCCCTCCGAGGCTTCAATCCGTGCTCGCCGCTGGAGCGCCCCAAACCGGCTGGTTTCAGAGCTAAGCCACCCCGTAGAGGTGGTGAAGAGGGGGGAGACTGCCCACAGGATTGAGGAGAGCCGCATCTCTCCTCCCCAGCTGGCCATTACTCCCTTTCCCGAAGGAGGTTGCAGCGGCAGTCAGAAATGGCCACCACAAAGAACTCAACAGGGAAAGAATGTGCAGGAGGAAGATAAGAAGAGAAAGTTTTGGTTGACCGGGTCAAACAGCAAAAGCAACAAATAAGGTACCCTGGAATTTAAACTTAACAGCATTGTTCCCAAAGAAGATCTTGAAGCTGCGAAGGAGAGAGAGAAGGGAAAGGATTAGTTTTTTTCTTCCCTTCCTAATACTAACAGCTAAGAGACTGAAGCAAAAAATTGAATAAAATCCACTTTGACATTAATAGGCAGCTAAGCTGGAAATAAAAGTCAAAGGGATAATGAAGATTTCTGGACATTTAAAAGTTTTTAAAAGCTGGAAAGGAGAAAAAAAGAATACAAGGGCAGGATCTGGAAAAATGGAGGAGACTACCTGGAATAAAGAAATGGAACTGTAATTAAAAGTGAAACTTTGATAAGATTCTTCAAAGATACATTTGAATGGAAACTTGGCCACAAAATAATAGAACCCCAGGAAGATAAAGTGGAAAAAAGAAGTAAATAGTGACAGCCTTGGACTACTGGATTATTTGGTGATTTTTGGTCTTTGTAACTAGACTGACTAAAATTAACTGGATGGTTGTTTAAAAGTTTTTATAATGGTATCACTCTTTGAAGAACTGAAAACGGAACTTAAAAAATGGAAAGAAGATGCACAAGAAGGGATAAGTTCTTTTGGCTTCGTGTTTCAATTTTTAGAAATGGAGATTTGGAACTATGAGAAGCAACAAGAAATGCTTGCAGAACAAGAAGATGGGGACAAAGAAGAAGCCATCTTTAATGATCAAATAATTTTAAGTGGGGGAAAAAAGAAAAGGGGGGAAAGAGAGTGAAAGGTTTAAGACAAGGAAAAACAACCAAAAAGAAGAAGGACAATTTGAAAGATAAGTATAATATTAGAAAGCAACAGAAGAGGGGATTACAGATGAGATAGTTGGAAGTAGAGAGACGAGGGGTAAAAAGGGGAGGGAGACGAAGAGGGGGAAGAAAGCAAGGAAAAGAAGTTGTAAAAGACAGAAACAAGAAATGGAGATACAGGGAAAAGATATAAGGATTCTAACCAAAAGCTTGCTTAGAGATAACGGGTGAAAACTTAATTGTAAAAGGGATTCTGTAATGGTACATAAGATAGCATTGTTATTTTATAATAGAAATAATTTTAGAAAATATGATGATGGATAAGATTTTAATACATATTTATGATAGAACTGAATTGGAATGGAATGCGTGTTTCATTTACATATGTATATAATTTTTT
Organism: Laticauda colubrina; assembly: GCA_015471245.1. Classification (NCBI taxonomy): domain Eukaryota; kingdom Metazoa; phylum Chordata; class Lepidosauria; order Squamata; family Elapidae; genus Laticauda; species Laticauda colubrina. The sequence goes on along the minus strand of BLBF01000066.1, from coordinate 2,033,497 downwards.
CTTTTTAAGAATATAGTGTCTATTTTAAGAATGTACCAAGCAGAATCCTATTGGAAGTTATGTATTATATTGAATGCAATAATCTCAAAGTTATATATTGAAGTTTAAATAAGAGTTTGAATGGATAAAATTAAAGGATATAAAGGTGTCATACTCTAATTGGTAATTACAGGAAAAAAATAGTTTAATAAGAAAAGATAATATCAAATTGTAACATGACAGACAAAGTGTGTATTATAAGAATGTACCAAGCAGAATTCGATTGGAAGTTATGTATTATGTATCATATTGAATGTCATAACCTTAAGGCATATATTGAAATTTAAATAAGAGTTGGATGGATAAAATTAAAAGATATAAAGGTGTCATATTGCAATTAGCAACTACAGGAGAAAATTTGTTTAATGAGATGAGATAATATGAAATTGAAACAGGACAGACAAAAGTCTAAATATAATAATTTGAATTGAGATGAGATAATCAAAACAAAATTGAGAAAATTAAAAGAGGGGAAAAATTATGTAGAAAATATAAAATGGTAATAAGATATGGAATAGAATATAAAAATGAGCATGAACTTGAAGAAGTGATAACCTGGGACCATGCTATTTTCAAAAAAGATGTTTTATTTGTATTTTGTTTTTTGTGAAAACCCAAATAAAATTTCAAAAGAAAAAGAAAAAGAAAAGAAAAAGTAGGGGAAAAAAAGGCTTTTCAAATGCTGTGCACCCATGAGCAGCGCTTTTCATCTGTCCGGGCGGCAAACACAGAGGTTTGTTTCACACATGTGCATAGCAAAACGTACTCACCAAACTGGTGGTAACACTGGTTGATTCCCACCTCTGCCCTATGCTCCATTTTTTTCCTTCCTGAGCCCTGGAAGCAAAAATACCCGCCAGGAGGCTTCCCTGAGTCTCAGAAGGCTCCAAAACGAAGTGTGGGTGTATGTGCTGCACGCCCTTCGCCCCCCCACCTCAGTTTTCTGCCTTCCTGAACCCTGGGAAAGCCTTCTGGGAACAAAAACACCCCCCAGGGGGCTTCCCTGAGGCCTAGAAGGCCCAAAAATGGAGGAGGGGTTGCTGCAAAAAGAAAAAAGCCATGCCCACCTAGTCACATGGCCACGCCCCCTAGCCACGCTCACAGAACCGATGGTAAATTGTTCTGAATTGCACCACTACTCTATAGTTCTAATATTAGAACTATCTAATATAGTTCTAATATAATGTGGAGTTGACTTCCTAATGGGAATTAAAAGCTGAAAAGATGGCAATTGTGACCATATAACTGAAGCCCTGTTGTGCAACAGATATAAAAACAAAGTGTTGAGGCTTCAGCTGTGCCAATCATCTTGATTTTTTTACACACACACACACCCCGATGGATAACCCTACGCTACAGCCTTGCAAATCAGCAAGCTGATGTCAGCTTTTAACAGAAACATTCTCCAGCTGAAACCAAAATACCAAATGTCAAGCACGGCTAAACTTTTCAGAAATAAAACCGCTCCTGAAACTTACGCAAAAAGACAGACGGAATCAGCCTCAAAGACTGATATAGCTCAAAATGCAATTCTAAATTCAAAGAACTGTTCTCATCTGGAAACCACATAAACTCATCTTTTCTTGCTAAGACCAGCCAATGTCAAATTTAAGTATTTTTCCATAAACTTTAAAAGACAGTAAAAAAAAAAAAGAGAGCTACATTTATTTATTTATTGCCCTGTTTGAGATTGAAATTAGACAGCAGAAGTGCACAGTTCAAAGCCTCTGGCCTACAGGCAGTTCTCATCTCTAATTTTTTTTGGCCCTGCAAGTCCTTGGTCCCTGAACAACTTAGATGCTGAAATTTGGTTGCAAAATAGCAATTTAAATTTAATTTCTTTAAAAAGAAAACAAACCGGTCTTTCTTTGGGCTTTACTGTATTTTACGCTCATATCAAAAGATTCATTTACGAATAGCTTCATGGTTCCAAATAAAATTTTTAAAAAGGCAATTAGAATATTAATTCAATACCTTTAGGCTGAGTTGATATTAGTGTGGGATGAACTCCTGGTTTTGGCAGGTGATGTGGTTGAGGATTCATGTTGACTAACTGTCTGCCTTAAAGAAGCGCTTCAAAATAAAAATTGAAAATGAAAGAACCACAAGCAAAATGACCACACAAAAAAAAGGAAACTTATTTAAGTAACCACTTCGTTTCCATTTCTTAGCAGACTCTATCAGTTTTGTCAGTTAAAGCAGAAGCTGGATTTTTGAATGCTTTCTCCCGAATTAAACTGTTAGCCAACTATTTTGAAATCTTTTTATTATTTTTATTTTTATTCAGGAAGTGTCAGCTTCCAGACAAAACTACTCCCATTTATTCAAACCCATTTATTACATTGGTACACTCAAATTGGAGCTTGTTATTTCTATAATAAATTTCACTTCATCTTTTTGAACTTAAAGCATTTGGCTTTATGTTGCTCTTTACTCACATCATCTGTTACAGGGGTCTCCAACCTTGGCCACTTTAAGACTTGTGGACTTCAACTCCCAGAATTCCTCAGCCAACCTTGGCTACTTTAAGACTTGTGGACTTCAACTCCCAGAATCCCTCAGCCAGCTATGCCACTTTAAGACTTGTGGACTTCAACTCCCAGAATTCCTCGGCCAACCTTGGCTACTTTAAGACTTGTGGACTTCAACTCCCAGAATCCCCTAGCCAGCATAGCTGGCTGAGGAATTCTGGGAGTTAAAGTCCACAAGTCTTAAAGTGGCCAAGGTTGGAGACCCCTGATTTGTTAAATATAGATCCTGCTTGCGTGAACCACAGCAGAGGTACTGAGAGGACCACAAGCTTTCATCCAAATAACTAAAGCAGCCTCATGCCATTGTGTAGACCACAGGGTGGGATTCAGCCAGTTTGGTTGGGTTCAAGCGAACCGGATATTAAATTTACATCTGGTTCGCTGAGCTGGTAGTTGAATCAACCAGCTGGCCCCGCCTAACTCATCCTACCCTTCCCAGGAATCTCCACATGGCCCATTTTGGATGCAGGTAAGTGCAAGGTTCATGTGGAGGCTCTGGGAGGGCGAAAAACAGTCTGAACAGGAAATTCTGAAAGAAATGGGCCTGTTCTCAGCTTTCAGAGGCCCTCTGGAGCTCGGGGGAGACCATTTTTGCTCTCCCAGAGGCCTGAGGAAAGCCTCCGGACTCTGGGGAAGGCAAAAAATGTGTCCCCCCCGGAAGTTCCAATAGGCCATGCCACCCAGCAACCAGGCAGAGAACTGGTTGTTAGAGTTTTTGATTCCCATCCTTGGTTTGCTGTCAAAAAAATAAAGAAGCCACGCCCACCTAGCCATGCCCACCTAGCCACACCCACAGAACCAGTTGCTAAAAAATTTGAATCCCATCCCTGTGTCAAACTTGTGGCCCGCAGGCTGGATGCATCACATGCAGGCCATGCCCACCCCCAGTTTAGTTAAAAGGGGAAAAGTCACTAAATGTCATATGACAATGAAGTGACAATGCAAATTTGACACCCCTGGACTGGATGGTTATCAGATTGTCTTGAAGCTGCTGTGAATGTTCAAGAAATAAGGAAGAAGCATATTGGCAATTTGTGACTAACCATTTAGAAAATGTAAATGCACATAGAGATGCAGAGAATAAATCAATTGAGAATGGAGATGTAGCATTTATGAAGTGGAATCTGTTCCCTCAATCAATTAAAGAAATATAAATCACCTAGAGTTTCTTATTCAGCTATCTAATCTTGAATCTTTCTACCTTTTTAAAAACCTGTTGAGTTGTTCATTTTTCCAAACCTCTTGGGAAGATCTCATGTAAAATGTGATTTGTATGAGGAGTAAGTGTAAAGTGCTCATTTGCTCAGTCTCTTGTATTCCTTTCCTTTTTATTTGTTGACATTCCAACTTGCCTCACTATTTTCCCCTGGTATATTTATTTCTGGCAGTAGAAATCACAGAGAAGCAATAACTAATGGGAGGATCTATTTATCTAATAATGAAGAAAATCACTGGGTTCCTAACAGGAAATTTTTTTTTTTATAAGATTTGAATGTCATATATTAAATAATCTATAATAAATTAACCAATGGTAAATTCTCTCTGCCATGATGATCCTACAGTTAAATTTATCCTAGTAATGCACTAGGTCCTTCTTTGACTGTTCCAAAAAGAGACATTGTAGTTATATAATTGCTATTGGTTTCATTAATGTGCATTTGTAATCCAGTGGTTGGCTTTCTTCCCAGCAACAATGTCAGGTTCTGCTTTGCCACAAATAAAGACCAGGACACTTTAAGGGAGTTTTTTTTTCCCTCAATGTGTTTATCTTTTCTATGGAAAGGCACGAACTGACCATCACAAACAAAAAATGCTAGTAAAATCAGCTCTATTTGAAGCAAAGCGGAACCTGACAGGAAGTCAGCTCTTCTAATGCTGCAGTTTTCCATCAAGTAAATAGTGATTATGCACGGCAGAGGTGGTATTCAGCAGGTTCTGAGCAGTTCTAGAGAACCGGTAGCAGAAATTTTCAGTTGCCTGGAGAACTGGCAAGTATCATCTCTGACTGGAGATTTTACAGTATCCTTCCCCTGCCACACCTAGCAAGCCATGCCCACAAAACTGGTAGTAAAAAATGTTTGAAACCAACCACTGGTCCCCAGAATGGCAGCCCTGTGCCAGAAAAGTGACCAGGGCTGACAAGCAAAAGATTTACTGGAAAACCCTTCACTATGGAACCGCCTCTGAAACTATTCCTTTCTTCTTTTCATAATTAGGTGCTCTTTGGTATTCAGATGAGGCTGCAGTACAATTATGTAAAATTTGGGAAGGAAGATGCAACCCACTAGCCCAGCACTGGAAGTCAAGATGGAGAAAATTTGAACACCTACCATGAATTTGCCCCTGGTGCTCAAGTAGCTTGGCACGAAGGACACCCAAACACTGCAAAAGACTAGCATACTGAAGGTGATCAGCTTGGCTTCATTGAAACCTCCTGGCAATTCTCTAGCTAGGAAAGCCACAGTGAAACAGATTGCCGCCAGAATGCCCATGTAAAGCCCATGTCACACTGCACCAACGGATAGAAAGAGGATGTAAAATGGAGAGAAACACTTGCCATCCGTTGGTTAACACGATGCATCCGTTCTGTACTCACTGCGTTCGTTTTTCATCCTCTCTATCCGTCCAGTATCCGTCGACTAAGATTCCATCCGCTCAAAAAGTTTTGAGCTGCACAAAACTTTTTGAGTGGAAAATGTATCCAACGCGTTCGTTCTGCATCCGCAACGCATACGGGAAATATCCGTTCTACATCCGTCGTCATCCATTACGCATCCGCTGTATCCTCTAGGCATCCACTGCGCATCCACGCAACTCAAATCTGCTCCAGCGGAAAACGGACACAGGGAGGAAGCGAAACGGATGCAGAACGGACACAAAGCGTTAGTAGCACGGGCAGAGAAAGGATGAAAGCGGATGCAGCTCGCACACAAAGCATTTAAAACGGAAAAAACGTTCGCAGAGGGGACCTATCTCGGATATTTAGGATGTCTGCAGGATGTCTAGAGGATGCAAAAGGACATCTAGCGGAAAACCTATATTTCCTATAAAAAAGGGGAGGAATTCACCTGGATCTCACTTTCAGACCAGCAGACCAGCTGTGCAGACCTCTGCAGCCTTCATCTGCCTCTTCCTCTTCCACAGCATTCAGTCATCTCCACCATGGATCATCACACACTCCTTTTGGTAGCCACCATCGTTCTACAACAGTGCGAAGCCATCTACAGGCTCTTTCACCTGTTCTACGCGAAGAAAAGGAGGCGGCCAAGAAGCATCTGGGTCCGAAGATGGATCGCCAGAAGAGCAGAGTATGGACTGTACAACAAGCTGATGGTGGAGCTCAGGAACGAAGACACTCGGGCATTCCAGAACTTCATGAGGATGCCTCCAGCCATGTTTGACGAACTTGTGGAGCGGCTGAGACCCAGGTTGACCAAGCAGAGCACCAACTTCCGGCCCATCCTGGACCCTGGGCTCAAGGTGGCACTGACTCTGTGCCACCTGGCCTCCGGGACCACCTACAGGAGCATACAGTATGGCTGGAGGGTGCCACACAACACCATCAGCATTGTGGTCAGAGAAGTGGTGCAGGCCATCATCGAAGAATACCTGGAGGAGCTCCTCCAGTGCCCCTCCACTGAAGAAGGCTGGAAGAAAGTTGCAGAGCAGTGGTATCAGAAGTGGAACTTCCCCCACACCATTGGAGCCATAGATGGCAAGCACGTGGCCTGCAAAGCTCCAGCCAACTCAGGGTCCACTTATTTCAACTACAAGGGCTTCTTCAGCATCATCCTCTTCGCCATGGTCGATGCTGACTACAAGTTCATGTACATCGATGCTTCAGGCAACGGATCAGCTTCAGATGCCCAGGTATACAACGCCAGTCACCTCAAGGAGGGGCTGGAATGCAACCTCATCATGGACTTCCCAGATCCAGACCCCCCTGCCCAATGACACACAAGATGTGCCCTACTTCATCATGGGGGATGATGCCTTCTCCCTCAGAACCTACCTCATGAAGCCCTACACCTCCAGACGCCTCACCCGTGAAGAGAGAATCTTAATCTACAGGCTGTCCAGGGCAAGGCGGGTGGTGGAGAACGCCTTTGGCATCCTGGCCAACCAGTTCCAGGTACTTCTCACCACTATGCAGCATCGCCCAGAGACCGTGAGGAGGATCATGGAAGCTTGCTGCATCCTGCACAATCTCATGAACACCCGCTACCCAGTGTTGCAGAACAGGCTCGTGGACCTCCAACAAGGCAATGGGGACATGGAGCCTGGTGAATGGAGGCAAGGGCGAAACCTGATAGATACTGTGGATGTGCAAGGCCCCAACAGAGCTTCACATGAAGGGAAGAAGCAGCGCAACCTCCTGAAACACTGGAGCAACTCCCCAGCTGGAGCAGTGGAGTGGCAAGACAGGATGATAGATGCTTAATGGATGCTTCCTTCAGCCTGTCTCATCACACTGATGAGATTGGGCCATGTATGTTGAGTGGTCCTACAATGAACAGGGCATTTAATAAAGAGTTGTGTTTATGTTGAAATGTGTGAATCAATGATTACATTGTTATTGATCAAAAAGGGCCATATGTGTGGCACCTGGGACGGTGGACCATACAGTCCCACTATGCTTGCACTGGAGGTTTATCTATCCCACAGCTATCCTTACCTACCCCACAGGTATCCCTGCCCATCCCACAGCTATTACCCATTCCAAAGGTATCCCTGCCCATCCCATTGCTATCTTAACCCATCCCACAAGCATGCAAAGGCTTAAACTATTTCTAAAAGTTTCCACGAAGACTTTATTTAATAAAATAAATGAAGCAAGTGTGTGAAGCAAAGATAATCTTTATTAATAACAAGCTGAAAAATAAAAATGACCCAAGTCAAGTGTCCATAGCAAAAATAAAGTCAACAGGTAGCCACCCAGTCTCTGGCACTCTTCTTGGTCACTCTGAGGCGTGCCCAGTCTCAGGGGTGAAGGGTCCAGGTGCTGTGGAGGTGGCTGCTGGTGAAGTGCTGGTCTGAGGCATCATTGGGGTGCCTGGCCCCGAGAGGACAACAGGGGATGGTGTGTGGAGGAAGCTCTTAGAGAGCTGGCTCAGTCCCATGATGTTGAGAGCCCCTTCCTCCATGACATGGGGTGTCAGCCCTAAAACCGATGACAGATGTTCTGAGGCCGGGCTTGGCTGTGGGGTGGAGGAAGGAGCAGTGTCGTGGGGATATCTGGTCTGCAGCTGAGCGAGGTGAGACGTCGGTGGCATCTGTGGCGTGGGTGGCATCTGTGGCATGGGTGGCATCTGTGGCATGGGTGGCATCTGTGGCGTGGCTGGCATCAGTGACATGGGTGGCATGGGTGGCATCGGTGGCACCGGTGGTGTTCGATGTACCTGTGCCTGGACTGGGAAGGTCTGCCTATGCTGCTGGACATCCTGGTAGCCGTAGCCTTGGTAGGTGAGGGCCTGTGGAAAGCCTTGGAAGGGCTGTGACATCACCTGGGGTGGAGGAGCAGGCCTGGACTGGGTGGGAGCAGGTTCAGCTAGGTCTGGAGGGTTGTGAAGAAGATCGGTGATCCTGTCCTTTACCACCTGGTACTGTGATTCTGACATGTTCATGAGGGTCTGGTTCCTCACCCAATGTTAGGGATAACATTGTTCACCCTAACTGATTTAGGTGAAATAC
>BLBF01000066.1:1994417-2012137 GCA_015471245.1 Laticauda colubrina | reverse complement strand
GACTTCAAGTCCCAGAATTTTGGGAGTTAAAATCCACACATCTTAAAATCGCCAAGGTTGAGAAATAATGTTATAAAAAGTTGTTAAGTCGCGGGAAAAAGAAACTCGAGACCAGTGTGACTTTCAGCTCTTTATTTAGTTCCTGAAATCTGTCTGACTGCGGAGTCACGGCAGCCTCTTTTATAGTGGCTGCTTGCGGCTCGCGACCAATGACGGCTCCTTGAAATCTCCCACCGCTCAGATGGACCAATCACAGGGAGACAATTGTGGACCAATCACAGTAGCGTTGAAGAACCAATCACAGTGTAATATTAGTAGACCAATCAGGAAGCGATATTACAAGTATACTAATATAGAACACCCCTCCCCACTTGGTTTAGTCCAACCTACGTTACGTAGTCATGTAAGTAGGCTGGGCTTTTATGGTGTCCACTTGACCTGCCCAGCTCAATTGCGTTGTCTTCGGCTGGTTCGGATGGGTCCCCTCGGTGTTTCCCAGTCGAGCACAGGTGCAGCAGGGGGTGTAGGTCTGGATTTTTGGCATTACGTGCACGTTTCCACCCATCTCCCAATATCCTTATCCATCCCTGGCCACCATACATAACTCCTGGCCAGGGATTTCATTCGTACGATACCCGGGTGTCCTTCGTGCAAGATATACAGTACTTGTTCTTGGAGTATTTCTGGTATGACTACTTGATTCCCCCCATGGTATACAACCTTTTAAAATTGAGAGTTCCATCTGTCTGTTTTGGAACGGTTTAAAAGTCTCGTCTGTCTCATTTTCTGGCCATCCTTTTCCTACCCAGTTTAAAATCTGTGCCATCATTTTGTCTCTTGAGGTTTCTTTTGCAATGTACGCTGCGGTTATGGATAGGTTTGGTAGTGTCTCAATTTGTAGTGTGGATGGTTGGTGCCGGATCACTTCCCATTTCAGGCAGGGGAGAACGACTCAGGGCGTCAGTGTGTGATATGTCCTTCCCTGGCCGGTGGATTAATTTGTAACTGTAGGCGGCAAGGAACTCGGACCACCTCGTCATTTGTGGTGACAGTATGTTTGGGGTGGCCGTGTTTCCTGCAAGTATTCCCAAGAGCGGCTTGTGGTCTGTAATTAGTTAAAAAGTCCTGCCATAGAGCTATTCATGGAAACGCTTGACTCCAGTTATCGCTGCTATCACCTCTCTGTCCAATTGGCTGTAGTTTCTTTCTGCTTTAGATAGCATTTTGGAATAGAACCCGGTCGGCGCTTCTCTCCCATCTGGAAGCGTGTGGCTGAGCATAGCTCTGACGGTGAACGGTGATGCATCGCAAGTGATTGTCAGTGGCAGGGTTTCACTGTTTTGAATTAACATAGATTTGGATGTCAGCAAGTCTTTTATTTCCTGGAACGCAGCTTCTTCATGTCGCCCCCAGGTCCAGATTATCCAGCAATCTGTGTAATGGTTCCGCTGTCATTGCCTTCTGCGGCAGAAAGACATTATAGAAGTTAATGAGTCCCAAAAATACTTGCAGGTCTGTTTTATTTTTGGGTCTGGGAGCTTCTTTTATTGCTTTGCTTTTCTGGTCCATGGGGTGGATTTCATCTTTATCTATTAGGTACCCTAGGAATTCAACTTTAGGGGTAGTTAGCTGGCATTTTTCTTTTTTTACTTTGAGTCCCGCTTCTTTGAATCTTAAAAAGATTTCCCTGAGGTGGCTTTCCAGTTGGTTCTTGTCACTAGCTGATTCCAGCACGTCATCGAAGTATGGAACCACCCCTTTTATTCCTTGTAATAGGCGCTCCATCAAGCTTTGGAACACCCCTGGGGCCACACTGACTCCAAATTGCAGTCTTTTGCATCAGAATGCCCCCCTGTGAGTCAAAATTGTTTGTGCCTCCGCTGTTTCAGGGTCGACTGGCAATTGCTGGTACGCTTGTGCAAGGTTGATCTTCGCGAAGTTCTTTCCTCTCCCCAATGAATGTAACAGATGTTGTACCACCGGAACAGGGTATGCGCTTTGTTGTAGCGCGTGGTTGACGGTGGCCTTATAGTCTCCACAGATGCGCATGGACCCATCTGGCTTAATCGGAGTCACAATTGGGGTTTCCCACCTTGCGTGGTCTATTTGTTCCAATACCCCCTGTGTGATGAGTTTATCCAACTGCTCATCAATCTTTGCTTTTAATGTGAAAGGGACTTACCTTGCCTAACCTAATTGGGGCTATGTTCGGGTTCAAATTAAATGAGATAGGGGACCCTCGGTAGTTGCCTAGTTTTTCATCGAACACATCCTGGAAATCCCTCATCAGGCTCTCCTCCCAGTTTGTTTCGGTGATGCTGTTGATTCTGGTCACTCTGATTCCCAGGGGCATGAACCATTCGAGTCCCAGTAGGCTTGGGCAATCCGGTCCAAGATTGTTAATGGAAGAATTTCCGTGTGCTTTCTGAAGTTAACTTGGAAGTGTCCGAGTCTGACTACAGGGATCCTGTTCCCTTGGTAGTCCTTCAGGGTCAGTTTTTGGCTCTCTAGTTCCTTTCTTCATATGCTTGGTATCAGTCTCTTAAGTGTGTTCCATGATACCATAGACAGGTATGAGCCAGAGTCCACCTCCATCTCGCATTGTTGGCCTTCGATGTTGCACATGTACCTTTCGGGCATCGGTTGCACTCGAATGCCCAATGGTTATTGTTTGGTGTGTCTCTCCCTTCCGGTAGATTTCCTTGAGCCATTTGCTTCTGTTTTTTTGGCTCCAACGGCTCCTTGCCTGTCTTTCTCTTGTTCTGGAGGGAGTGCTGTTTCTTTGTCTAGGGCTGTAGCTCTTTCAGTTCCGGCAGACCCTTGCTATATGTCCCCGTCTCTTGCAGTGCCAGCAAACCACATTGAGGAAATAGCACTCAGAACGGGGGTGGTCTCCTCTGCACCCAGTGCACTGGAACCCCGACTTACATTCTCTCCTCTCCCATCTGTTTTGTTCCAATTGGAGTCTGTGTATTTCTTCTTCCTCATCGTTGGTCTCGGACAAGGATTCGATGTCCTCATGGTGCGTGGTGGTGGTGGTGGCCTTGTGGGTGCCCTCTGATTTCTTCTCCTGGGGTTGGCTTGTCCCTGCCAGTGTTTCCTGGGTTGCCATATTCATTAGCCACATGGTGGCTGCTAATTTTTTCACAGCTTCGGTTGCAGTGGCCTCAGCGATGGCCTCAGTGACTGTGATGTTTGGTCAGGTCAGCAGTCGGCTCTGCAAGGTGAGGTCTCTCAGTCCTAGGACCATGTGGTCTCTCATGGCTTCATCCATGTTGAGGAACTTGCATGCCCCTCCAATGTCCCTTAGAGCCACAGTGAAATCCCCGATGCTTTCACATTCTTTCTGGTCCTGTTTATAGAATTCATGTCTCCGGATAAGGCTGGAAACGGTCGGCACATAATGGGCCCTCAGTGTTCTGTCCAAATTGGGCCAGGCCATTTGCTTTACATCTTGAAGTTTAGCCAATGCCTGGGCCATCTTCAACACTGTGGGCCCACAGTGTGTCAGGAACACGGCTCTCTTCTTGTTGTCTGAGATTCCCTGTAACTCATTGCTCTCGAGGAACATGAGGAATCTGTCGATATACAATTCCCAGTCCTCCGTCGCTGGGTTGAATGGTGTGGGTGGCGAGCTGCTGCTGGCCATTTCGTCTTCACTCGGTTCTCGTTGCCACGTGCTCAAATGGTCTTCTTTGTCTCAGGATCCCACCCTCGTTGCCAGTGTTAAGTCGTGGGAAAAAGAGACTCGAGACCAGTGTGACTTTCAGCTCTTTATTTAGTTCCTGAAATCTGTCTGACTGCGGAGACACGGCAGCCTTTTTTATAGAGGCTGCTCACGGCTCTCAGCCAATGATGGCTCCTTGAAATCTCCCGCCGGACCAATCACAGGGCGGCAATTGCGGACCAATCACAGTAGCGTTGAAGAACCAATCACAGTGTAATATTGGTGGACCAATCAGGAAGCGGTATTACAAGTATGCTAACATAGAACAAAAGTGAGGTACAACTGAAAAGATAAAAGAGCACACTTTTAATGTCTGACTCTGAACCAGTAACTCAGGTTTTCTAATCACTATGAGATTTCCTATTTTCTTTCACACAAAGACTAGCCTCAGAAACATTTTTTAGAACAGCTACATTCCCCTAACTCAGGGGTGCCCAACCTCTGGGCTGTGGCCCACTACCAGGCCTTTTGGAACCAGGCTATGGAGGTGGCAGGTGAGTGTGTGAGCATGCACGCATCCTCACTCACATGAGCTGCATGCATGTGTGCCTGCCGCACACATGGATTGTTCCCCTCTACACACATACCCAAGATTTCACAACCAAAAAGGTTGGGGAACTCTGCCCTAACCTTCGTATTTTCCCATTCACACATGCTTTCCTCAGCAGGCACTCTAGGCTGCATACCATTTCTGTAGGCTTCCTGAAGAAGACCTAACATTACAAAGCCAACATGGGTTTGTCAAAAACAGATCATGCAAGACTCATCTTACTTTATTCTTTGACAAAAAGACAAAATTAGTGGACCGGAGGAATGTTTTCGATATAATTTACTTGGACTTCATTGATAAGAGACAGTCCCATTCCAATCACAAAGCCTAAGCAATCAACTATTGCAATCTACTGCATTGGAACCATCTGCTCTACAGGAAAAGGCAAACCCACCCTAAGAAGATGCCACACAAATATTGGAACAGAGGCGATTCTACTGGAATTTCCCACTCAGAGCTTCTCTCCAGCCAACGCCAGTAAAGTCCATCATGGGACACAGTAACTTCATTTTCCACTCACATGGAGGAAGACAAATTAGACTTTTAGAAACTCAAGCTGTGGGGGAAGTTAATTATGTTCTTCATATGCATTCTTCCCTACAATCTGCTATTTTTATAAAGTAGAAATGACCAGAAAAGGAAACTAACATTTTACAAATTTCTCTTCCTCCCACATTGATGAAATTCTAATCTCAAAGAAAGAAAGTTTATCTTGAGAGACCTCTGATCATAGGAATGTGAATCTGTATTCCTTTTTCTTCCAATTTTATTTCTTTTTTTCTGTCTAAGATTATTGGATTACTAGGTGCTAGAGAAAGAGGAAAACAATATTGTAGACAATTTGATGGGGCAAGAATGGGATTACTTGATTTCTCTGAAGCACATTTTGTGAAACAAGAAACCAAGCACATTGTACAGTGCTGTGCCAGGGAGAGAAGGAAACTTAATACAGGAAATTCGTTCTATAAAAACTTCTATTAGCATGACAAGTTGTCATATGAGTTCCACTAGGATGATATTACCATAGTGACAATACATACCAGTAATACACTGGTATAAAAATAGTGGAATATTAGTGTTCCACTGGTATGATGAGTGTCAAACTCAGAGAGGGATCTTGAAGTCCTACCAGACCACCACTTAAGTATGAGACAGCAGTGTGCTGCAGCAGCCAAAAAAGCCAATACAGTCCTAGGCTGCATCAACAAAAGGATAGCATCAAGATGACATGAAGGTTAGTATCACTTTATCCTACATTAGAAAAACCATACCTGGAATACTGGGCCCAGTTTTTGGACACCGCAACATAAAAAAGATGTTCCGACTCTAGATAAGAGTGCACAGAAGAGCAACAAAGATAAAACAGATGAAGAAGGGTGGCAGGAATTGGGTATGTTTTATCCAACAAAGAGAAGGACTGGGTGACATGATAGTCATTTTCCAAAGCTAATACAATCCTTTGGGTTGTATAAACAGAGGCATAGAATCAAGATCACATGAAGTATTAGTGCCACTTTACAAAACCCTAATAAGACCACACCTGGAATACCGCAACCAATTTTGGTCACCATACTACAAAAAAGATGTTGAGACCTTGGAAAAAGTTCAGTGAGAACAACTAAGATGATCAAAGGCCTGCAGATTAAAACATATGAAGAACCACACTGGCTAATGATAGGAGGTTTTCCTGCTTGAGCAGGGATTGGACTAGAAGACCTCCAAGATCCCTTCCAGCTCTATTCTCTTCTCTTCTATTCAATCTGAGGGGCTGTCAAGAAATGAGGGGATCGACCTATTCTCCAATGCACCTGAGGGCAAATAACGGATGGAAGCTTATCAAAGAGAGGTCCAACCCAGAATTAAGGAGAAATTTCCTGTCAGAACAATTTAATTAGTGGAACAGATGTTGGGGGAAGAGATTGAATAGCCATTTGTCTGTCAGAGTATAGGATCTTCTGCTTAAGCAGGGAGTGGATTAGAAGTGGATGTCCTATGGTGGGAAATGAGATTTATTGCCATTTTTAAAAGCTCAACTGTTTATCCTGCCAGTCAGCAGGCCAATCCCTCTATTTTAGTCTCTAGCTTCTGGATGTAATTTATAGATTTATTTAATATTCTGCCTTTATTATTTTTAAGGCGACGAACATATCTAATTCTCCTTCATCCTCATATTTTTACCTTTAGCTTCTTCAAAGCCAATCTGATACAATTGTGTAACTGGTTTTACAAAGCCAGCCTCCAAGTTAGTAAATAATTTTTGCCCAAGCGGGATAGGAGACCAGCTTATTCCTTAGGTACTATCATCAGGAGTGTATTGGTGCTTGAAGTTGCCCATAGCATAGTCAGCTGAGGTGTTTTTAACTGGATTCAGACATGCAGCAATGATGCAGTTTAACAGCTGATCTCCCAAAGAGGCCATTAGTGGGTGGCTCATAAACTAACATTCTAAGGTCCATTTTATTATTTATTAATAATAAAGGCATATGTCTGTTCCGTTTGGATAATAAGGTATGCGAGACCGGTATCTCAACAAACTATTCTTTATTTAACTGTATAGTGTCTTGTAATGGAACGTTTTCTGAAGCCGCGGCAGCCCTTCTCATAGTGGCTGCTCGCGGCTTGCGGCCAATGACAGCTCTTTAGAATTCCCGCCATCTGGCGGGCCAATCAAACTGGTGCGTAATTGCCCAATCCGAGAGCAGCCTTTTCGGCCAATCAGTTTTAGCTATTTGGAGTCTTCCAATTTCTATACACAACATCCCTCCCCCTTTGGTTTCATCCAACGTGCGTCATGTAGTCGTGCAGGTAGGTGGGACTTCTGCAGGTCCTACTTGACCTGCGCAGCTCAGTCTTGTCGTGGTCTTCCATCGGTTCGGACAGGATCACTTTTTCTCTGCGTCTTCTCCATGGAACCTCCTGGAAGGGTGAGTCAGCCTTGCCGCTCCCACCTCAGTCTTTTGGGCTGGTTGAGGTGGCTCTGCCACTCCCTTCTGGTTTGTCCAGGTTGGTTGAGCTGGCCTGGCTGTCTCCTTCCAGGAAGGCCTCGCCTGCTACCGGTTCTCTTCTCTGGAGGTCATCTATGGGTAAGTGCTCTTTTTGTTTTATCAGAGTTTCTAATTTGGGTTTGTGTTGTGTCTTTTGTCATGTTATTGGTAGTTCGTCTCTCCCTTTTTTATTATTTTGTGTTTCCCGCCCCCCTCCTCGGTTGTTTTTGGAGTGTTTATTGGTGTTTACGGCGGTGCCGTAATATTTCGTTCCAGTGTCCTAGAGCGAAGCTGGTCGATGTGCCGCTTCCATGTTCTGCCATTGTCTAGTGCGAGTCGGTATGACCGGGGCCCTGTGCTTTGAGTAATTGTGGCTGGAAGCCATAATGGGTCCCCGGTAAGATTTTTTGCGTATACTAAATCGCCAGTAGCAAAAGAGCAATATTTACTTGAGGAGTCAAGGGTTTTTTCACAGGTATAAGTGGGTTGTAGGCTATCAAGATAGGAATGCAGTTTTCTACCCATGAGGAGTTCAGCTGGGCTTTTGTTGGTGGTTGTGCTAGGGGTGATATGCTGGATCGTTTACAGTTTGTTAAGTTTGTCCTGGATGCCCCCCATGTCCAGTTTGTCTAGGGCCTCTTTAGTATAACGAACCATGCATTCAGCTCGTCCATTTCAAGCCAGATGAGCTGGTGCTGTTAGGGCATGTCGGATGCCCTGTGAAGCCAGGTATTGCTCGAAGGCTAAAGCAGTAAACTGGGGGCCATTGTCAGAGACTACTACATCTGGCAGTCCATGAGTAGCAAAAAGTCTGTTCAATTGTTTTACGACTGCTTCAGTAGTAGTGGGTGCCATAAGGATAACCTCTAACCAATTTGAATAAGCATCAACAATTACTAGATATGTGTTCCCTTTCATTGGCCCAGCAAAGTCAATATGCAGTCTTGACCATGGGCCTCTGGGAGTTTCCCATTCTAGGACTGGTGCAAGAGGGGGGGTAGGCCTAGATTTTTGGCAGTCATGGCATGTTGCCACCCATTTTTCAATGTCTTTGTCCAGCCATGGCCACCAGACATAACTCCTGGCCAGGGCTTTCATTTTTACAATGCCCGGGTGTCCCTCGTGCAACATGCACATTTCCTCCTGCAACTTTTTTGGAATTACCACCGTGTCTCCCCACAGTAGACAGCCCCTTTCAATGGACAGTTCAGTCTGCTGGGTGCAAAAAGGTTTAAAAGTCTTGCCTCTCTTCTCATCCAGCCAGCCCTTACCTACCCAATGTAGGATTCGAGCTGTCAGCGGGTCTTTCATGGTGGTTTTAGCGATGTCTGTGCAAAAAGGTTTAAAAGTCTTGCCTCTATTCTCATCCAGCCAGCCCTTACCTACCCAGTGTAGGATTCGAGCTGTCAGCGGGTCTTTCGCGGTGGTTTTAGCGATGTCTGCTGTGGTTAGTGGCAGGTTCGGCCATGTCTCAATCTGAAGAGTGGAGACGGTAGGAGTTGGGTCGCCTTCCTGGTCAGGTAGTGGGGAATGGCTCAAGGCATCCGCATGGGTGGTGGTCTTTCCAGGGCGATGGATGAGTGTGTAATTGTATGCAGCGAAGTATTCTGACAGCCTCGTCATTCTTGGTGATAGAATGTTTGGGGTTGGTTTGTTCCCTGCCAGGATCCCTAGCAGGGTTTATGGTCTGTGATAATAGAAAATGTCCTACCATATAGGTATTCATGGAATCTTTTGATGCCTGCTATAATTGCGAGGGCTTCTCGGTCAAGTTGGCTGTCATTTCTTTCAGATTTTGACAGCATTTTGGAATAGAAGGCGATTGGTGCTTCTCTGCCATCTGATATCTTGTGGCTCAGTATGGTGCCAATTCCAAAAGGTGATGCATTACAGGTGACTGTCAGTGGCAGGGTGTTGTTGTATTGTATTAAAATGGTGTTGGATGTTAATAAGTCCTTAATGTTTTGGAATGCTGCTTGTTCTCGGTGGCCTCAATTCCAGATAGTTTTTTTTATCTAATAGTCAATATAATGGCTCTGCTATGGTTGCTTTTTGAGGCAGGAAGACATTGTAGAAATTAATGAGACCTAAGAATGCCTGTAATTCTGTTTTGTTCTTAGGCCTGGGTGCGTCTTTAATCGCCTTTATTTTCTTTTCAGTGGGATGCATCCCTTGCTCATCTATAAGGTAACCTAAGAATTCAACTTGATTGGTGGCTAGTTTACATTTTTCTCTTTTGACCTTAAGCCCTGCTTCCCTGAATCTTTGCAAGACTTCTCTTAGTCTATTTTCCAATTGGTTTTTATTTTTTGCTGATACTGATACGTCATCAAAATAGGGAACAACTCCTTTTATTCCATTTAGGAGGCGCTCCATGAGGCTTTGGGAAATGCCTGGGGCAACGCTAACCCCAAATTGAAGTCTGTTACATTTGAATGCCCCTCTGTGCATTCTATAATCTGTGCCTCTGCAGTTTCAGGGTCAACTGGCAGCTGTTGATATGCTTGTGCGAGATTAAGTTTCGCGAAAAATTTTTCGTCCCCTTAATGAATGCAACAAGTGTTGAACTACCAGAACAGGGTATACGCTTTGCTGGAGTGCATGATTTAGGGTAGCCTTATAGTCACCACAGATGTGCACTGACCCATCTGGTTTGACAAGAGTCACGATGGGAATTTCCCACCTGGCATGGTAGATTGGCTCTAACTCCCCTTGTGCGATGAGTTTGTTAAGCTGCTCGTCTATTTTCGGTTTTAAGGCAAAGGGAACACATCTGGCTTTGAGCCTGATGGGAGCTATCTTAGGGTCTAGGCTGAATGTTATTGGGGTCCCCTTGTACTTGACTAGGGTCCCCTCGAATACATCCCGGAACTCCTTCAGCAGGCTCTCCTCCCAATTGGTCTCAGTGACGCTGTTGATCCCGATCACTCTGATTCCCAGGGGCACGAACCATTCGATTCCCAGCAGGCTAGGGCAATCACGGTCAATGATTGTCAGAGGAAGTATCTCAGCGTGGTTTTTGAACTCTATTAAGAAATGTCCAAGACCTAATACCAGGATTCGGTTTCCCTGGTAATCTTTAAGTATTAGCTTCTGCTGTTCCAGTTCTCTTTGCTTGATGTCTGGTATCAGGTTTCTGATAGTGTTCCATGATACCATTGATAGGTATGATCCAGAATCTACTTCCATCTCACAGGGCTTTCCTTCGATTTTCACATTTATTTGGACCTTTTTTGCGTTTGCTGCCCTGGCATTTCCGATGATTATTGTTTGATGTGTTTCTTCTCTGTCATTCATTCTCCAGTTTCTGTTCTCTTGGCTCCATCGGCTTCTGGCTTGTCTCTCTCTGTTTTTGGGGTGTGCTGCCGCGTCTCTTTGGACTATAGCTCTTTTGGTTTCAGCAGACCCTAGTAATGTGCCCCCATTTCTCATAGCATCTGCAAAGGGCATCCAGGAATCTGCATTCGGAGCACAGGTGATTGCCTCCACATCCACCACACTGGAATTCTCGCCTCCTTCCTCTTTTTTCCCACCATTTTCTTTCTGACTGAAGCCTATGTATGTCTTTGTTGTCATCATCGGTGTTGCTCGGGGAGTCGAGGTCTTCATGGTGGGCAGTCGCTGTGGGCTTTTTTTGGTTTCCTTCTACCTTCTTTTCACGGGTTTGGTTTGGTGCTTCTGCATTTGTTGAATTCCTCTGGCGCGTGGTGGCTGCGGATTTCTTGGCTGCTTAAGCGGCAGTGGCTTCTGTAATGGCCTCAGCCACTGTGATGTTCAGTCTATTTAATGTAGCATCCTCCAATCCCAGGACCATGCGGTCTCTCATGGCTTTGTCCATGTTCTGAAATTCGCAGGCTCCCTCGATATTTCTTAGGGCTGCCACAAAATCTCCAATGCTCTCGTATTCCTGTTGGTCTCGTTTATAAAATTCGTGCCTTTTGTTCAGATTGGAGACCACAGGCACGTAATGGGCTTGTAGCATTCGGTTTAATTCTGGCCATGCCATCTGTTTTACATCCTGCGGTTTGGCTAACGCCTTTGCCATTTTGAAGATGGCAGGGCCACAGTGTGTGAGGAATACAGCTCTCTTCCTCTGGTAGGTTATTTCTTGTAGCTCATTGCTTTCCAAGAACATCAGGAAGCGGTCAATGTATGACTTCCAATCTTCATCAGCTGGGTTGAACGGTACGGGCAGCGCATTGTTACCGGCCATCTTGGTTGCTCAGTTCTGGTTGCTGCGTGCTTATGTCTCACTCTTCTAGGAAGATCCCATCTTTGTCGCCAGTGTTCCATTTGGATAATAAGATACGCGAGACTGGTATCTCAACAAACAATTCTTTATTTAACTATATAGTGACTTGTAACGGAATATTTGCCGAAGCCGCAGCAGCCCTTCTTATAGATGCTGCTCATGGCTTGCAGCCAATGACAGCTCTTTATAATTCCTGCCATCCAGCGGGCCAATCAGACTTGTGCATAATTGCCCAATCCGAGAGCGGCCTTTTTGGCCAATCAGTTTTAGCTATTTGGAGTCTTCCAGTTTCCATACACAACAGTGTCTTTTGTAACAGAAGCCCAAAGTGACCTACTTATTGCTCCCTCCTCCTGTTACAACAGTCCTGTGAGGTAATTTCGCCTGAGGGAGAATGAATAGTTTCTAAGTTCTCCAAGAACTTCCATGATTGAGAGGGGACTAGAATATGGATTTCCCTGTTCCTCTTCCAACATCGGGACACAGAGAAGGTGGTGGAGCCCTCCCAGTATTAGCAGTCACAGAGAACGGAGGCTCTCCTTTCCTGTACTGGCTTCTCCTTGTTTGTGGGCTCTGAAAGCAGCCAAAGCTGCCTTGTATGGGCGGCGAAGCTAAGGAAGGGCACTCTGTGAGGTCACAGGATAGATCTCAACTCTCTTGCCAAACCCCATAGATTTTTTCTCTATGTCATGACAAGGAGAAGAGGCAGTTTAAGATGGCTGCCAAGAAACTGGGAAGAGGAAGCAGAGAGCAGGAGCGGATTCTGGTGAACAGTGTGTGAACTGGGTGAGAAGAATTATTTTTATTCAAATTTTAACCCCAAAGAAATTCTGCGAAACTATCTACCTAGAACTATTTGTCAAACCATAACCAAGCAGTTTGGAAAGGGATTAAGTGATTAAAACCGGAAGGAGAAGATTTAAATACACAGGAAACCATTTATTCTTTTAAAACACAGAAAATTGGACTCTCAAAGGGAGAAGACATGGTACCGAGAAGTCATTTTAAATTGCTGGAACTATGGATTTAAGAAATTAATACTGCTTTTGCACTTGAATCATAATTTGAAATAATTAATAAAGATTAAGTCAGACATCCCAGTTACAATATTGCAAACTAGAGAGCACCATCTGCTGACAAGAGGAAAAATGTAGAAGCCTGTTGAAGGACTGTGAAAACGCTGAGTGGATTACATTCATCTACTCTAAAAACACTGGAGACTTGAATATTATAATAAGATTCTCAATGAAAAGACCCTGAATGTTATGTCATATGATTGAATCTATAAAAGTGATTTGAGGAGGTCTGGATAACCCTCATCTATTTAAATGGATTTGACTATTTAAATGGATTTGACAATTCATTTAGGAGACATGAATTGTGGTTTGTATAAGCTCAGCTTTGAATAAACAGTTCCTGTACATTTGAATTTAATTGAGATGGAGCTGATGTTCCAAAGCATTAAGGTTTGTATACAGAAACAACACAAGGAGATAGAGGAATTATTTGATGGCATAGACCAAAAACTGGAAAATATTATACAAGGGACAATGTTCAAAGATCAGGATGTTCAGGAAAGGAAGGAACCAGCAAAAGGAATGGAAGAAAAAGCAGAATTGAGAAATCAATGGAAAGAGGACAACAAGGAAGAGATATCAACAAAACTAATAATGTTCAAATAATTCAAACAGGAAGGAAATAATTTAAAATATTTAAAAAGAGAATGGAAAAAGCAGGTAGATAATTTGGGAAAGGAGATAGAGGTTAGAACAGACAGCTTTAAAATTATACTGCAGAAAAAGGTAGGGAGGGGAGAAAAAAAATTGTTTGAATAGCCAGAATGCAAGAGTTAAAGATCCAAGAAAAGAGTATGGGAGTCAAGTTTTTTTTTTTAAATAAAGATAAGACTTAAGTATTGATGAGACAGAAAGATGATAGAAAAAACAGTTGGGGGGGAGATTCTTCAAGAATATATTTAAACTAAAGCATGTGTATTAACATTGGAATTATACAGACTGGTTAATTATTTTGTATATACTTTGATGGACACTAGAATAATATTTTAATCCAAATAGATATGAAGAGTGAAATATGGGAAATTTTTAATAAGAACTAAGCATTAATTAGAAAACTAGAGAAAGAATGGTGATATTGTTAACATGCTGAAATAATATAATGATTAGGGGTGAAATAATAAAATTAATAATATAAATATTAATAATAAAATTAAACAATGAGTAATTAAATAATGAAAGAATATACTTAAATACAAGCATGTGTATTAATAGTAGAATTACATGGATTGGATGAATGGAAGGATTATGAATAGATTTACCATATCTTCAAATGATACTGTGATTGGTATTAGAATTATATATTAAAACACTGAACAATGAAAAAATGAAGGATGAAACTTTAATATATACAGATGTGAAGAGTTAAATAAGGGTAATATGAATAATAAAGAAGATGAAAGATGGAAAACAGAAAAGAAACATCTTTGAATACTATGGTGACATGAATAAAAGTTAGAATAGAAATAAGAGGTGAATAACAACATATATATATATATATATTTAACATAACAAGATACATGTAATAATAAGAGGGAGGTTTGGAAATTGAACTGAGGTACTATTAGATATGTTTAAACAATATGAAACAATGAAAATGAAATGTAATAACTACAAGTAATAATTTTATGTTTATTTGTACCAAAATGTATGATACCCAGGTATCACATTGTTCAACGCATTGATATGTATAAGCAACGTTATATAAAAAAAACCTTCACTTAAAAAAAAAAGGTGACGAACATATGTAATACTCCTTCTTCCTCCTATTTCCCCCCCAACAATAACTCTGTATGGTGAGTTAGGCTGAGAGAAAGTGACCAGCCCAAAATCCCCCAGCTGGTTTTTATGGCTAAGGCAAAACTAGAATTCATTGTTTTGGTTCCTAGTCTGCTGCCTTAACCACTGGACCAAACTCTCTCTCCCCCTTCCTCTCCCTCCCTCCTTCTCATAATTGCAAGATATACAGAAAGAGCTTAAAGCAAAAGACATGCAGATAAACAAGGAAAGTGTTCTCTGTTAAACAGAAATGACATTTAACAAATGTAATCCCCCCCCAGGAAAAATAGAGACAAGATTCACTTTCACTGTTTTCTGAACACCTCCTTAAAAAAAGACCTTAGTGCCAATATACAGAGTAAAATAAAGAAAAATAAGTAGCTATAAGATATTACCTTTCTTTCTTTTAATAGCTGGCAAGGGATGGTCTCTCTTACTTGGATTTTTACTAATATATCCATCTTCATCCATCTTTTAGAACTTTTTGATTTTTTTGGGTAGTAGCAAGTTTTATAGTCTTCGCAAGAAGAAGTGACAGTTCTTTGAGTTTCTTCAAACAACTAGTCTGATACAATTGTGTAACTGGTTTTACAAAGCCAGCCTCCAAGTTAGGAAATAATTTTTGCCCAAGTGAGATAGGAGACCAGCTTATTCCTTAGTTACAATCATCAGGAGTGAATTGGTACTTGAAATTGCCCATAGGATAGTTGGCTGAGAGGTGTTTTTAGCCAGAGTGTTTCCCAACCTTTCTGTAATCTTAGTTGCAGTTGTTTACCGCAACTCTTGAGGAAGAAGTCAGGTGTCTGGATTGGGAAAGTAGTTGGAAGGTTTTGTGGATGATACATCTCCTATGCAACAGAATGAATCATTCCAGGATATGGTGATGAACCCCTAATGACTCACAACTACATTGTTGAAGAAAGTGCATTAAAATAAAAAGTTCTACATAACTTTGGAGCCCTTTTGTAGGCAATCAGTATTTCCTTCCATTGAAAATGAGTGTCAATATTAAATTGGGAACTAAATGTTTGGGTTTCACTCTTTTCCATCTCTCCAAGTCCAAGTTGCACACCAACTCCAAAGGCCCAGTTTT
Organism: Laticauda colubrina; assembly: GCA_015471245.1. Taxonomy (NCBI): domain Eukaryota; kingdom Metazoa; phylum Chordata; class Lepidosauria; order Squamata; family Elapidae; genus Laticauda; species Laticauda colubrina. The sequence continues at coordinate 1,996,679 of BLBF01000066.1, read as the reverse complement.
AAAATAAGAGCGAAGAACAGAATGATTGATTTTAGAATGGAGGTGATTATCCTGGTTCCACATAGTTACCGATGTCCAGGGATGGTATTCAGGGAGTTCAGACCAGTTCAGGCAAACCTCTAGGGAAAAATTTGACTAGCCCCACCTACCTGCCCACTCTTACCTCCACTTCAGTCCCTACCAGTTCTCCAAACCAGTCAAAAATATCTGTTGTTTGTTAGCTGAGCTGATATGCATGGCAGAGCTTATTGCCCGCCTCAGCTGAGTTAAAAAACAGCACAGAGGACGGTCTCTGAGTGCTGTGCTTGCACCTGTGTGAAGCAATCTCTCGATTGGTTCTAAGAGAGTGCTGGCCCCACCCCTGCCCTGCCACTACTTTTCTCATCTCCCAGTTTCCATGGCATAATAGCACAATCTGTGTGCCTTCTTGCTTGCGTTTGTTGACCACCCAGTCTCTGCAGCTTGCCTGCCTGCACCTGCCTGCCTGCGGCCGAATTCCGCCTGCCAGGTAAGCCTGCAATTCCCCCTAGCCTCCCTCACTTTTGCAGCTCCATCCCACAAGATGCAGAAGGACCTCCCAGCGCTGTGGAAAATAGAGCGGCAATAGATTACCTATTATTAAGGAATAATCATGGCTGGAAGGAATTTAAGGGTTTATGTTACTTTGATCTGGATCAGGCTTCTGAACTTGTGGAGAAGGACATCTGCCACTTGAAAGAGCTGGCCCAGAATATTGGCCATAATCAACTATCCCTAGATTTTTCCTGGCTCTTCTCATGGCTACCAGATTTCCATTGATTGAAAATCCCCATTGCAAGCATTGTCACTGTCCCTGTTCTAGGAGCCCTCCTGTGTTGTCTCTGTCACTGTATTTCCCCTTGCCTCAGTTGCCTAAAAACTTGTAGTCCTGCTCCCTTTCAACCAAGCATCCCAGAAAAACAGGCAGCCCTAATGATGGTCCAAATTGACCATGAATACTAGGTATACTTAGATATGATCCTATATGTTGGGGACAGTGAAGAAAATCATAGAAGGTAAAGGAAAAAAAAAGAGGGATTGTGGGAAGGGAACTAGGTTAAGTGTTGCCACTAAAGCAAAGTCAGAACCCCTGAACTCCCCTGAAACAAAGCCAGACCAGGAGCCTCTAGGAAAACATAAACTGTACTCCAAATTTTACCCTACAAAATATCTCAAGCTACAGAAATTGAACCTCTAAGCACATTAGAACAAGAAGGCCATAAGGAATTGCTATAAAACAAATATCCCAAAGAAAAGAACCAAACCAAGGTAATTAGAACTCTGGGCACATTAGAAAAGAATGCATTTAAGAGCTGTTATAAAATACCAAAACCATTACAAAATTCAAAAACATACATTAAGAAACAGGACATGCAGGAAGAAGGAAATTAACCCACGATATTAGGCAAACAGAACAAACAGAAGGTCAGGTATATTGCAAAAGACAAAGACAAAATATTAATTATAAACAACACGATTAGCTAAGGACTAAATACTTAAGCACACACTCACTCAAACACGCTAGCGCTCACTCCATTCCTCCCTCATAAGAGATTGCCCTCAACAAAGCAACAGGGAAGGAAATTTCAGAAAGAGGACTGAGAAGATAAGGGTAAAATCAGATAACTGAGAAAAGAAACAGTGGAATACAATAGAGAAAGGAGGAAGGATAAGAGAAAGGGTCAAAAAATGAGAGCAAATGGAAGACGAGCTAGGAAGAGATAAACTAATACTGTAAGGAGAGTAAGAGATGAAGGCTGAAGAGGGGAAGGATAAGGATTCCACATGAATTTGCAATTAATATTTTATCATAGGATTATTAAAGATATATAAACTGTTAATTATAATAATTATAATAAATATAAGGCTCAATATTCTAATTGGAACAAATATGAAATTAAGACCTTATTATAGGACTATTATTTAAGACTTATAATTGTTAATGGAAATATGTATGAACATTAATACGATATTGTAGGGAAAGAAATGACATGTGGAATATGTCAGAAAGAAAAATAATATAGTATATGGTAATAGATAAAAGTGATTATATTATTATTATAGTGTATAATTTGTTAAATGAAAATAAGATGGAAAATATGATTTGTGTATTACAATGAGATTAGAAAGGGACTTTGTTTTAAAAATATAATAGTGACATAATTAACATTGTTAAGCCTGGGTTCCCCAACCAGGATTAGGTAGACAAGCTAAACAGAATGTGCAGCGTTAGTCAGATAGGCA
>BLBF01000066.1:1947096-1989417 GCA_015471245.1 Laticauda colubrina | reverse complement strand
TGCCTATCTGACTAACGCTGCACATTCTGTTTAGCTTGTCTACCTAACCCTGGTTGGGGAACCCAGGCTTAACAGTGGTGCTCCTCTGGAGCTGACTATGGGTCTGAGAGGTATCCCTTCTTTGTGTATTTTTGGGAGGCCGTATAGTTTGGGGCATCTGGAAGATTTTTCTCTTGGAATGATCGTCTGTTGGATCTCTTTGCTCATGTGGCTGGTTATAATTTTCTTCTTGGTTTTTCCAGATATGGAATTTTTCCAGATATGTGGTTGGGTCCGTGTTTATGGGTTTGTATATGGAGTCTTGGAGTAGGTCTGTCAATTTTGTTTCATAGTCTTTTCTATCCATTACTACTGTGGCATTCCCTTTGTCTGCTGGAAGTATGATTGTGCTGCTATCCTTTTTTAGGGCTTGCAGGGCTTTCAGTTCTTCTTTGTGCAAGTTGCTTTTTGGTGGTTTGCTTGTGCATATGATGTTGGTAACTTGGTGTCTTATTCTATCAGCTTCATCTGTATTTAAGTTAGTTAGGCTGAATTCCATTGCACATATGATGGATTCTGTGAAGATTCTTTTGGGTGCTATAGCATAACTGAATCCTTTAGTTAGGACATCTGTTACTGTTTTGCTGAGTTCTTTGTTGGAAACGTCATATACTAATTGTTTCAGGTGTTGTTGTGAGTTGTTGGGGGCTGTTATAATTTCTTTAGTTTCTTCAAGAGTTTGTCATTTTTGTAAGTGGTTTCAGTTTCAGCTCTACAAGTTGTAAGTTGTTTTATCTTATCCCAAAGTAGAGGGTGGATTTTACTGCTCAATTCCAGGTGTGGTGCTAGCAAATCTTTGTTTAACTGATCCAATTGGATCCAATCCAATATATATATATATAATAGATTCACTGAAAAGCCCTTTATCCTGGAATATATTCTGATACTACTGTTTTTCTCACAAAATAAGGCCGAGCCTTATTTTTTTTTTTTTTTGAGCCACGAAAAAATGGCTAGGACATCTTTTCGGGGTGAATTAATTTCTCCCCTCTCCCCCTGTGCACCAGCGCCATCTCCAACAACAGCATGAGTCTCTCCCGCATTTCCCCTGTCTCTGTAACAACAGGAAAAAAAATGATTTTGAGGTATCTCAGCGCTGCACGCTGAGTTTTGGTTTAATCCTGAGTGGCTGGGAAGAGCTGAGAAGAGCTGAGTGAGCATCTCTGCTGCTGCTACCCTTGATGCTCCAGCCTCAGGCTCGGTAAGTTTGCAAAAGTCCCAGTGCGCAGCCCATTCCTGCATTCCAATCACCCAGGTCGAGCTGCAGCTGTCCCTCTCTCATCAGCGCCTTCTCCCTTCACAGCAGCAGCAGTGGCGGGAACCATGGAAGTTACGGAGGTCACTCCCCCACCTGAGAAGTGGCTGAAATGCTTCCATGGTTTTCACCGCTGCTGCTGCTGTTATTGGAGATGGTGCTGACGAGAGAGGGACAGCTGCAGCTCAATCTGGGTGCTTGGAATGCAGGAACGGGCTGCACACTGGGACTTTTGCAAACTTGCAGAGCCCAAGGCTGGAGCACCAAGAGTAGAAGCAGCAGCAGAGATTCTTGCTCGGCTCTTCTCACACCCTTCCAGCCACTCAGGATTAAACCAATAGGCAGCACGCGGCGCTCTCAGGTATCTCAAAATCTTTTTTTTCCCCTGTTGTTATGGGGACAGGGGAAAAGCAGGAGTGAATCAGATGCTGTTGTTGGAGACAGCACTGGCAAGAGAGGCGTGAGCACCGATGGGAACCATGGAAGCTACGGAGGCCTGAGAAGTGGCTGAAACACTGCCGGACATCCACACCGATGCTGCCCACCTGCTGACCTGAGTAAGGGAGGGGTAAGGGAGCCCTTCATGCTCCACCATGATTGGCTGTTAGAAGCGGCTGATGGTGAGGCGTAGCTGCCTGCGGGGCACTCCTAATGGCAAGTTCCCCCCTGCCTTCCCCCCCCCCAATTTCACATGTTTTAAACTAGGCTTAAATTTGGGGGGAGGGGCTTAATTTCATTTTATACCTAGAAAACATGCTGGGTCTTTGTATGGGGGGGGGCATATTGTTGGAGAAACACGGTATTACTTTCTTATTTTCACCAGTGGGTGCTCTTTAGTACTCAAATGAAGCTGCAATCCAGTTATGTAGCACTTGGGAAGGAAGATGCAACCTGCAGTACTAGACCAGCATTGGAAGCCAAAATGGAGAAGATCTGCATAGCTACTGTGTACTTTCTCTTAATACTCAAGTAGTTTGGCACAAAGACACTCAAACTTTGCAAAAGACTGGCATACTGAAGGTGATGCACTTGGCTTCATTAAAACCACTTGGCAATTCCATGGCTAGAAAAGCCACAGTGAAATAGATGTCTGCCTGAATGCCCATATAACCAAGAGTGATGTAAAACATGGTGACAGATCCTTTATTGCATTGCAGCACCAACTGTTCAATCTGGGATCGAGTGTCAAGTTCTTGGAAGGGAAGCGTGATGGACTGTAGTGACTAAGTGGAACCCCAGAAGGAAAGGGCTGCATTCCAGAGGAGCAAGGGGCAACCTGGCCTAGATATCATGTGAGGGAAAAAAAAAGAGAAAGAAATACCTTAAGGGACGAGAGGCGGGATGAGTGAGCATCGGTCGGATGGGGCAAGCCAGCCAGCAGCGACTGGGTGACTGGGTTGGGGGTATGGGCAGCTAGAACTTACTACTGGTTCGACAGTGGCAAATGGAAAATAAGAGGAAAATATAAGGTAAACAAAAAACAGATTATAAAAGAGTTACAACGAAATTAGAGACTAAATTTGGAATAATATATAGAATTTGGCATTAATTAGGCATTGGATAGAATGCTGGATTTGCCTGGAATTGATTATATTTTTAAAAAGCCAATGGTTGAAATGATTGAAAATTCATGTTAATATAATTGAAAAGAGAAAAGAAAAAAAGTTTGAAAAGTGGAAAGCAATAAAAAGCACCATCTAATGTTAAAGACTTTTTTCCTTTATGATTTTATGGGAAATCACTGGTTTTATAAATGTGTGAACAAGAAAATATATGAGATAAAAGACTATAACATAACAAGAACACCAGAAACCTGCCCAAAAAGTGGGGGAACTGTAGCAAGAGAATAAATGAATGCAATAAGTGGGGGAACTGTAGCAAGAGAATAAATGAATGCAATATCTTGGGACTGTTGGATGTTGACTGTGACAAAGAGACAGAAGGATTGGACTTCCAGTTGAACTTCCCCGAAGACAGATGGTTGCTGCAATTGTCTGCAGCTTTGGTTTGTGCTTCTTCGTCAGAGAGCCCTGATCGTCCAGCTGCCTTGTAGGGGCAATGGAGGAAGGGGAGACCACCAGCCAGGTAGAAAGGAGCTGCATATCCCCTCCCTGACTTGGCAAACACTCCCTGCTGAAGACATCTGAAGCAGTGGTTTAAAATGGCCACCCTGAAGGGGAATAGTCTGTTGGAATAAGGGTGTGCAGGAGGAACGGTGGAAAAAGAGGACAGCATAGAAACCAGGAGAATTTTGGCATAAGGTACCCCGGTTTTGAAATCTTTTAAAATTGTTAAGAAAGTAGATGTAAACTGTGGAAAAATTGCAGCCCTGCCAACTCTCATGGTTCTGCCATGAGTCTCATGATTTTTTGGCATGTCTCACGGTCTCATGACAAGGCTCCTCAATCTCACGCCAAATTTAAAATGCTTTTTTTTCCCAAATTTGGGGGTCTTATGTGCTTATACGCGCATAAATCCGATTCTCACACAAATGACATGACGCCACTTCTCAGATCACGCAATATCGATATTACCATACAGTCATATATACATACAACACATTTCTTTTCACTCTGGGCGCCTCCATTTTGCTTTTTCTACCACCGGATATAACACGCTCTGATTGGTTAGTTATTCACGTGACCGTGAATCTCACTATTTTTTATAGAATCTCCAGATTTTTTTTCATGGGTCTCCAGATTTTCCTTTATCAGGGGTTGGCAGGTCTGAAATTGTGACAGATAAAATGGTTTTGTACTTAAAAGGAAGAAGCCAGAAGAAGGAACTTGCATTTGAAATAATTAAATATACAACCCTGATACCAAACAGGTTTATTAAAACTGGACTGGGCTGTGTCAAGGTGGAAAATAAAATATGAAAATTAATGCTTGGATTTAGTGATATTGGAACTTTAAAATCTTGCACAAGTGAGAAAAAAATCAGGAAAAAGAAAAAGAATTGTCTCTTGTGTTTCTAGAATTGTCTTGTGAAGAGTGCCATCTAGTGGAGAAGGGAATTGTTTATACATACTCCTTTCTATTCTAAAACATGGATCCGTTTCTTGATATAAAAGAATTAGAATTAGGATACTACAAAATAGTGAAAGTGAAAATTGAAAACAAAGTGAAATTGTGGAAGTTTTTGGTGTTTTTGAATTATAACTTTAATTAATCGACATTAAAAAGTGGAGCTAATCTGGAAATCTTTGGAAGAGGAGTCAATAAGAGTAAAACATTGGAAAAACTTTTATAAACATTGTCTAAAGATGACAGGAATGTTACTGGAACTTAAATTGGAACTTTAAAACATGAAAGACATGCTACAAAAAGAAGGAAAATCATTTGGTTTCACATTGCAATTTCTGGAAATGGAGGTTTCAAAATACCAAGAACAACAAGATGAAGAGAAATCAATGCAAGAAGTGACCATCTTAAATGAACGTTTGAATCAATGGAAACTTAAGCAAAGAAGAAATAGAAAGAGAATTAATTAAAAGGGGTTTTATTCTAAAAACTGAACAAAAGAAAAGGAAACAGCAGGAAAGGAAACTTTAGGAGGGAGTAATGGAAAAGAAGGGAGGTGGAAATTGGAGTGATAAAAAAGGCAAGAATGAAACGGGATTTGGGAAGAAAGGAATATGGCAAGCATATAACAATGAAATGGAACTGTTTAATTAAAAGGCACAGAGATATTGGTTGATTGAGAATTATAAAGAAGGGGATTCTGTAAGGGTATAGGGACTACTTTAAATAAACAAGAAATGATAAGTTTAAAAAATAATGAAATATAGATTATTAAAAGGGGAGAAAGGTACTGATACTGTTTTGTTATTCATTATGATTGTCTGCTTTTTCTTTATTTATGCTTTGACATTAAGAGAGATAACTAAAACAAAGATATTAATAATATTAAATGAATTAATAAGCAATAACATAAGAAATGATAAACAGTGGAATATAGAGTATTAAGATGGGAGAAGGGGATTGATATTGTTTTGCTATTGTAGTGACTGTTTGCTTCTTCTCCCTTTATGTTATGAAATTAAGAGAGGTAATTGGACTAAAGATATTAAAAATATTAAGTTAATTGATAAGTTGTGGTAAACAGAGCAGGAGTGGGAAAGAATATTAGGGGAAAAGAATATTAGTTCTTATGAAATGATGGGATTAATTATGTTTGTTTTATCTATATATTTTTTAATCCAGATATATTTTCTAGGTAATGAGAAAGGGAACTTGCAGACCCAGATTTAAAAGAGATATATGTAATGTAGTAATTACTAGAAAATTGTTATTGTGTCTTTTTCTTCTTTTTAAAGTGTTAACTCAAAGTTAAATTATGGGAATCTTGGGGGGGGGGAATTAATTATGTGAAACATTTAACCACAGGGATGGCATTTTGGAATTGGCAAATAGGGGTGTTGTATTGTTGTTATTTATTTATTAGTATGTTGAAAATGTGTTAATTGATGGAATGATGAAATAATAGATGAGTAAATTACAGATCTGACACAATAAGAAGATAAAATATAATGAATATGAAGATATATAATGAAGTATTAAGGATTCAAAGAAATAGATCAAACAATGTGTGATGGGTGACTGGCAGATAGCAATAAAAACACTGTTGGAGGAAAAACGAGAGAGAAAGAGGAAAGACTGGGAAAACTTAGAAAAGGAAAAGCTGGCTAAAACTAAGAGAAATGACAAGGATGAGAGATTTAGAGATAAGGATTAGATATATTATAAAAGAGGGATACCATATGGGAATGGATTTTGGTATTTTTTATTCAAAATTTAGATTGGGGAGATTTGAAGTTTAAAATTTACTGGGAATTACTCTAAGAGTATTATATAACTATATATGAGAAAAGTGAAGATGGAGTGAGAGAAATTAAGAGCAGGGGTGGGATTCTACCTGTTTGGACCAGTTCTATAGAACTGGTTGTTATGATTCTGTGCAGTTCTGAGAACTGGCAAATCGCGCCACTGGCTGACCCTGCCCCTCCCCTCCCCACCCACTCCTTTCCTGGCATATATACTATCAAACTTGCCTGCGTTTGGTATGTTGCTATTTTTCCTCTATTTTTCCCCCAACCATCAGCTGTTCTGTTGTGCCGGGAGATTTAGATTAGCTAGAAAGCAGGAAATTATTGGATTTCCTGCTTTCTAGCTAATCTAAAAGCAGAGCTGAACCTTCCTCAAGACTGAAGCTTCTATTTTTCAGTGCAGATTCAGGTAGTAGATTGCAGAATGGTAGATCTCTGAATGGATCTGTGATTCTGTGAGCAACTCAATCTGTCTTCCTGTTTTGCCTGATTGGGTTAAAAGTTGCTCTTTTTTATTAAAAAAAATAAATATTTATAATATTTACATACAAGCCACACCCAGCCAGTCACATGACCACCAAGCCATGTCCAGTCAGCAAGCCACCGCTACCCAGTCACATAACAAGCCACATCCACAAATTAGGCCATGCTCACAGAACCGGTTGTGAAGAAATGTGAATATACATCTAGAGTACGGCATCCAGTTTTGTTCACCACATTATAAAAAACATGTTGAGACTCTAGAAAAAGTGCAGAGAAGATCAACCAGGATGATTAGGGACTAGAGGCTAAAACATGCAATAAATGGTTGCAGGAACTGGGCTTGGCTAGTCTAGTAAAGAGAAGGACCAGAAGAGACACGATAGCAGTCTTCCAATATTTGAGGGGCTACCACAGGGAGAAAGGAGTCATGATATTTTCTAAAGCGCCTGTAGGCCAGACAGGAAACAATGGATGGAAACTGAACAAGGAGAAATTTAACCTGGAAATAAGGAGAAACTTTCTGACAGTGAGAACAATCAACCAATGGAACAGCTTGCCCTCGGATGTTGTGGGAGCGCATCACTTGAGACTTCCTAGAAGAGATTGGACTGCCATTTGTCAGAAATGGTGTAGGGTCTCCTGCTTGGGCGGGGGGTTGGACTAGATGACTTACAAGATCCCTTCCAGCTCTGATTATCTGTTAAATCTGAATCCCACCCCGATTGAGAGGGTTCTATTATTATCAATCCATTCTTTTTTATATATACATATCCTAAAATATGAAAGCGATTACTTAAATGATATTAGGAAAACAGAGATTATGATAAACTGGGTGAAATATTGTATTATGATTAAAAAGTGTGAATTATATAAACTTTATAGATTAAAATTGATTAAAGGGAAATTAAAAGGGAAACTTAATCTTCTGTTTTTCTTTTCTTTGTTTTATACATGAAATAGAAAATATATTTGGTTAAACAAAGGATATGAGAATATAAAAAATATGATGAATTAGAAGAGATCACATTGGAATCTAAAATATTTATAATGAGAATATTATATTATAATTAAAAGTAGTGGAATGAAAATGTATTAAAATTACATGGGTGAATTTTGGCTAAGTGGAAACAAAGAAAAAAATAAGAAATGGTTATAGGAATATTGCTGGAATAAATATAAAATATATTGTAGATTGTGGGATATACCATGTGGATCCTAAATATATTAATTTTATTTTATTTTTACTCTTTTTTATTGTTGACTATATATTGGTCTTGAGAAAGCTAATGAATATAATAATGTACAAAGTAAAATAAAATAGATGGTAAGCTGAAAATGGAAATAATAGGAGATAAAGAATTGAAAATATATGTGAGGAAATGATTTTGATATTGAATTGATGAAGTGAAATATGAAATAGAAATTTATTTAAAGATTAGTGGAGTGGATAATAACTTGATGTGATATTAAATAAGAAAGTTGAAAATGTAATTATGATTATGTATAAATGTTGTAATCCAGAATCACGTTGCTCACAAGAAGAGATGTGTAGAAAATAAAAATAAAACTTTATTTTTTTTTTAAAAAAAAAGATATATAACTGCTGAAGGTAATAAATAAGAATGCTACATGCTATTGTAGGAAAAGGAATGATGTAAAGAATTTGATTGACACAAAAACAATATTGTGAAGTATTGTATAAGATAATGAAAAGTTATAATTAATAAAAATAACTATTACAATTGAATAATTTGCTAAAAGTAATATGATCAATACTATTGTATTTGTATCAAAATGTGACTAGACAGGGGAATGTTTTCTTTTTAAACATAATAGTGGCATATTTAGAAACTAAAAAGGGGATAAACAATGGAAAATTATAATTTAATATAAATTTGTGAATTTTATTTATTTATTTTATTTTGTCAAGCAATTATAAAATAACAGGTATATGTATAAACATAGTTATGAATACATGAAATGGACACAAATAAGAAAGAAACAATAGGATTATTATTAATATATAATTATATTATTATTAATATAATTGTTATATTAATTCTACTATAATTATATTATTAATACATAATTGGCAGTAAAAGGAGTGAGATTAAGAATATAGAGATTGACACAAACATAACATATTGTAATATTGAATAATCGAGATTGATAATTTAACAAACTATATGTATTAATATCAAATTTTAAAAGATTGTCAACTATATTAAACAAGAGGAATATTGTCATATTTGTATCAAAATGTAAGCCACTATGGAATCACACTGTTCACACAATGGTTTTTTTTGTAACAAAAAAAATAAAAAAATTATTGAAAAAAAAAGATTCACTGAAAAGCACTTCACCCTGGAATATATTCTGATACTATTACTTTCTTATTTTCACCAGTAGGTGTTCTTTAGTACTCAAATGAAGCTGCAATCCAGTTATGTAGCACTTGGGAAGGAAGATGCAACCTACAGTACTAGCCCAACATTGGAGGTCAAAATGGAGAAGATCTGCACAGCAATTATGTACTTCCTCTTAATATTCAAGTAGTTTGACACAAAGATGCTCAAACTTTGCAAAAGACCAGCATACTGAAGGTGATCCACTTGGCTTCATTGAAACCACTTGGCAATTCCATGGCTAGAAAAGCCACAGTGAAATAGATGGCTGCCTGAATGCCCATATAACCAAGAGTGATGTAAAACATGGTGACAGATCCTTTATTGCATTACAACACCAACTGTTCAATCTGGGATTGAGTGTCAAATTCTTGGAAGGGAAGTGTGATGGATTGTAGTGATGAGATGGAACCCCAGAAGGAAAGGGGTGCATTCCAGAGGATCAAGAGGCAACCTGGCCCAGATATCATATATGAGAGAAAGAGGATGAAAACAATTCCTCCCTAATAGTTTATATTGTACATGCAGATTTTAGAGTACTCAGTCTCTCAAGGTTTTGTCTACAGGTGTGAGACAATAAAGACTCTTAGTTTTGGACCTGATCAGAGGAGAAATTCCAGTCCAAGCCACACAGATGAATAATAAACTCACAAAGTGCAATGGCCATTTCCAAATTCTTCCCCAGTCATTTCTTCATTCTGTTTCCCAACTTTGTAGTCGTGAATGCCAACATCAAAGTCAGAGTTTTGGCCAACAGTGTAGAGAAAGAAACTGAAAAGATGATGCTAAAGGCAAATTACTGTCTGAGACTGGCCAACATAGAGAGGAAGACAAGAAGGAAAGCAGAAGGATGTAGGTGAGCTTTCGGTTGATGCTTTGACCAATGGTGTGTCTAGGATTCCCAAAATCAGAATTGCAAGTTGCAAGTTGACTTCAGCACAGGATATAGGAACCTGAAGTGGTTCTCAGAGTTTCTTTATAGGCTAGGAAGACCATAATCTTGTGGACACATTGATCTCTACTGTTTTTGAATTTAGAACCCTCACAACAGCACTCATGCTTTAGAGCACTCATGATGGTCATCTGAAAAGCCCAATGGATTTGATACCTCCAACTTCTTTTTTAAAAACTCAGGACCTAAGTGCCAAGGAAATATTATTATATCAGACCAGGGAGTGCCCTTCATGACTGGTATGTCCGCCTTCAAACCCTCATAAGCATTGCAAAATCAGCTTGAAGTTGTCTTACATCTGCCAATCTCAAAATTTTGGGAGTACCGAGAGAACACTGTGAGCCAATCAGTGTACTTCCCTCTGACCAAATGGATAGCGCAAAGAATATCCTTCAGTCAATGCCCTGTCCAGATTTGAAGCTCTGTTCTCTTTGCTCTTTTTAACATGTTCACATGCAATACAGTTATATAAAACTGGGTGAGTTTTGATTAGCTGGTTGCAGCCATCATTTTTAACCTGTTAAAATAGGTCTTCATGGCCAACAATATCACAAAGATGTGACAAAAATTCCTTTCCAGCAACCTAGAAAGAAAATTCAATCAAATATCAGCCAACCTAATGTTATTTCTGCCTCAAAATGGTGCCGCTGACAGCAGCCTTGGTGGAATGCTCTCTGATAGTTTTATTGTATTTTATTACTCTCTATGATTCACTTTGTATTTCATATTCAAGAGACCACCAACTGTTGAGAAGCAAGCAATGTTTTTTTTTAATGGGCAACTTTCTGTGACTACATTTGCCCTGTCTTTACAAATGCAGAAAAGATTCTCATCCAAGAAGTGACAGCTCTCTCAGAACAATGGGAAAACAAAAATTCAAAATCCCTGCTTGCTTACCCCTTCTTCTCAATTGTCCCCTCCTTTAGGAGACAACTGAGAAAAAGGGGTAAGCAAGCAGGGATTTTGAATAGACTAAGGAAAAATGGAATGAGACCCCCTCTTCCTTCATGCTTCCTGTCTAATAACACTCATTCACTAAGAAAATGGATGAAATGCTTCTTTTAAGATGAAACTCTGATTTTTACAAATCAGCAGCTCCCTGCTCCACTGAAGTGTGGCTAAATGAGTCTATTGAAGACAGCAGCCCGCATATCTCAGGGTTTCAGATACAGAAGGCACACAGAATTTCAGAAGCACCCAGTATAGAGAAGGTCTCTGCTTTTATATCAACAACTGATGGTGTAAAAATGTAACCATACTGAAGAAATTCTGTGATGTGGATTTACAAGCATTAATTATCTATTGCAAACCATTTTATTCTCCACAAGAGTTTTCATTATCTCTTCTATTTACAATGTATGTTCCCCCACAAGCTTGCATAAACAACAAATTACAAACTCTAGCTGATTATATTACGTGGACTGAAGAGAAATACCTAGATTTGTTCCTCATTGTGTTAGGAGATTTCAACAGTGTTCGCTTAAGCCACGAACTACCAAGATACGTTCAGCATGTCAGCTGTCTTACTGACACTCTGATCATTGTGTGATTCACCTTGTACCTGTTTATAGTTAAAAGCTTAAAACCACAAAACCAACAATAAAGCCCATGTCACACCAAACCAACGGATGCAAAGAGGATGTAAAACGGACAAAAAATCTTGCCATCCGTTGGAAGACGCGATGTACTCACTGCCTCCGTTTGGCTTCCTCTCTATCCGTCCAGCATCCGTTTAAGGACGTTTCATCCGCTCCAAAAGTTTTGGGCTGACCAAAACTTTTGCGCGGAAAATGTATCCAGTTCATCCATTCTGTATCCACTACGCATCCATTACGCATCCGTTACGCATCCGCTATATCCGCTATATCCGCTAGGCATCCGCTACGCATCCGCACAACTTGCATCCACCTGGATGCAGGGAGGAAGCTGAACGGACGCAGAACGGATGCAGAACGGATGCAGAATGGATGCAGCACAGAAACAAAGCGTTTAAAATTGAAAAAATGTTCGCAGAGGGGACCTATCTCAGATATTAAGGATGTCTAGAGGATGCCTAGAGGATCCCTAGAGGATGCCTAGCGGAAAACCTATATTTCCAATAAAAAGGGGGAGCAACTCATCTGCATCTCACTTTCAGACCAGCAGACCAGCTGTGCAGACCTCTGCAGCCTTCATCTGACTCTTCCACTTCCACAGCATCCAGTCATGTCCACTGTGGATTGTAACAAAGTCCTTTCGGCAGCCACCATCGTTCTGCAACAGTGCGAAGCCATCTGTAGGCTCTGTGAACTCTACTGCGAGAAGAAAAAGAGGCAGCCAAAAAGAGTCTGGGTCCGAAGATGGTTCTCCAGAAGAGCAGAGGATGGACTGTACAACAAGCTGATGGTGGAGCTCAGGAACAAAGACACTCGGGCGTTCCAGAACTTCATGAGGATGCCTCCAGCCATGTTTGACGAAGTTGTGCAGCGCCTGACACCCAGGTTGACCAAGCAGAGCACCAGCTTCCACCCCAGCCTGGAACCTGGGCTCAAGGTGGCACTCACTCTGCGCCACCTGGCCTCCGGGACCACCTAACAGGAGCATGCAGTACGGCTGGAGGGTGCCATCCAACACCATCAGCACTGTGATCAGAGAAGTGGTGCAGGCCATCATCGAAGAATACAAGGAGGAGCTCCTCCAGTACCCCTCCACTGAAGAAGGCTGGAAGAAAGTTGCAGAGCAATGGTATCAGAAGTGGAACTTCCCCCACACCGTTGGAGCCATAGATGGGAAGCACGTGGCCTGCAAAGCTCCAACCAACTCAGGCTCCACTTATTTCAACTCCAAGGGCTTCTTCAGCATTATCCTCTTCGCCATGGTCAATGCTGACTACAAGTTCATGTACATCGATGCTTCAGGCAACGGCTCATCTTCAGATGCCCAGGTGTACAACGGCAGTGTCCTCAAGGAGGGGCTGGAACGCAACCTCATCGTGGGCTTCCCAGATCCAGACCCACTGCCCAACGACACGCAAGATGTGCCCTACTTCATTGTGGGGGATGACGCCTTCTCCCTCACAACCTACCTCATGAAGCCCTACACCTCCAGACGCCTCACCCATAAAGAGAGGATCTTCAACTACAGGCTGTCCAGGGCAAGACGGGTGGTGGACAACGCCTTTGGCATCCTGGCCAACAGGTTCCAGGTACTTCTCACCACCATGCAGCATAGCCCAGAGACCGTGAGGAGGATCATGGAAGCTTGCTGCATCCTGCACAATCTCATGCGCACCCGCTACCCAGTGTTACAGGACAGGCTTGTGGACCGTCAGCAAGGCAATGGGGACATGGAGCCTGGGGAATGGAGGCAAGGGCGAAACCTGATCGACACTGAGGATGTGCAAGGCCCCAACAGAGCCTCACGTGAAGGGAAGAAGCAGCGCAACCTCCTGAGACGATGGTGCAACTCCCTAGCTGGAGCAGTGGAGTGGCAAGACAGGATGGTAGATGATTAATGGATGCTTCCTCCAGCTTGTCTCATCACACGGATGAAATTGGGCCATGAATGTTGGGTGGGCCTACAATGAACAGGGCGTTTAATAAAGAGTTGTGTTTGTGTTGACATGTGTGGATGATTATTACATTATTATTGATAATAAAGGGCCAAAGGTGTGGCAGCTGGGAGGGTGGACCATACAGTCCCACAATGCTTGCACTGGAGGTTTATCTATCCCACAGCTAATACCTATCCCAAAGGTATCCCTGCCCATCCCACTGCTATCTTAACCCATCCCACAAGCATGCAAAGGCTTAAACCATTTCTAAAAGTTTCCACCAAGACTTTATTAAAAAAAGAAATGAAGCAAGTGTATGACTTTATTAACAAGAAGCTATAAAACAAAAATGAGTCTCTGACACTCCTCTTGGTCGCTCAGTCTCAGGGGTGAAGGGTCCAGGTGCTGTGGAGGTGGCCTGTGCTGGAGTGCTTGTCATCAGCTCCTCCAGAAACAGAAGCAGCAGAAGCGTCAGCCCCAGAAGAGCGAGCCCATGCTGCAGAAGCCCCAGGAGAACCAGAGTGAGGGCCAGGGGGCGGGATGGTAGCCCTGTCCCTCTTGCCAGGACTGGCAGCAGATGGCTGAGGCTTGCTGTTCTTACGCATGGTTGTGGGGTTGCTGGCTGGCAGGGAGGCTGGCAGGAACCAAGGCTGGCAGAAAGGCTGGCAGGGAGGCAGGCACAAAGACTGGCAGGAAGGCTGGCAGGCAGGCAGGCACCAAGGCTGGCAGGCAGGCAGGCACCAAGGCTGGCAGGAAGGCTGGCACCAAGGCAGGTACCAAAGCTGACAAGGAAGCCGGCACCAAGGCTGGCAGGAAGGCTGGCAGGCAGGCAGGCATCAAGGCTGGCAGGCAGACATGAACCAAGGCTGGCAGGAAGGCAGGCAGCAAGGCTGGCAGGCAGACTGGCTGGCAGCAAGGCTTGCAGGCAGGCTGGCAGCAAGACTGGCAGGGAGGCTGGCAGCAAGGCTGGGAGGGAGGCTGGCAGCAAGGCTGGCAGGGAGGCTGGCAGGGAGGCTGGCAGCAAGGCTGGCAGGGAGGCTGGCAGCAAGGCTGGCAGGCAGACATGCAGGCAGGGCAGGCAAGGCAGCCAATCCGTCCGGCAGCAGGTCTTTCCTCTGAATGGCGACCTGCTTCCGAGCTGCTTCCGTTATATCCGCGGGGCTGACGCAATGCATCCTCCCCGCATGCGCAATTAACGCCAGGCATCCATTAGGCTTCCGCTCTGCATCCGCTGTGCATCCGCTTCATCCGCTGTGCATCTGCTGTATCTGTTCCGCATCTGCTTTGCTGAGGCCCCCCGGAAGCCCTGCGGATGCGCCATCCACTCCCATCCACTTCCATCCGTTGGGCTTCCGTTCCGCATCCGCTCTGCATCCACCCTGTGTCCTCCCTGCACCTGTGTTATCCGCTCTGCTTATGCAAATTTTTGCCCCTTTTGAGAGCAGATAACAATGAATTGAACATTTTGCTCATCCGCTGTGTCCTTTTTGCATCCGTTGGGCGGTGTGACATGGGCTTAAAATCAGTGAAGATTTGGACTGAGGAGGCAAAGTTAAGCTACAGTCTTGCCTTGATTGCATAGATTGGAATGTTTTTGAAGATACCTCTGTATATTTGGATGAACTCACAGATGTTGTAACATCATGTGTTAGTTTTTATGAAGACTTATTGTGTGCCAATCAGAAACCTGCAAATATATAGTAACTACAAGCCTTGGTTCACAACTAAACACAAGCAGCTCTGTCATGCCAAAGAAGAAGCCTACAGAAAAGGAGATAGAATGCTGTGCAATCACGCCAGAAATGTATTAACAAAGGAGATCAGAGCAGCAACAAGAAGCTGCTCTGAAAAGCTTAAGGAATCAGCTCTCAACAAATGAACCAGCAAATGTGTCAAAACCTCTTATCACTGTTACAGCAAACCTCCTTTCCATGCTAAAGGGAATCGACAACTGGCAGATGGCATTCCATTTTTCATAGCTTAATTTAGAGTGCTGTTTCCAATTCTAGTTCAGTTGTGTTTTAAAAAATTATAGCACTAAAGAGAAAGTTTGCCTTTGAGAAATAATTTCTTCTTGTTTAGATTACTTTGGATAAATCATCACCTAATTTTTTGTTTTCAAATCTAGTGGAGGATTTGAAAAATGTTTCTACTCAGTTCTGAGTAATATATACAGATTTACAGCCAATTTTGAAATCTGTCCCTGAGCAATGCATCCATTAGAACTTCCCTTAAGAGGATCAGATTTTACAGCATCGATGGAAATTACTGAGGACCTACTTACCAGTCAGCCTTCAAGATTTTCTCCCTTTGCTTTGCATCTTTCAGCTGTCATAAATAATGGGGGGAGGAGGGGGGAATGGTTATGGGAAGTGAGCTGGAGGTGTTATAAGCCAGAACTATATAAACTGAGGGGGGGGGTGTTACATTCTTGCTAAGGTTTCTATCCTATCCTATGCGCAACAATATCAACCCTTTATCAAACTTTGTCAAGGTCAATGGACAGAAGCCTCATCACCACCTGGAGATGCTCACATGATGATATACACAACTTTTAACTGGGTGAGCTAATTGAACTATTGGGGGTGGGAACGTTGCCATTATTTTGTATATGTGATTTACATGGCTATTTTCTCAGATTCAGAATTCTTTTTTTGCTATCACTTGATTTCCAGTAAAAGATATCTTTTCTCTGATTAAAGGAGTCTAAGTATTTCTTTCTTGGATTTTGAATGGAGCACCATCTGACATTATTCTGAATCTCCACATTACCAGCCCACCCAGAGAATTAATAAATTTTCTTCCGAGGGGGTCTAAACACAATGTCAAATCCAGCCAGCAACCAAGAAGACCTGGGAGCAACTGGAGGACAAGATTCTCTGCTACTAGAGGAAGCAGGGGAAGCCGAGTTGTTAGCAGAACTAAACCTTGGGGAAAAAATAGCTGTAAAACTCAAATGATCCCTGGGAGTCAGTTGGAAGGATCCTGAGGAAAGAGCCTCCTTCAGGAGTGACCACTACCCATCGGCGTGGAAGAGAGGAGCCATGGCAGGAGAAGGAAAGAAAGAATTTTTTAGTAACTCAAGCCATGCATCTTCTAAATGAAGTTATCGGAGAACCTCAAACTGATCAAAGGTATGAGGGAGAGGAAGGGGAGGCAACCCCAGCCAGAAGAATTAGAGCAGCCACCCCCATAAATCAACCCGGGCTAGCGCAGCAGGCAGCACCAGCCCAGGGGGCCCCAGCAGGAGGGGTAATTGCCAGAAGATGTAGAACTCCAAAGGTGCCTCCGTTGGAAGTAAAATATGGGGGGGGGGATCCCAGGGAGTTAAGATTCTTCCTGGCACAAGTCTGGAGCCATATGGAGGAATATGGAGGGGATTTTTCCTCAGAAGCAGCCAAAGTTAGATGTATTACCAGGGCTCTGGAGGGAACAGCTGCAGAGTGGATGGTGACTTTGCATAATGATAATGCCCCTCAGCTGATGAATTATGACCTGTTCATGACTGCATTGCGGGCCAGGTTTGAAGACTCACTTGCTGAACGTAAGGCCAGAATTAGGATGAAGACCATAAATTGGGATGGAGATCAGTGGCCGACAACACCCAGGAATTTAGAGAGCTGGCATATCATATTTGAGGCTGATCCCAGGGAGCCCTGATTGAAGCTTTTAAAGAGGGGTTAAATAAAGATGTATATCAAAGCTGTATTGCCAGAAGAGACCCCAGTGAGCTGCAGCTGTGGTACGTGCTGGCAGCAGAGGTGGAAGTTGATCTGTCTTGAAACAGATGCCAGGGGGGGTTGGTTGGAGCAAGTCCTCCCCCACCAGCCCCCGAGAAGCCTTAAAACCTCAAAAGGAAGGAATGGCAGCAAAACCCAAGACCACTGCTTGCTCCGATGTGGGAAGGAAGGTCACCAGGCTGCAGACTGCCATGCCAAGCTAGAACCATAGAGGGCCCCAGGAGGAGGAAGAAAACTTAAAAAAAAACCCAGCAAAGCCTCGCGAAGCAGCACTTAAAGCAGAGGAGGTTGTGGAGATCACCCCTCCAAAAGGAGAGGAGCTGGGAACTCCAACCTCTTCTGAAGAGAGTGAATTCGAATCGGAAGACAACTCACTAGTAAATCCAAACAAGGGCCCTATGACCATTCCAGTGAGATTAAGGGTACCCATGTTGGGAGCCAAAGGGGAAATGCTACTCTTGTTAGACTCTGGGTGCACAAGGTGTGTAATCAGCTCAGAGGTTGTGGAGAAAACGGGCTTCAGGCTAAAGACTTTAAAAACGCCCATAGCCTTTTGCCAATTGGATAGATTGGTAGCTGGGGGAGGCCCTGCACATTTCATAAAGGAACCAATAGAAATGACAATGGGGAAGCATAGAGAGACTTTGTGTTTTATTGTGGCTCCTGGGATGGAGTAGCCCTTAATACTGGGGTTGCCCTGGCTCCAGAAATGGAACCCCCACGTTGATTGGAGGAGAGGGTCATTGCAATCTCAACCGAAACTCAAGAATCCCACTGAACTGGCCTCCAGTGGCACTGAGAACCTGAAGGGGGAGGAGAAAATTCCAGAGGAATATTGGGACTTAAAGGAAGTATTTAGTGAAAAGGCCTCGGATGAGCTTCCCCCCCATCGTTCAACAGATTGCAGTATTGAAATTTTACCCAGGGTGAAACTCCCCAAATTGAAACTGTACTCGATGACACTGTGGGAGCTAGAAGAGCTGCAGTCATTTATCGATAAGAATTTGGAATGTGGTTTCATCCAACCCGCTAGACCCCGGGTAGCAGCCCCCAGTATTGTTCCGTGAAAAGAAAGATGGCTCCCTTCATTTATGTGTTGACTACAGAAACCTGAAGGCTATTTCAGTGGAGAATGTGTACCCCCCTCCCCTTGATGAAAGGACATTGGCCCACTTGGCCAAAGGGAATTTTTTTACAAAACTCGACTTGAGAGAAGCATACTACCTGGTTTGAATTAAGGAAGGGGATGAATGGAAAACTGTGTTTAACTGCCCAATGGGTTGTTTCCAATTCAACACTCTTCCATTTGGCCTACAGGGGGGGGGCCCTGCAGTATTCATGCAAATGATCAATCTGGTGTTGCATGAACATCTATACAAAGGGGTGTTGGTTTATCTTGATAATATTCTTATCTACACGGAGACTCATGATGAAGTGTGAAACATGTGAAACTAGTGCAGTCAGTTCTGGAAAAACTTCCAGCTGCTGAGCTGTATGCAAAGTTGTCCAAGTGTGAATTCCATCAGGAAAAAGTTGACTATTTAGGTTATCGCATCTCACATGATGGCATAGAAATGGATCCGGGGAAGGTTCATGCCGTTTTGGAATGGGCCCCTCCCCACACCAGGAAACAACTTCAAAGTTTCTTGGGATTTGCTATTTTTTACCATCAATTCATCCCTTCTTTTGCAAAGATTGCAATGCCTATCACAAATCTCCTAAAAACCAAAGGGGAGGTGAAACCAAAGCCAAGTAAACCACTGGAGTGGTCCATGGAATGTCAAGCCGCTTTTGAAAAGCTGAAATGACTGTTGGCTGCTGAACCAGTACTTAAGCACCCAGACATGGACGCTCCTTTTGTAATCCAAGCTGATGCGAGTGACGTAGCAGTCGGGGTGGTGTTACTACAAGCAAACAAGACGGGGACTCTGCAACCGTGTGGATATACTTCCCATAAACTAACTGAAACCGAAAGAAGATGGGCCATCTAGGAAAAAGAAGCTTTTGCAATTCTCTGGGCTCTGTTAACCTGGAGGCATTTCTTGGAAGGGGCAAAACACCCATTTGAGGTGTGGACGGATCATAAAAATTTGGAGGCTTTGAAATGCCTCGGAAGCTGTCTCCCAAGAAAGTTCACTGGGTGCAGTATTTTAAGTGCTTTAATTTTTCATTGAAGTACATTCCAGGGGGGAGGAACTTCATGGCGGATGCTTTATCTAGATTATCTCAATATAATAGTGCTTGCCAAGAAGTGGTACGGCCGATTGTCTCAACCAAACAGTTGGCAGCTCCAGTGGTTACCAGAGCCCAGAAAAAGAAGGACATTGATTTATCAAATGATTTCACTGCACAATTAAGAGATGCTCTAAAATTTGATGATTGGTTTCTTGCTCATTCAAATAACTGTACGGTTAGAGATGGATTGGCATGGGTGGGGGCCAAATTATATGTGCCAGTGAAGCTGAGAAACCAAATATTACAGCAAGCTCATGACTCTAAAGCCGCTGGTCATTTTGGATTCGTGAAAACCTTACACTTGGTTAAAAGGCAATTTTGGTGGCCTACCTTGAAAAAGGACGTTGAGACTTATGTAGCTAGTTGTCCTATCTGTGCCTCAGCCAAATGGCCTCCTGGTAAACCAGCAGGCTTACTACAAAATGTGTCTAGACCAACAGCTCCATGGAAGGAAATCTCTATGGATTTTATCGTGGAATTACCTGAAAGTGGGGGGAATACAATTATTTGGGTAGCAACTGATTTGTTTTCCAAACAGGTACATTTCATACCTTGTCTGAAAATCCCAACTGCAAAAACATTAGCTAAACTGTTTATTTTACATATCTACAGGTTACATGGGGTTCCTGAATACATAATTTCAGACAGGGGTGTCCAGTTTACCTCAAACTTTGGGAAGGAGTTCCTGAAGTTATTGGGCTCCACTCAGAGCTTAAGCTCCACCCACCACCCATAAACCAATGGGGCTTGTGAGAGAACTAAAGGCGCTGTCACATTGGCCGACGGATGCAAAACGTTTGTAAAAAGGACACAGAGGACAAGAAAATGTTCCATCTGTTGTTATCCGCTCTCAAAAGTGCCCCGAATTTGCATAACCAGAGTGGACAACAATGGAAAGGAATGGATGGGGGGAGGATGTAGAGGGGATGGAAAGCAGATGCTCCACAGAAGCCTAGCGGATGGAAGTGGATGAGAACGGATGGCATATCCGCAGGGCTTCCGGGGGAGCACACCGAAGCGGACGCACAGCAGAAAGAGTGGATGCAGAATGGATGCCGAGCGGATACAGCGGATGCAGAGCGGAAGCCTAGCGGATGCCTAGCGGATGCCTAGCGGATGCCTAGCGGATGCCTAGCGGATGCAGAGCGTTCACTGCACATGCGGGGAGGATGCATTGCATCAGCCCCGCAGATATAAAGGGAAGCAGCTCGCAAGCAGGTCACCATTCAAAGGAAAGACCTGCTTCCAGACACAGCTCCAGCCAGCCAGCCAGCCAGCCAGCCAGCGAGCCAACAACCCAACAACCATGGGGAAGAAGAGGAAGCCTCTGCCATCTGCTGCCAGTCCTGGCAAGAGGGACAGGGCCACCATCCCACCCCCTGGCCCTGACTCTGCATCTGCTGGGGCTTCTGCTGCTGGGGCTGACTCTTCTGGTGCTGGTGCTTCTGCTGGTGCTTACTCTGCTGGTGCTGCTCCTGGTTCTGGGGCTTCTGCTGGAGCTTACTCTGCTGGCACTGCTCCTGGTCCTGCTGGTGCTCCTGGTGCTCCTGGTCCTGCTGGTGCTCCTGGTCCTGCTGGTGCTGCTGGTGCTCCTGGTCCTGCTGGTGCTCCTGGTCCTGCTGATCCTGCTGGTGCTGCTGGCGCTGACTCTGCTGCTGCTGTTCCTGGTCCTGCTGGTGCTGCTGGTGCTGCTGGTGCTGCTGGTGCTGCTGGTGCTGCTGGCACTGCTGGTGCTGCTGCTGGTACTGGTGCTGCTGGTGCTGCTGGTGCTGCTGGTGCAGCTGCTGCTGGTGGTCCTGCTAGTCCTGCTTTTGCTGCTACTGTTGTTGTTGCTGCTGCTGCTGGTGGTGGTGGTGTGGAGGAGCAGCCTCTACAACTTCGAAGCTCCTCTGATGAGGGCCCATATGGCCCTGCCAGAGGGAGGAAGAGGCATACGCATGAACGGGAGAGGAGGCAACACAACATCAAAGAGGAACATGAGGATGAGGTGCTGGAATGGCTGAGGGAGAACGAATATCTTTGGCGGAAGGAACACAGGCTCTTGCGAGACACCAAAAGGAAGCAGGCTGCTTGGAGAGAGAAGGCACAGAGCCTGGGCTACAGGCTGCTCCTCGGCTGGTGGAAGCACATGCACACCTGGTATGGGAAGCTGCACCTCAAGAAAGCTGGCCAGGCCATGGTCAAGCTGACAGACAGAGAGACCTACGTCATGGCCAACTGCAGCTTCCTGGAGGGTGAGATCCGCCACCAAGGAGCAGCCCCTCTCACAACCCTCTCTCTCAGGCAGCCCACAGAGAGCCAGTCCTCTTCTGGCCAAGAGTCAGCTCCTGTGTCCAGGCAGATATCTGTGGAGCATCCCATGATGGAGACCCCCCCGACAGCTGCACTAGGTGAAAAAGGACAGGATCACAGGTCTTCTTCACAACCCTCCAGACCCAGCTGAACCTGCTCCCACCCAGTCCAGGCCTGCTCCTCCACCCCAGGTGATGTCACTGCCCTTCCAAGGCTTCCACAGGCCCTCACCTACCAAGGCTATGGCTACCAGGAGGTCCAGCAGCACATGCAGCCCTTCCCAGTCCAGGCACAGGTACATCGGATGTCACCGGTGCTACCGATGCCACTGATGCCACCGATGCCACTGATGCCACCCACACCACCGATACCACCCATGCCACCCATGTCACAGATGCCACCCACATCACAGATGCCACCCACGCCTCACCTCGCTCAGCTGCAGACCAGACATCCCCACTACACTGCTCCTTCCTCCATCCCACAGCCAAGCCTGGCCTCAGAACATCTGTCATCAGTATTGGGGCTGATACCCCATGTCCTGGAGGAAGGAGCTCTCAACATCACAGGACTGAGCCAGCTCTCTGAGAGCTTCCTCCACACACCATCCCCTGTTGTCCTCTTGGGGCCAGGCACCCCAATGGCACTTCAGACCAGCACTCCAGCAGCAGCCACCTCCACAGCACCTGGACCCTTCAACCCTGAGACTGGGCACGCCTCAGAGTGACTAAGAAGACTGCCAAAGACTGGGTGTCGACCTGTTGACTTTATCTTTGCTTTGGACACTTGACTTGGGTCATTTTGCTTTTACAGCTTGTTATTAATAAAGATTATATTTGCTTCACACACTTGCTTCATTTATTTTATTAAATAAAGTCTTGGTGGAAACTTTTAGAAATGGTTTAAGCCTTTGCATGCTTGTGGAATGGGTTAAGATAGCTGTGGGATGGGCAGGGATACCTTTGGGATGGGTTAAGATAGCAGTGGGATGGGCAGGGATACCTTTGGGATGGGTTAAGATAGCAGTGGGATGGGCAGGGATACCTTTGGGATGGGTAATAGCTGTGGGATGGGCAGGGATACCTTTGGGATGGGAAATAGCCGTGGGATGGGCAGGGATACCTTTGGGATGGGTAATAGCTGTGGGATAGATAAATCTCCTGTGCAAGCATAGTGGGACTGTATGGTCCACCCTCCCAGGTGCCACACCTATGGCCCTTTATTATCACTAACAGTGTAATCACTGATCCACACATTTCAACACAAACACAACTCTTTATTAAATGCCCTGTTCATTGTAGGCCCACTTAACATACATGGCCCAATCTCATCAGTGTGATGAGACAGGCTGAAGGAAGCATCCATGAAGAATCTATCATACTGTCTTGCCAATCCACTGCTCCAGCTGGGGAGTTGCAGCAGTGTCTCAGTAGGATGCGCTGCTTCTTCCCTTCACGTGAAGCTCTGTTGGGGCCTTGCACATCCACAGTGTCTATCAGGTTTCGCCCTTGCCTCCATTCCCCAGGGTCCATGTCCTCATTGCCTTGTTGGAGGTCCATGAGCCTGTTCTGCAACACTGGGTAGCGGGTGCGCATGAGATTGTGCAGGATGCAGCAAGCTTCCACGATGTTCCTCATGGTCTCCAGGCGATGCTGCATGGTGGTGAGAAGTACCTGGAACCTGTTGGCCAGGATGCCAAAGGCGTTCTCCACCACCTGCCTTGCCCTGGACAGCCTGTAGTTGAAGATCCTCTCTTCACGGGTGAGGCATCTGGAGGTGTAGGGCTTCATGAGGTAGAAGGCATCATCCCCCATGATGAAGTAGGGCATATCTTGTGTGTCGTTGGGCAGGGGGTGTGGATCTGGGAAGCCCATGATGAGGTTGTGTTCCAGCCCCTCCTTGAGGTGACTGGCGTTGTATACCTGGGCATCTGAAGCTGACCCGTTGCCTGAAGCATCGATGTACATGAACTTGTAGTCAGCATCGACCATGGTGAAGAGGACGATGCTGAAGAAGCCCTTGTAGTTGAAATAAGTGGACCCCGACTTGGCTGGAGCTTTGCAGGCCACATGCTTGCCATCTATGGCTCCAACAATGTGGGGGAAGTTCCACTTCTGATACCACTGCTCTGCAACTTTCTTCCAGCCTTCTTCAGTGGAGGGGCACTGGAGGAGCTCCTCCACGTATTCTTCGATGATGGCCTGCACCACTTCTCTGACCACAATGCTGATGGTGTTGTGTGGCACCCTCCAGCTGTACTCCATGCTCCTGTAGGTGGTCCCTGAGGCTAGGTGGTGCAGAGTCAGTGCCACCTTGAGCCCAGGGTCCAGGCTGGTCTGGAAGTTGGTGCTCTGCTTGGTCAACCTGGGTCTCAGCCACTCCACAACTTCATCAAACATGGCTGGCGGCATCCTCATTAAGTTCTGGAATGCATGAGTGTCTTTGTTCCTCAGCTCCACCATCAGCTTGTTGTACAGTCCGTACTCTGCTCTTCTGGCGATCCATCTTCGGACCCAGACACTTCTTGGACGCCTCCTTTTCTTTGCATAGAACAGGCGAAAGAGCCTGTAGATGGCTTCGCACTGTTGTAGAACAATGGTGGCTACCAAAAGGAGTGCCCAACGACACGCAAGATATGCCCTACTTCATCATGGGGGATGATGCCTTCTCCCTCACAACCTACCTCATGAAGCCCTACACCTCCAGATGCCTCACCCGTGAAGAGAGGATCTTCAACTACAGGCTGTCCAGGACAAGGCGGGTGGTGGAGAACGCCTTTGGCATCCTGGCCAACAGGTTCCAGGTACTTCTCACCACCATGCAGCTTCACCCAGAGACCATGAGGAGGATCGTGGAAGCTGGCTGCATCCTGCACAATCTCATGCGCACCCGCTACCCAGTCTTGCAGAACAGGCTCATGGACCTCCAACAAGGCAATGGGGACATGGAGCCTGGGGGATGGAGGCAAGGGCGAAACCTGATAGACACTGAGGATGTGCAAGGCCCCAACAGAGCCTCACGTGAAGGGAAGAAGCAGCGCAACCTCCTGAAACACTGGTGCAACTCCCCAGTTGGGGCAGTGGAGTGGCAAGACAGGATGATAGATGATTAATGGATGCTTCCTTCAGCCTGTCTCATCACATGGATGAGATTGGGCCATGTATGTTGAGTGGCCCTACAATGAACAGGGCATTTAATAAAAAGTTGTGTTTATGTTGACATGTGTGGATCAATGATTACATTATTATTGATAATGAAGGGCCATAGGTGTGGCACCTGGGAGGGTGGACCATACAGTCCCACTATACTTGCACAGGAGGTTTATCTATCCCACAGCTATCCTTACCATCCCACAGATATCCCTGCCCATCCCACAGCTATTACTCATACCAAAGGTATCCCTGCCTATCCCACAGCTATCCTTACCCATCCCACAAGCATGCAAAGGTTTAAACCATTTCTAAAAGTTTCCACCAAGACTTTATTGACAAAAATAAATGAAGCAAGTGTGTGAAGCAAAGATAATCTTTGTTAATAACAAGCTGTAAAAGAAAAATGACCCAAGTCAAGTGTCCAAATAAAGTCTACAGGTAGCCACCCAGTCTCTGGCACTCTTCTCGGTCATTCGGAGGTGTGCTCAGTCTCAGGGGTGAAGGGTCCAGGTGCTGTGGAGTTGGCTGCTGCTGGAGTGCTGGTCTGAAGTGCCACTGGGGTGCCTGGCCCCAAGAGGACAACAGGGGACGGTGTGTTGAGGAAGCTCTCAGACAGCTGGCTCAGCCCCGTGATGTTGAGAGCCCTTTTCTCCATGCCATGGGGTGTCAGCCCCAGTACCGATGAGAGATGTACTGAGGCCGGGCTTGGCTGTGGGGTGGAGGAAAGAGCAGTGTAGTGGGGCTGTCTGGTCTGTAGCTGGGTGAGGACTGGCGTTGGTGGCATCTGTGGCATGGGTGGCATCAGTGGTGTGGGTGGCATCAGTGCCATCAGTGGAACCGGTGGCAATGGTGGCGTCCGATGAACCTGTGCCTGGCCTGGGAAGGGCTGCTGCCTGTGCTGCTGGACTTCCTGGTAGCCGTAGCCTGGTAGGTGAGGGCCTGTGGAAAGCCTTGGTTTGGGAGGGACATCACCTGGGGTGGAGGAGCAGACCTGGACTGGGTGGGAGCAGGTTCATCTGGGTCTGGAGGGTTGTGAAGCAGATTGGTGATCCTGTCCTTCACCACCTGGTACTGGGATACTGCCATGTCCATGAGGGTCTGGTTGACATAGGTGAGGAAGGGCTTGCGGTTGGAGGATGCGGAGTCAGTGTGTATCAGCTGAGAGAGGAGATCTACGCTGCTCCTGATGGTGTCTCTTATCTCCAGCAGGACAGTGTGGCTCTGTCCCTCCAGTTTGCCTCTCTTCCTTTCTGTGGAGGTGGAGCTGGGGGTGGATGCGGGTTGGGCTGTGATGGAAGTGCCGTCTCCTTTCTTCCACTGTGCCAGGGGGTCCTCCACACGCTCCGCCATGAGTACTACAGCTGTCGGGGGGGTCTCTGTCGTAGCACGCTCCACAGATATCTGCCTGGAGACAGGAGCTGACTCTCTGCTGGAAGAGGACTGGCTCTCAGCAGGCTGCCTGAGAGAGAGCGTTGTGAGAGGGGCTGCTCCTCGGTGGTGGATCTCACCCTCCATGCACTTGGCCATGACATAGGTCCCTCTGTCCGTCAGCTTGACCGCGGCCTAGCCAGATTTCTTGAGGTGCAGCTTCCCGTACCAGGTGTGCATGTGCTTCCACCAGCTGAAGAGCACCTCCAAAGTGTAGCCCAGGCTCTCCGCCTTCTCTCTCCAAGCTGCCTGCTTCCTTTTGGTATCTCGATAGAGCCTGTGTCCCTTCCGCCACAGATACTCATTCTCTCTCAGCCACTCCAGTAACTCATCCTCATGTTCCTCTTAGATGTTGTATTGCCTCCTCTCCCGTTCTCGCGTATGCCTCTTCCTCCCTTTGGCAGGACCACATGGGCCCTCATCAGAGGGGCTTCCAGGATGTAGGGGCTGCTCCTCCACACCACCTCCACCACCAGTAGCAGCAAAAGCAGGACCAACAGGACCAGCAGCAGCAGCAGCACCAGCAGGACCAGCAGGGCCAGGATCAGCAGCAGCAGAGTAAGCACCGGCAGTGCCAGCAGGACCAGGATCAGCAGCAGCAGAGTAAGCACCAGCAGCGCCAGCAGCACCAGCATCACCAGGATCAGCATCAGCAGCACCAACAGGACCAGGATCAGCAGCAGCAGAGTAAGCACCAGCAGAACCAGCAGGACCAGCAGCACCAGGATCAGCAGCAGCAGAGTAAGCACCAGCAGCGCCAGCAGCACCAGCATCACCAGGATCAGCACCAGCAGCACCAGGATCAGCATCAGCAGAGTAAGCAGCAGCAGAAGCACCACCGGCAGAAGCAGCTTCAGCAGAGTAAGCACCAGCAGAAGCACCACCGGCATAAGCAACAGCATCAGCTCCTCCAGAAGCAGCATCAGCAGAAGCCCCAGCCCCAGAAGAGTGATCCCAGGCTGCAGAAGCCCCAGCAGAAAGCAGAGTGAGGGCCAGGGGGTGGGAGGGTGGCCTTGTCCCTCTTGCCAGGGCTGGTAGCAGATGGCTGAGGCTTTCTCTTCTTCCTCATGGTTGTGGGTTTGCTGGCTGGCATGCAGGCAGGCATGCAGGCAGGCTGGCAGGCAGGCTGGCAGCAAGGCTGGCAGCAAGGCCTACAGGCAGGCTGGCAGTAAGGCTGGCAGGCAGGCAAGCAGGCAGGTTTGAGAGCTTTGTCTGGAAGCAGGTCTTTCCTCTGAATGTTGACCTGCTTGGGAGCTGCTTCCCTTTATATCCACGGGGCTGATGCAATGCATCCTCCCCGCATGCGCAGTGAATGCTAGGCATCCGCTAGGCTTCTGCTCTGCATCCGCTTCATCCGCTCGGCATCCGCTGTGCATCTGCTTTATCCGCTCGGCGTCCGCTCTGCATCCACTGTATCCATTCTGCGTCCGCTTTGCTGCAGTCCCCCGGAAGCCTTGCGGATGTGCCATCCGCTCCCATCCACTTCCATCTGCTAGGCTTCCATGGAGCATCTGCTTTCCATCCGCCCTACGTCCTCCCCCCGTCCGTTCCTTTCCATGTTGTCCGCTCTGGTTATACAAATTCGGGGCACTTTTAAGCGTGGATAACAATGGATGAAACATTTTTCTCGTCGACTGTGTCCTTTTTACAAATGTTTTGCATCCATCGGACAGTGTGACAGGGCCTTTAAGTGAGGAAAAATCCTATCACCCTGGAGCTGAAGGCCTTTTGTCTTGTAGATAAGATGCCCCAGTCTTTCTGGGGATATTCACAAAGGTGGGGGCTGCTTCCCAAGAGCATATTTCTCCTTTTCTCATCCAGGGAGATATAATATTCTGCCTTTTTAATATTTCCTGGAATATTTCATTTTTCTAGGACCAGGGTCTTCAAACCTGGCGATGGTGGTAAGTGTGCAAAACAGTGAAAAGTCACTTTTTTCAGCACCATTAAATCTTTTAACAGTCACTAAACAAATGGTTGCTAAGTCAAGGATTATCTGTACTTTTTAATCCAGGTGTCCATTCATATGCAAAAATCCTGTAAGTCAGTTGTAGGATTCAAAAAAATTGTACTACCAGTTCTGTGGGCATGGCTCGGTGGGCGTGGCTCGGTGGGCATAGCCATGTCACTGCATGGGCGTGGTTTGTTTATGGTTTTTTTTTGCTTTTTCGCAGCACCCTCCACACTCCATTTTGGGACCATTCTGGCCTCAGAAGAGCCTCTGGGAGGGGCATTTTTGCTCCCAGAAGGCTCCTCTGGCACTCAGGAAGGCAAAAAAATGGAGGGGGGCTGAGCCCCTCCCTCCGTTTTTTGCCTTCCTGGGCCTCAACAAGGGGAATCCTGGCACAGCTGATCGAATGAACAGCTGATTGTCGGGACGGAAAAAAAAGAAAGAAATACCTTAAAGGGTGAGCAACGGGGTAACCGAGCATCTATTGGATGGGGCAAGTGAGCCAGCAGCGACTGAGTGACCATGTCAGGGGTGTGGCCAGCCAGAACTTACTACAGGTGTGGCAACCCAAGCCAAATCCTTGCTACCGCTTCACTAGAACTGGTGTGAACTGGCTGAATATCACCACTGCTGTAGGCATACTCAAGGAAAGGAGGGATATAGGTAAAATATAAACAATCCTTAACATTTAGTATAATAAAATGCAATTTCAAAAGTTTTTTTTTCAACTAGATTAATCAAATTTTTGTTTTTATGTTGGCTGAAGAAAATATGATGATGGTGATAATGGTGGTGATGATTTATTTAAGTAAATAAACTGGAAAAGACAAAACTGGCTTGACATGTTATCTTTGATTGAATTGGCGTATAACAATCTACACTCTTACTCAGACTTTCCGACTGCCAATGGCTTTTGTCTCATCTCTCCTTTCCCACTTTGATTCTATGAACACCCACTTTTTCACAAAACAGTGAAAAACAGTGCAGCTATTTCTTTAAACAAATTAAAATGTATGTAGCTTTGTGGGTTGACATTAGTCCTAAGGGCCCGAGTGCCTCACCTTGTTAATTTGCAAGCTTTGGGATTAATAGAACAATGGTTTCAACCTTCTCCAGTTGCTGGAAATGTCTTTAGAGAGTTTTCCACCATTTACCTGATAGTCATAGAGAGGCAGAATAATATTGAGGCATGGGAAGTCCTCCCAGGTCAGTCCTGTAAGGACAAAATTGTGACATTGTTGAAAACACAGACTGTGTGATGTGGCTTTAGTTCTGGCCAATCACATTGACTTTAATAATGCAAAGGCTGGAAGTAGAAGCCACCTGATGGACTTACCAGGACATGAAAGCTTATTCTGGTATAATATTGTCTCTCTTTGTATGTGTGCTGTGCTTCGAGCCTCTGCTGACTCCTAGCGACTGCCTCAAAATTCCTGCACTTTTCACTAGAAGATGGGAACCCACTGGTGACAGTAAAAACAACAATTGTAAATAAAAACTAAACAAAGCATCAAGAGTGTAGACAAGAGTGAAGACTGCAGTGGTTTTTAAAAGCAGAATTTTCATTAGAAATTAATACCAAATTGTGAGAGGAGACATGGACAAAAATGACCAAATATTTATCTCAGTAGCACTGTGAACCATAAACTACACATTCAGAATTCTTTCTGCAATTACGGTATTAATAATTATTACTTTTGGGTTGAAGTATTATGTTAAGGGAGCCTTTCTTGACTTAATTGCCTCCAAAGAGATTAACCTTGAAAGGATACCAGGTAGGAACAAGGTAGGCTTAAGGATGTTTATCTCTAATAGCAATAGCAATTAAACTTATATACTGCTTCATGGTTCTTTACAGCCCTCTCTAAGCGGTTTACAGAGTAAGCCTATTGCCCCCAATGTTATGGCCAGCAAGTCCTCACTCCGGTCTGCTGTTTAAGCATGAGCCAGGAAAGTCCCCTATTGGCTGAACTGTTTGACAGCTCCGGTATAAAAGGAGCTGTCAAATGGAATCAGCTGTCTTTCTCTCTCTCAGCTGCTGCAGCGAGCCACGGCTTGCCACAGCTGAGTTACAAGCTAACAATAAAGATGGTTAGAGCTTTATACTGCCTCTGCCTCTTCTTCTAATCGTGCCAAACATAAAACTGGTGACGAGGATGGGATGCTGATGAACTGAGGCAATTCCTGAAACAAAAAGAGAGAGCACCACACAGCTGAAGTCACTTCAAAAAGAGCTGTCACTAAGAGCTGTCACAAGAGCAGTGACTATCGAAAGAAGAGATGGAGCTGCCACCAAATTTTCCACTCTTTCGGCCAACCTGCAAGATGTGGACATTGTACATCAATAGGTTTGAATGCGTCATAGATGCCACGAACCTTTCTGACATCCCTCCTAACAGGAAGAAAGCATATTTCCTAAGTTTCTGCAGGCCCACCATTTTTGACATCTCCACCATACTGCTGGCTCCTCAGACGGTCAAGTCTGTCCTCTGGGAAGAACTTCAAGAGGTGCTCGGTAACCACTATTCCCCAAAGCCATCGCATATCGCCCGCCACCATGCATTCAGGAGAAGCCAAGCAGAAGGCGAGTCCATAAGTGAATACATGGTGGCTCTTTGTTCAACTGCCCTGCAATGCGGTTTCCGAGATCATCTAGACATTATGCTGCTGGACCAGCTTGTCTGCAAGGTGAGAGACCTTTGACTTCAACGACGGCTGCTAGCTAAAGGTGACCTCACCTTGAAGCAAGCCATTGAAGAAGCCCAAGCCGCTGAAGGATCCAACTTATCTGTGGCCAAAATACAAAAACCAAGCAGCCTCCCCGGAGTAAAACCCAGCACTGTGGTCCACTACAAACACAGCTATGGTGAAAATGATGACTTCAAAGAGGAAGAAACAATCAATCGCCTCCAAACACCCCAGCCAATGCAGAGAAAAAGTTTTCCTGCCGACAAGAAACAACTTACACCACAGCTGATTTGCCTCAGCTGTGGAGGAAGCCATCTGAGAGCCACTTGCCTTTTCCAAAACGCTGTCTGCCTAAAGTGCCAGAGGAAAGACCACATAGCTAGAATATGCCAGGCACCTAAAACCACGATCCTGCCATCTCAACATCTCAGACAACCTAGAAACCTCAAATCCAAAGAGGAATGCTATGCCATCAACAAGGCATTCCCAAGAGCTGAGCCGCTAACTTATTCTTTTAATGTTAATAAAATTAATGTTGATCTTCTCTTAGAAGGCAACCCCTGTCAGATGGAGGTAGACACTGGATCATCTCTATCCCTCATCTCATGGAAGACGCAACAGGACCTGCTACCAGATTTCCACAAGGATCAGCTGAGCCCCTGCAATCTGACACTGAAAGACTACCAAGGACATTCCATCTCTGTCCTCGGAACAGGCAAGTTCCATATTCAATACAATTTTCAGGGTCACCATCCACTAGTTATCGTAACTGGGGACTTACCTATCTTACTGGGATTGGACTGGTTCCATTCCCTGGGCCTCCAAGTAACTGGAGTACATACTATTAACCCCCACAACATACAGCAACTTCTTGCTGACTATTCAGACATTTTCAATGACAAACTGGGCTGCTACAATGGCATTCCTATTTCCCTTAACTTGGATCCTAATGTTGTGCCTATACTCCTCAAACCTTGCAGAGTACCATTGGCATTATGTGCTAAGGTGGATGCTCAGCTTGACAAACTGATTTCACAAGGGGTTTTGGAACCAATTCACTTTTCTAAATGGGAAACTCCCATTGTAATTCCTTTTAAAAAAGATGGCTCCATAAGAATTTGTTCGGACTACAAGTCCACAATTAACAAAAGTCTCCATCCAAACGCTTATCCTGTCCCTATTATTCAGCACCTGCTCCATTCCCTGGGGAAAAGTTCCCATTTTTCCCAAGCTGGATATGACTCAAGCATACCAGCAATTCCCAGTGGACAATGAGACTGCTGACGCCCAAATAATCATTACACATAGGGGTGCTTTCAAATGTAAGTGTTTACAATTCGGTATCAGTGTCGCCCCTGGCATACTCCAATTCATTATGTAACATTTGTTATACTATATCCAGGGTGTCATTCCATATTTCGATGACATCCTCGTTGCTGCTGACAACCCACAGGACCATTTGCACAGATTACAAAATGTTCTCCAGTGTTTTAAACAGGCTGGACTAAAATTGAACAGGAAAAAATGCATCTTCGCAGTTTTACAGATAGATTTCCTTGGATATCATATTGATCACAAGGGGATTCACCTTATAGAGTCCAAAGTACGGGCCATCCAGGAGGCCCCGGTTCCTCAGAACAAGACTGAGTTCCAAGCCTTTTTTTAAAAAAACAATAAATTTTATTGATTTTTAGAAACAAACATAGACAAACAAAACATACAACATAAAAACATAAAACATCTTTTTTGAAAGCAGCATAATCCCGGGTTACATCTCTTCATACAGAAACAAATTCAAGTTCATGCTCATTTTTATATTCCATTCCATATCTTATTACTATTCTGTGTTTTCTATACAGCTTCTCCCCTCTTTTAACTTTCTTAATTTTATTTTATTAATTTCATCTCAATTCAAATCATAATACTTATATTCTTTGTCCTTTTGCAACTGTGTACGATCTTTTCTCATTGAACAAAATTTTACACATTATTTTTCAAATAACTATCATACTTCTATGGGAACAATTATAAACTTTCCATAGTTAATTCCCCCCCTCTTTACTTATATTTTATAAAACATTGACTAATTAAAGCCCATGTCACACTGCACCAACAGATGGAAAGAGGATGTAAAACAGAGATAAACACTTGCCATCCGTTGGTTAACGTGATGCATCCGTTCTGTACTCACTGCGTCCATTTTTCATCCTCTCTATCCATCCAGCATCTGTTGACTGAGGTTCCATCCGTTCAAAAAGTTTTGAGCTGCTCAAAACTTTTTGAGCGGAAAATGTATCCAACGTGTCCGTTCTGCATCGGCAAAGCATCCGGAGAACATCCGTTCTACATCCGTCGTCATCCATTATGCATCCACTATATCCGCTAGGCATCTGCTGCGCATCCGTGCAACTCGCATCTGCTCCAGCGGAAAACGGACACAGGGAGGAAGCGAAATGGACGCGGAACAGATGCACAGCCTTAGTAGCATGGACGGAGAAAGGATGAAAGCGGATGCAGCTCGCTTACAAAGCATTAAAACGGAAAAAACGTTTGCAGAGGGGACCTATCTCAGATATTTAGGATGTCTGCAGGATGCCTAGAAGATGCAAAAGGACATCTAGCGGAAAACCTATATTTCCTATAAAAAGGGGGAGAAACTCACCTGGATCTCACTTTCAGTCCAGCAGCCCTGCTGTGCAGCCTTGCTCTTGCTCTTGCTCTTCCACAGCATCCAGTCATCTCCACCATGGATCATCACACACTCCTTTTGGTAACCACTATCATTCTGCAACAGTGCGAAGCCATCTACAGGCTCTTTCACCTGTTCTACGGGAAGAAAAGGAGGCGGCCAAGAAGTGTCTGGGTCTGAAGATGGATCGCCAGAAGAGCAGAGTACGGACTATACAACAAGCTGATGATGGAGCTGAGGAACGAAGACACTCGTGCATTCCAGAACTTCATGAGGATGCCTCCAGCCATGTTTGATGAAGTTGTGGAGTGGCTGAGACCCAGGTTGACCAAGGCAAAAACCAATGTCCAGCCCAGCCTGGACCCTGGGCTCAAGGTGGCACTGACTCTGCGCCACCTGACCTCAGGGATCACGTACAGGAGCATGCAGTACGCCTGGAGGGTGCCACACAACACCATCAGCATTGTGGTCAGAGAAGTGGTGCAGGCCATCATCGAAGAATACGTGGAGGAGCTCCTCCAGTGCCCCTCCACTGAAGAAGGCTGGAAGAAAGTTGCAGAGCAGTGGCACCAGAAGTGGAACTTCCCCCACACTGTTGGAGCCATAGATGGCAAGCACATGGCCTGCAAAGCTCCAGCCAAGTCAGGGTCCACTTATTTCAACTACAAGGGCTTCTTCAGCATCATCCTCTTTGCCATGGTCGATGCTGACTACAAGTTCATGTACATCGATGCTTCAGGCAACGGGTCAGCTTCAGATGCCCAGGTATACAACGCCAGTGACCTCAAGGAGGGGCTGGAATGCAACCTCATCATGAGCCTCCCAGATCCAGACCCCCTGCCCAACGACACACAAGATTTGCCCTACTTCATCGTGGGGGATGACGCCTTCTCCCTCACAACCTACCTCATGAAGCCCTACAGTTCCAGACTCCTCACCCGGGAAGAGAGGATCTTCAACTACAGGCTGTCCAGGGCAAGGTGGGTGGTGGAGAATGCCTTTGGCATCCTGGCCAACAGGTTCCAGGTACTTCTCACCACCATGCAGCATCGCCCAGAGACCATGAGGAGGATTGTGGAAGCTTGCTGCATCCTGCACAATCTCATGAGCACCCGCTACCCAGTCTTGCAGAACAGGCTCATGGACCTCCAACAAGGCAATGGGGACATGGAGCCTGGGGAATGGAGGCAAGGGCGAAACCTGATAGACACTGAGGATGTGCAAGGCCCCAACAGAGCCTCACGTGAAGGGAAGAAGCAGCGCAACCTCCTGAAACACTGGTGCAACTCCCCAGTTGGGGCAGTGGAGTGGCAAGACAGGATGATAGATGATTAATGGATGCTTCCTTCAGCCTGTCTCATCACACGGATGAGATTGGGCCATGTATGTTGGGTGGGCCTACAATGAACAGGGCATTTAATAAAGAGTTGTGTTTATGTTGAAATGTGTGGATCAATGATTACATTGTTATTGATAATAAAGGGCCAAAGGTATGGCACCTGGGAGGGTGGACCATACAGTCCCATTATGCTTGCACTGGAGCTTTATCTATCCCACAGCTATCCTTCCCTATCCCAAAGGTATCCCTGCCCATCCCACAGCTATTACCCATACCAAAGGTATCCCTGCCCATGCCACTGCTATCCTTACCCATCTCACAAGCATGCAAAGGCTTAAACCATTTCTAAAAGATTCCACCAAGACTTTATTTACAAAAATAAATGAAGCAAGTGTGTAAAGCAAAGATAATCTTTATTAATAACAAGCTGTAAAAGAAAAATGACCCAAGTCAAGTGTCCAAAGCAAAGATAAAGTCAACAGGTAGCCACCCAGTCTCTGGCACTCTTCTCGGTCATTCGGAGGTGTGCTCAGTCTCAGGGGTGAAGGGTCCAGGTGCTGTGGAGGTGGCTGCTGCTGGAGTGCTGGTCTGAGGCCTCATTGGGGTGCCTGGCCCCGAGAGGACAACAGGGGACAGTGTGTGGAGGAAGCTCTCAGAGAGCTGGCTCAGCCCCGTGATGTTGAGAGCCCCTTCCTCCATGACATGGGATGTCAGCCCCAATACCGATGACAGATGTACTGAGGCCGGGCTTGGCTGTGGGGTGGAGGAAGGAGCAGTGTAGTGGGTATGTCTGGGCTGCAGCTGAGCGAGGTGAGGCGTCGGTGGCATGGGTGGCATGGGTGGCATCTGTGGCACCTGTGACATCGGTGGCATCGGTGGCATCGGTGGCATCAGTGGCATCAGTGGCATTGGTGGCATCGGTGGCGTGGCTGGCATCGGTGGCGTGGTTGGCATCGGTGGCATCAGTGGCACTGTTGGCGTTCGATGTACCTGTGCCTGGACTTGGAAGGGCTGCCTGTTCTGCTGGACCTCCTGGTAGCCATAGCCTTGGTAGGTGAGGGCCTGTGGAAAGCCTTGGAAGGGCAATGACATCACCTGGGGTGGAGGAGCAGGCCTGGACTGGGTGGGAGCAGGTTCAGCTTGGTCTTGAGGGTTGTGAAGAAGATCGGTGATCCTGTCCTTTACCACCTGGTACTGTGGTTCCGACATGTTCATGAGGGTCTGGTTGACATAGGTGAGGAAGGGCTTGCAGTTGGAGGATGGGGCGTCGGTGTGTACCAGCTGAGATAGGAGATCTACGCTGCTTCTGATGGTGTCTCTTATCTCCAGAAGGACACTGTGGCTCTGACCCTCCGGTCTGCCTTTCTCCCTTTGTGTGGAGGTGGAGCTGGGGGTGGATGCAGGTTGGGCTGTGGTGGAAGTGCCCTCTCCTTGCTCCCACTGTGTCAGGGGGTCCTCCATGCGCCCCACTACGGGTAGTACAGCTGTCAGGGGGTTCTCCATCATGGGACGCTCCACAGACACCTGCCTGGACACAGGAGCTGACTCTTTGCCAGAAGAGGACTGGCTCTCAGCAGGCTGCCTGAGAGAGAGGGTTGTGAGAGGGGCTGCTCCTCGGTGGCAGATCTCACCCTCCAAGAAGCTGCACTTGGCCATCACG
Source organism: Laticauda colubrina (assembly GCA_015471245.1). Taxonomy (NCBI): domain Eukaryota; kingdom Metazoa; phylum Chordata; class Lepidosauria; order Squamata; family Elapidae; genus Laticauda; species Laticauda colubrina. Next base: position 1,952,749 of record BLBF01000066.1, on the reverse strand, counting down.
TAGGTCTCTCTGTCCATCAGCTTGACTGCGGCCTGGCCAGCTTTCTTGAGGTGCAGCTTCCCGTACCAGGTGTGCATGTGCTTCCACCAGCCGAGGAGCACCTCCGAAGTGTAGCCCAGGCTCTCCACCTTCTCTCTCCAAGCAGCCTGCTTCCTTTTGGTGTCTCAATAGAGCCTGTGTCCCTTCCGCCAAAGATATTCATTCTCCCTCAGCCATTCCAGCACCTCCTCCTCATGTTCCTCTTCTGTAATGTTTTGTCTCCTCTCCCGTTCACACGTATGCCTCTTCCTCCCTCTGGCAGGGCCATCTGGGCCCTCATGAGAGGGGCTTCGAGGTTGTAGGGGTTGCTCCTCCACACTACCAGCACCAGCAACAACAACAACAGTAGCAGCAAAAGCAGGACCAGCAGGACCAGCAGCACCAGCAGCACCAGCAGCACCAGCAGCACCAGCAGCACCAGCACCAGCAGCAGCACCAGCAGCAGCACCAGCAGCACCAGCAGGTTCAGCAGGACCAGGAGCACCAGCAGGACCAGGAGGACCAGGAGCAGCACCAGCAGAGTAAGCACCAGCAGAAGCACCAGCACCAGGAGCAGTGCCAGCAGAGTAAGCACCAGTAGAAGCACCAGCACCAGGAGCAGCGCCAGCAGAAGCTCCAGCACCAGAAGAGTGAGCCCGAGCAGCAGAAGCCCCAGCAGAAGCAGAGTCAGGGCCAGGGGGTGGGATGGTGGCCCTGTCCCTTTTGCCAGGGCTGGCAGCAGATGGCAGAGGCTTTCTCTTCTTCCCCATGGTTGTTGGGTTGTTGGCTTGCTGGCTGGCTGCCTGGCTGGCTAGAGCTGTGTCTGGCAGCAGGTCTTTCCTCTGAATGGAGACCTGCTTGTGAGCTGCTTCCATTTATATCCTCGGGGCTTACGCAATGCATCCTCCCCGCATGTGCAATGAACGCTGTGCATCCGCTAGGCTTCCGCTAGGCTTCCGCTCTGCATTTGTTTCATCCGCACTGCATCCGCTCTTTCCGTTGCGCGTCCGCTTCGCTGTGCTCCCCCGGAAGCCCTGCAGATGTGCCATCTGCTCCCATCCACTCCCATCCGCTTCCATCCGCTAGGCTTCCATGGAGCATCCGCTTTTCATCCCCTCTACATCCTCCCCCCGTCCATTCCTTTCCGTTGTTGTCCACTCTGGTTATGCAAATTCGGGGCACTTTTGAGAGCAGATAACAATGGATGGAACATTTTCTCGTCCGCTGTGTCCTTTTTACAAATGTTTTGCATCCGTCAGCCAGTGTGACAGGGCCTTAAAATGTTCCCGTTCCTTCCTAATTCAATTTTCTCACATATTATTTCATTTATTTTATTCACAAACATTTCACTAAATTACACTATTTTATCCTTCTTTTTAATTATATGTTGTTTCCAATTTTCTAACACTGTTTCTATTACAAATATAACAATACAATCTTATGTACCTTCACAGAATCCCTTTTTCAGTTAGATTTTCACCCATTATCTCTAAATTGGTTCGTTTTCTTTACATCTTGCTCCAAACCTTAGTAACTTCTCTTCCTTTCCTTCTTCCCTCTCTTCTTCTCTCTCCCCTTTTTATCCCCGTCTCTCCACCTCTCCACCCTCTTTTGTATTCCCTCTTTCTATTGCTTTCCAACATTATACCCACTTTTCAAATAATTTTTCCCTTCTTTGGCTGTTTTTTAAGTCTTAAATTCTCCATTCTTTTTCCCCCCCTTTCCCCTTTCTTCCCCACCTCGAGTTACTTGTTCATTAAAGATGGCTTCTTCTTTGTCCCAGTCTTCTTGTTGCGCAGTCTTTTTTTGTTGTTTCTCAAAATTGCAGATTTCCATTTCTAAGAATTGAAAAACGAAGCAAAAGAGCACTTTCCTTCTTGTGTATCTTCTTTATATTTTTTAAGTTCCATTTTCAATTCATCCAGAAGTGATGCCATTGTAAAATTTTTAAAACAACCACCCAATTGTTTTTAGTCATTCAAATATAATCACCAAAAATCCAAAAGTCACCAAGCAATCCAAATACACACAAGTTGTTTCTTTTTACACTTTCTTCTTTTTTCACTGTCTCTTCCTGGGGTCACTATTTAGTTGCAAAGTTCCAGTTAAAATGTATCTTTTAGAAGTCTTATTGAGATTTTACTTCAGATTCTTCTGAAGTCCAGGCAGTCTCCTCCCTCCAGATCCTGCCCTTATTCTTTTCCTCTCCCTTCCTGCTTATATAAAAAAAGGTTTTAATGTCCAAAAATCTTTAATGTCCCTTTGGCATTTAATTATATTTTCAGCTTAATTGTCTGTTGATGCCAAGGTAAATTTTTCTGATTTCTTATTCAGATCTCTTAGTTGTCAATGTAAGGAAGGAGAGAGAAGAGAAAAAAAAAACCTTTCCCTTTTCACTTTCTTTCGCTGCTTCCGACTCTTCTTTGGGAGCGATGTTATCTTTCATAAAATTTAAATTCCAGGGTACCTTAGTTGTTGCTTTTTAACCTGGTCAGCCAAAACTTTCACTTCTTATCTTCCTCCTGCACATTCTTTTCTGGTTGAGTGCTTCTTTGGGGTGGCCATTTCTGACCACCGTTCCTCCTGCCTTCGGGAAAGGGAGTTTGGCCAGCTGAGGAGGAGAGATGCAGCTCTCCTCGACCCCGCTGGCAATCTCCCCCCTCTTCACCACCTCTATGGGATGGCTTAGCCCCAAAACCAGCCAGCTCGGGGTGCTCCAGCGGCGAGCCCAGGCAGAAACCATGCACGATCGTGGATTCCTGCCTGTCGCCGAAGCCTTTCAAACCACAAGTTGCAAGCCTTTTTAGGGCTTCTAAATTTCTACAGCTCCTTCCTGCCTCACAAAGCCACTTTAGCAGAACCATGGCACAGGCTATTAGACTCTAAGACGCAGTGGCATTGGGGACCCAAGGAACAGGCATATTTCTCTGCAGTGAAATCCCTCCTCACCTCAACCAAGGTCCTCATTCAGTTTAGCAATGCTCTTCCCCTTATCCTAGTTTGTGATGCTTCCCCTTATGGAATTGGGGCAGTCCTAGGTCATAAGTTACCTAATGGCCAGGAAGCCCCCATAGCTTATTTTTTTAGGATTCTCTCAAAGGCTGAGCGCAACTATAGCCAAATAGATAAAGAGGCATTGGTTGCTGTGGCCTCAGTCAAAAGGTTCCATGAATACCTCTTTGAACACTAATTTGAGTTCATCACGGATCACCAGCCTTTGTTAGGCATCCTGGCAGGGGACAAGCCCAGCCCACAAATCCTCTCCCCTAAAATGACCCGATGGACAATCTTCCTAGCCGCTGACAGCTCTAAGTTAACTTACAGGCCTGGCAAGGATGTAGCTCATGCTGATGCCCTTAGCAGGTGCCCTTTGCCCCTCCTGGTGACTGGTCCTGCCCCTTCTGCCTCTGTTGGAAGATCTGCGTTTGCCTCTGACAGCTGATGACATCGCCTATGCCACCAGCAGAAATGTACAACTGTCTCAAGTCATGGACTGGGTGAAAAGGGGGTGGCCCGGGGAAACCACTACAGTAGAATTCCGCCCTTTCAAAACACGGCAAACCGAACTGAGTGTGCTAAAAGGGTGTTTATTGTGGGGTCCCCAAGTAATTATTCCCAAACTACTAAGATCACGCATTATCAAAGTTCTGCATGAAGTTCACCCAGGGACCAACCAGATGAAGGCTTTGGCCAGGAGCTATGTGTGGTGGCCAGGTCTGGATGAGGCAGTCACCAATAAAGTGCAGAATTGCTCCATCTACCAGATGTCCAGGCCTGCCCCACCAGCTACCTCTTCAGGGGAATGGGAAGATACCAAAATACCATGGACTAGAGTACACGTACCTGGCAGGTCCCATGCAAGGGAAAAACTTCCTAATTGTGGTAGATGCATTTTCAAAGTGGGTAGAGCTGGTTCTTCTCCAATCAACCACCTCAGATGCTGTTTGCAGAGCTTTAAACAAGATTTTCGCTTCCCATGGGGAAAGATCTTGCAAAATCCCAGTCAGAGGTGGTATTTGCCAGTTTTCTGAACAACTCAAATTTCCACTACCAGTTCTCCAGAACTGGTAAGAACCTGCTGAATACAACCTCTGCATCACCCCACCCCACCCCACCCCACCCCACACATTACTATACCATACCATACCATACCATACCATACCATACCATACCATACCATACCATACCATACCATACTATACTGGATTAGGACCTGTGGTGGTGCAGTGGTTAGAATGCAGTACAGCAGACTAATTCTGCTGCTTGCCAGCTGCCTGGAATTTGGCAGTTCAAATCTCACCAGATTCAGGTTGACTGAGCCTTCCAGCCTTCCAAGGTCAGTAAAATGAGGACCCAGATTGTTGGGTTTTATGTTTGGTGCACTTAGAAGAAGAGGTGGAGGCACTATAAAGCTCTAACCATCTTTATTGTTAACTTGTAACTTAGCTGTGGCTAGCCGCGGCTCACAGCAGCAGCTGAGAGAGAGAGAGACCGCTGATTCCATTTGACAGCTCCTTTTATACCGGAGCTGTCAAATGGTTCAGCCAATCAGGGATTTTCCCAGCTCCCATTTAAACAGCGGACTGGAGTGAGGACTTGCTGGCCATAACACTCCTTCCCCCTGGCCCTGCGCAAGTGTAATCGGTCAGATGGGCAGGGCAACGCCTCACTCGCTCTGAGCGCCTTAGTTCTGCCGGAAGCTGTGATGTGGAAGGACCTCCTGCTAGGCTGGCATTCTCCCCTCTGGGTGGTGTTGGCTCTCTTCTCCGGGCATTCTCGGCTGGCTGTGGAAGGTCTTCTGGTGTCGCTGGAACCTCTCCGAATGCCGGTGAGCGGTCTCTGGTTGGTGCTGTGGCTTCCCCAGGTATGTCTTTCATGTCAGATTGCTGGTCGGGAGTCGGTTGGCTATGGGCCTTGGTTTTGCCCCATTTGTAGTCCATGGCCTCATTTTCCCTCTGGGCTAGACCTGTTGGGGGACACCAAGGGCTTCTTAGTTGGTCCACATGTCGGCGCCATAACCGTCCATCTGACAACCTCACCCTGTAGGATTTGGGGCCTGTTTTTTGCTTAATTCACTTGGGCAACCATTAGCGATTCCCTGCATAATTCTGGGAGTAGACTGGGTCCCCAGGACTAAATTCCCTTGTTTTGCTAGATGAGTCAAGGGGTGCCCTGGGGGCATAATTAAGGTATAGCCTGTCTGGGGTTGTCTGGAGTCTCCTTCCCATTAATAGTTAGCAGGGGAGAGGTTGGTGGTTGCGCTCCGGGTGGTGTGTTGGGAAAGTAGGTACCAGGCTACCCTGGTAGACCAGTCCCCTTCTGTCATCCTTCCCAGGGAGTCTTTTGCAGATCTTATATCTCCTTCTGCAAGGCCATTGGAGGCTGGATGAGATGGGGAAACTAGGGCATGTCTGATTCCCCCTTGGGCCAGGAACAATTCAAAAAGGGATGAGGTGATTTGGGGCCCGTTATCAGAGACCAGGATGTCAGGGTACTGCTGTACTACATTCTAAACACTGTGCCACCACAGCTCCTAATATAGTATAGTATAGTATAGTATAGTATAGTATAGTATCGTATCGTATCGTATCGTATCGTATCGTATCGTATCGTATCGTATCGTATCGTATCGTAT
>BLBF01000066.1:1898807-1944098 GCA_015471245.1 Laticauda colubrina | reverse complement strand
CCAAGGTTGAGAAATAATGTTATAAAAAGTGAGGTACAACTGAAAAGATAAAAGAGCACACTTTTAATGTCTGACTCTGAACCAGTAACTCAGGTTTTCTAATCACTATGAGATTTCCTATTTTCTTTCACACAAAGACTAGCCTCAGAAACATTTTTTAGAACAGCTACATTCCCCTAACTCAGGGGTGCCCAACCTCTGGGCTGTGGCCCACTACCAGGCCTTTTGGAACCAGGCTATGGAGGTGGCAGGTGAGTGTGTGAGCATGCACGCATCCTCACTCACATGAGCTGCATGCATGTGTGCCTGCCGCACACATGGATTGTTCCCCTCTACACACATACCCAAGATTTCACAACCAAAAAGATTGGGGAACTCTGCCCTAACCTTCGTATTTTCCCATTCACACATGCTTTCCTCAGCAGGCACTCTAGGCTGCATACCATTTCTGTAGGCTTCCTGAAGAAGACCTAACATTACAAAGCCAACATGGGTTTGTCAAAAACAGATCATGCAAGACTCATCTTACTTTATTCTTTGACAAAAAGACAAAATTAGTGGACCGGAGGAATGTTTTCGATATAATTTACTTGGACTTCATTGATAAGAGACAGTCCCATTCCAATCACAAAGCCTTAGCAATCAACTATTGCAATCTACTGCATTGGAACCATCTGCTCTACAGGAAAAGGCAAACCCACCCTAAGAAGATGCCACACAAATATTGGAACAGAGGCGATTCTACTGGAATTTCCCACTCAGAGCTTCTCTCCAGCCAACGCCAGTAAAGTCCATCATGGGACACAATAACTTCATTTTCCACTCACATGGAGGAAGACAAATTAGACTTTTAGAAACTCAAGCTGTGGGGGAAGTTAATTATGTTCTTCATATGCATTCTTCCCTACAATCTGCTATTTTTATAAAGTAGAAATGACCAGAAAAGGAAACTAACATTTTACAAATTTCTCTTCCTCCCACATTGATGAAATTCTAATCTCAAAGAAAGCAATTTTATCTTGAGAGACCTCTGATCATAGGGATGTGAATCTGTATTCCTTTTTCTTCCAATTTTATTTCTTTTTTTCTGTCTAAGATTATTGGATTACTAGGTGCTAGAGAAAGAGGAAAACAATACTGTAGACAATTTGATGGGGCAAGAATGGGATTACTTGATTTCTCTGAAGCACATTTTGTAAAATAAGAAACCAAGCACATTGTACAGTGCTGTGCCAGGGAGAGAAGGAAACTTAATACAGGAAATTTGTTCTATAAAAACTTCTACAAGCATGAAAGTTGTCATATGAGTTCCACTAGGATGATATTATCATAGTGACAATACATACTAGTAATACACTAGGATAAAAATAGTGGAATATTAGTGTTCCACTGGTATGATGAATGTCAAACTCAGAGAGGGATCTTGAAGTCCTACCAGACCACCACTTAAATGTGAGCCAGCAGTGTGCTGCAGCGGCCAAAAAAGCCAATACAGTCCTAGGCTGCATCAACAAAAGGATAGCATCAAGATGACATGAAGGTTAGTATCACTTTATCCTACATTAGAAAAACCATACCTGGAATACTGGGCCCAGTTTTTGGACACCGCAACATAAAAAAGATGTTCCGACTCTAGATAAGAGTGCACAGAAGAGCAACAAAGATAAAACAGATGAAGAAGGGTGGCAGGAATTGGGCATGTCTCATCTAATAAAGAGAAGGACTGGATGACATGATAGTCATTTTCTAAAGCTAATACGATCCTGGGTTGTATAAACAGAGGCACAGAATCAACATCATATGAAGTATTAAAGCCGCTTTACAAAACCCTAATAAGACCACACCTGGAATACCGCAACCAATTTTGGTCACCATACTACAAAAAAGATGTTGAGACCTTGGAAAAAGTTCAGTGAGAACAACTAAGATGATCAAAGGCCTGCAGATTAAAACATATGAAGAACGGCACTGGCTAGTGATAGGAGGTTCTCCTGCTTGAGCAGGGATTGGACTAGAAGACCTCCAAGATCCCTTCCAGCTCTATTCTCTTCTCTTCTATTCAATCTGAGAGGCTGTCAAGAGATGAGGGGATCGACCTCTTCTCCAATGCACCTGAGGGCAAATAACGGATGGAAGCTTATCAAAGAGAGGTCCAACCCAGAATTAAGGAGAAATTTCCTGTCAGAACAATTTAATTAGTGGAACAGACATTGGGGGAAGAGATTGAACAGCCATTTGTCTGTCAGAGTATAGGATCTTCTGCTTAAGCAGGAAGTGGATTAGAAATGGATGTCCTATGGTAGGAAATGAGATTTATTGCCATTTTTAAAAGCTCAACTGTTTATCCTGCCAGCCAGCCGGCCAATCCCTCTATTTTAGTCTCTAGCTTCTGGATGTAATTTATAGATTTATTTTATATTCTGCCTTTATTATTTTTAAGGCGATGAACATTTCTAATTCTCCTTCATCCTCATATTTTTACTTTTAGCTTCTTCAAACAGCCAATCTGATATAATTGTGTAACTGTTCTTACAAGCCAGCCTCCAAGTTAGTAAATAAGTTTTGCCCAAGCAGGATAGGGGACCAGCTTATTCCTTAAGCCCATGTCACACTGAACCAACGGATGCAAAGAGGATGTAAAACGGACAAAAAACCTTGCCATCCGTTCGAAAACGCGATGTATCCGTTCTGTACTCACTGCCTCCGTTTTGCTTCCTCTCTATCCGTCCAGCATCTGTTTATGGACGTTTCATCCGCTCCAAAAGTTTTGCGCTGCCGAAAACTTTTGCGCGGAAAATGTATCCAGTTCATCCGTTCTGCATTCGCTACGCATCCGCTACGCATCCGTTACGCATCCGCTATATCTGCTGGGCATCCGTTCTGCATCCGCGCAACTCCATCCGCTCCAGCGGTAAACGGACATAGGGACAAAGCGGAACAGACGCAGAACGGATGCAGAACAGATGCCTAGCGGATGCAGCACGGAAACAAAGCATTTAAAATGGAAAAAACGTTCGCAGAGGGGACCTATCTTAGATATTAAGGATGTCTACAGGATGCCTAGAGGATGCCTAGAGGATGCCAAGCGGAAAACCTATCCTACCTATAAAAAGGGGGAGAAACTCTCCTGCATCGCACTTTCAGAACAGCAGCCCAGCGGTGCAGACCTCTGCAGCCTTCATCTGCCTCTTCCTCTTCCACAGCATCCAGTCATGTCCACCGTGGATTGTAACAAAGTCCTTTCGGCAGCCACCATCGTTCTGCAACAGTGAGAAGCCATCTGCAGGCTCTGTGAACACTACTGCGAGAAGAAAAGGAGCCACCCAAAAAGAGTCTGGGTCCGAAGATGGTTCACCAGTAGAGCGGAGGATGGACTGTACAACAAACTGATGGTGGAGCTCAGGAGCGAAGACACTCGGGCGTTCCAGAACTTCATGAGGATGCCTCCAGCCATGTTTGATGAAGTTGTGCAGCGCCTGACACCCAGGTTGACCAAGGCAAATATCAGCTTCCGGTCCAGCCTGGAACCTGGGCTCAAGGTGGCACTCACTCTGCACCACCTGGCCTCAGGGACCTCCTACAGGAGCATGCCGAATGGCTGGAGGGTGCCATCCAACACCATCAGCATTGTGGTCAGAGAGGTGGTGCAGGCCATCATCAAAGAATACAAGGAGGAGCTCCTCCAGTACCCCTCCACTGAAGAAGGATGGAAGAAAGTTGCAGAGCAGTGGTATCAGAAGTGGAACTTACCACACACCGTTGGAGCCATAGATGGCAAGCATGTGACCTGCAAATCTCCAGCCAAGTCGGGGTCCACTTATTTCAACTCCAAGGGCTTCTTCAGCATCATCCTCTTTGCCATGGTCAATGCTGACTACAAGTTCATGTACATCGATGCTTCAGGCAACAGCTCATCTTCGGATGCCCAGGTACACAATGCTAGTCACCTCAAGAAGGGGCTGGAACGCAACCTCATCGTGGGCTTCCCAGATCCAGAACCCCTGCCCAACGACACACAAGATGTGCCCTACTTCATCATGGGGGATGACCCCTTCTCCCTCACAACCTACCTCATAAAGCCCTACACCTCCAGACTCCTCACCCGTGAAGAGAGGATCTTCAACTACAGGTTGTCCAGGGCAAGGCAGGTGGTGGAGGACGCCTTTGGCATCCTGGCCAACAAGTTCCAGGTACTTCTCACCACCATGCAGCATTGCCCAGAGACCGTGAGGAGGATCATGGAAGCTTGCTGCATCCTGCACAATCTCATGCGCACCCGCTACCCAGTCTTGCAGAACAGGCTCGTGGACCTCCAACAAGCCAATGGGGTCATGGAGCCTGGGGAATGGAGGCAAGGGCGAAACCTGATTGACACTGAGGATGTGCAAGGCCCCAACAGAGCCTCAAATGAAGCGAAGAAGCAGTGCAACCTCCTGAGACACTGGTGCAACTCCCCAGCTGGAGCAGTGGAGTGGCAAGACAGGGTGGTAGATGCTTAATGGATGCTTCCTTCAACCTGTCTCATCACACAGATGAGATTGGGCCATGTATGTTTGGTTGGCCTACAATGAACAGGGCATTTAATAAAGAGTTGTGTTTATGTTGACATGTGTGGATAATTATTACATTATTATTGATAATAAAGGGCCGTAGGTGTGGCACCTGGGAGGGTAGACCATACAGTCCCACTATGCTTGCACTGGAGGTTTATCTATCCCACAGCTATTACCCATTCCAAAGGTATCCTGCCCATCCCACAGGTATCCCTGCCCATCCCACTGCTATCTTAACCCATCCCACAAGCATGCAAAGGCTTAAACCATTTCTAAACGTTTCCAGCAAGACTTTATGAAAAAAAAGAAATGAAGCAAGTGTGTTAATCAAAAATAGACTTTACTAACAACAAGCTATAAGACAAAAATGAGTCTCTGGCACTCCTCTTGGTCGCTCAGTCTCAGGGGTGAAGGGTGCAGGTGCTGTGGAGATGGCTGGTGCTTGAATGCTTGTCATCAGCTCCTCCAGAAGCAGAAGCAGCAGAAGCGCCAGCCCCAGAAGAGCGAGCCCATGCTGCAGAAGCCCCAGCAGAACCAGAGCGAGGGCCAGGGGGTGGGATGGTAGCCCTGTCCCTCTTGCCAGGGCTGGCTGCAGATGGCTGAGGCTTGCTGTGCTTCTGCATGGTTGTGGGGTTGCTGGCTGGCAGGGAGGCTGGCAGGAACCAAGGCTGGCAGGAAGGCTGGCAAGGAGGCTGGCACCAAGGCAGGCAGGAAGGCTGGCAGGGAGGCTGGCACCAAGCCTGGCAGGAAGGCTGGCAGGAAGGCTGACAGGGAGGCTGGCACCAAGGCTGGCAGGCAGGCTGGCAGGCAGGCACCAAGGCTGGCAGGCAGACATGAACCAAGGCTGGCAGGAAGGCTGGCAGGCAGACATGAACCAAGGCTTGCAGGAAGGCAGGCAGCAAGGCTGGCAGGGAGGCTGGCAGCAAGGCTGGTAGCAAGGCTGGCAGCAAGGCTGGCAGGCAGATATGCAGGCAGGGCAGGCAAGGCAGTCTATGTGTCTGGCAGCAGGTCTTTCCTCTGAATGGCGTCCTGCTTCCGAGCTGCTTCCGTTATATCCGTGGGCTGACGCAATGCATCCCCCCCGCATGCGCAGTTAATGCCTGGCATCCGTTAGGCTTCCGCTGTGCATCCGCTAGGCTTCCGCTCTACATCCACTTCATCCTTTAGGCGTCCGCTCTGCTTCTGCTCTTTCTGTTCCACGTCCGATTCGCTGAGGCCCCCCAGAAGCCCTGCAGATGTGCCATCCACTCCCATCTGCTCTCATCCACTTCCATCCGCTGGGCTTCCGTTCCGCATCCGCTTTGCATCCACCCTGCATCCTCCCCGCGTCCGTGTTATCCACCCCGGTTATGCAAATTTTTTCCCCTTTTGAGAGCGGATAACAACGGATGGAACATTTTGCTCGTCCGCTGTGTCCTTTTTGCATCCGTTGGCCAGTGTGACATGGGCTTTAGGTACAATCATCAGGAGTGAATTGGTGCTTGAAGTTGCCCATAGCATAGTTAGCTGAGGTGTTTTTAACTGGATTCAGACATGCAGCAATGATGTAGTTTAACACTTGATCTCCCAAAGAGGCCATTAGTGGGTGGCTCATAAACTAACATTCTAAGGTCCATTTTATTATTTATTAATAATAAAGGCATTGTTGTGTCTTTTGTAACAGAAGCCCAAAGTGACCTGCTTATTGCTCCTCCTCCTGTCGCAACAATCCTGTGAGTTAATTTTGCCTGAGGGAGAATGAATGGTTTCTAAGTTCTCCAAGAACTTCCATGATTGAGAGGGGACTAGAATATGGATTTCCCTGTTCCTTTTCCAACATCTGGACACAGAGAAGGGGGTGGAGCTTTCCAGCATTTGCAGTCACAGAAAATGGATGGTCTCGGTTCCTGTACTGGCTTCTCCTTGTTCGTGGGCTCTGAAAGCAGCCAAAGCTGCCTTGTATGGGCAGCGAAGCTAAAGCCCATGTCACACTGCACCAACGGATGCATAGAGGATGTAAAACGGACAAAAAAGCTTGCCATCCGTTGGTTAATGCGATGTACTCACTGCCTCTGTATTGCTTCCTCTCTATCCATCCAGCATCCGTTTATTGACGTTTCATCTGCTCAGAAAGTTTTGAGTTGCCCAAAACTTTTGAGCGGAAAATGTATCCAATGCATCCGTTCTGCATCCTCTAGGCATACAGGGGACATCCATTCTGCATCCATTACGCATCTGCTATATCTGCTAGGCATCCGCTGTGCATCCGCACAACTAAAATCCATTCCAGCGGTAAACGGACGCAGGGAGGAAGCAGAACGGACGCGCAGCGTTAGTAGCACGGATGGAGAAAGGATGAAAGTGGATGCAGCTCATCCGCTCTGCATCCGCTCTGCATCCGCTCTGCATCCTCTACACATCTGCTCTGCATCCTCTACGTATCCTCTATGCATCCGCTCTGCATCCTCTACGCATCCGCTCTGCATCCTCTACGCATCCTCTATACATCCGCTCTGCATCCTCTATACATCCTCTCTGCGTCCTCCCCACGTCCGTTCCTTTCCATGTTTTCCGCTCTGCTTATGCAAATTTTTGCCCCTTTTGAGAGCGGATAACAATGGATGGAACATTTTGCTCATCCGTTGTGTCCTTTTTGCATCCGTTGGGCAGTGTGACATGACCTAGGGAGGGGCACTCTGTGAGGTCACAGGATAGATTGCAACTCTCCTGCCGAACCCCAGGCCTTTTTCTCTCTAGGTCATGACAAGGAGAAGAGGCAGTTTAAGATGGCTGCCAAGAAACTGGGAAAGAGGATGATCATCTAAGCAGAGTGGAGGAGCGGATTCTGGTGAACAGTGTGTGAACTGGGTGAGAAGAATTATTTTTATTCAAATTTTAACCCCAAAGAGATTCTGCGAAACTATCTACCTAGAACTATTTGTCAAACCGTGACCAAGCAGTTTGGAAAGGGATTAAGTGATTAAAACTGGAAGGAGAAGATTTAAAGACACAGGAAACCATTTATTCTTTTAAAACACAGAAAATTGGACTCTCAAAGGGAGAAGACATGGTACCAAGAAGTCATTTTAAATTGTTGGAACTATGGATTAAAAAAATTAATTCTGCTTTTGCACTTGAAATAATTAATAATGATTAAGTCAGATGTCCCAGTAACAATATTGGGACGTAGACAGCACCATGTGATTTGTATAAGCTCAGCTTTGAATAAACAGTTCCTGTACTTTTATATTTAATTGACATGGAGCTGATGTTCCAAAGCATTAAGGATTGTATACAGAAACAACACAAGGCAATAGTGGAATTATTTGATGGCATAGACCAAAAACTGGAAAATATTATACAATGGGCAATGTTCAAAGATCAGGATGTTCAGGAAAGGAAGGAACCAGCAAAAGGAATGGAAAAGAAAGCAGAATTGAGAAATCAATGGAAAGAGGACAACAAGGAAGAGATATCAACAAAACTAATAATGATCAAAGAATTCAAACAGGAAGGAAATAATTTAAAAGATTTGAAAAGAGATATCAACAAAACTAATAATGATCAAAGAATTCAAACAGGAAGGAAATAATTTAAAATATTTGAAAAGAGAATGGAAGAAGCAGGAAGATAATTTGGGAAAGAAGGTAGAGGTTAGAACAGATAGCTTTAAAATTAGACTGTAGAAAAAGGTAGGGAGGGGAGAAAAAATTTGATTGAATAGCCAGGATGAAAAAGTTAAATATCCAAGAAAAGAGTATGGGAGGCAAGGTTGTTTTTTGTTTTTTTTTAAGATAAGACTTAAGTATTGAGGAGACTAAAAGATGATGGATAGAAAAAACAGTTGGGGGGTGAGATTCTTTAAGAATATATTTAAACTAAAGCATGTGTATTAACATTAGAATTATACAGACTGGTTAACTATTTTTTATATACTATGATGGACACTAGGATAATATTTTAATCCAAATAGATATGAAGAGTGAAATATGGGAATTATTAATAAGAACTAAGCATTAATTGGAAAACTAGAGAATACTACGGTGACATGAATAAAAGTTAGAATAGAAATAGAAATAATAGGGGAATAACAATATATATATTTTAATATAACAAGATATATGTAATAATAAGAGTGGCAGTAGTATTACATATGTTTAAAACAATATGAACCAATGAAAATGAAATGTAATAACTATGAGTAATAATATTATTTGTACCAAAATGTATGATACCCAGGTATCACATTGTTCAACGCATTGATATGTATAAGTTACACTATATAAAAAAACTTAACTTAAAAAAAAAGGAGACAAACATATGTAATACTCCTTCTTCCTCCTATTTTCCCCCCAACAACAACTCTGTATGGTGAGTTAGGCTGAGAGAAAGTGACCAGCCCAAAATCCCCCAGGTGGTTTTTATGGCTAAAGGCTAGGTCCCACTGGCAAAACGACGGATGCAAAACGTATGCAAAAAGGACACACCGGATGAGCAAAATTTCGGGGGTGCTCCATCCGTTGTCATCCGCTCCAAAAAGTGGCAAAAATTTGCATAAACAGAATGGAAAAGAAAGGAAAAGAATGGACGTGGGTAGTATGTAGTGGGGATGTTAAACGGATGTTCATAGGAAGCCTAGAGGATGGATATAGGATGCAAACCGTTCACTGCTCATCCTTTCTATTTCCGTGCTACTAACGCTGTGTAGACGTTCTGTGTACCTTTTGTTTCCTCCCTCTTTCCGTTTTCAGCTGCAGCGGATGTGAGTTGAAGGGATGCCCAGAGGATGCAGAGAGGATACAGTGGACTTTTAACGGATGATAATCGGACATAGAACGTTTGTTGCTCGTATGTCATGGATTTACATGGTACACAGTGGAAAGTTCATCTGTTCACAAAGTTTTATGCAGCTCAAAACTTCTTGAGTGGGTGAAATCTCAGTGGATGGATGCTCAAAGGACAGAGCGTATGAAACACAGATGCAATGAGTACACAACGGATGCATAGTGTTTTCCAACGTTTTTTAACGTTTTACATCCTCTTTGCATCCGTTGGTACAGTGGGACAGGGGCTTAGGGAAGAACTAG
Source organism: Laticauda colubrina (assembly GCA_015471245.1). Lineage (NCBI taxonomy): Eukaryota > Metazoa > Chordata > Lepidosauria > Squamata > Elapidae > Laticauda > Laticauda colubrina. The sequence goes on along the minus strand of BLBF01000066.1, from coordinate 1,934,479 downwards.
AATTCATTGTTTTGGTTCCTAGTCTTCTGCCTTAACCACTGGACCAAACTCTCTCTCCCCCTTCCTCTCCCTCCCTCCTTCTCATAATTGCAAGATATACAGAAAGAGTTTAAAGCAAAAGATATATAGATAATCAAGGAAAGTGTTCTCTGTTAAACAGAAATGACATTTAACAAATATAATCCCTCCCCCCCCAGGAACAATCAGGACTAGATTCACTTTCACTGTTTTCTTAACACCTCCTTAAAAAAAGACCTTAGTGCCAATATACAGAGTAAAATAAAGAAAAATAAATAGCTGTAAGATATTACCTTTCTTTCTTTTAATAGCTGGCAAGGGATGGTCTCTCTTACTTGGATTTTTACTAATATATCCATCTTCATCCATCTTTTAGAACTTTTTGATTTTTTTTGGTAGTAGCAAGTTTTATAGTCTTCGCAAGAGGAAGTGACAGTTCTTTGAGTTTCTTCAAACAGCTAGTCTGATACAATTGTGTAACTGGTTTTACAAAGCCAGCCTCCAAGTTAGTAAATAATTTTTGCCCAAGTGAGACCAGCTTATTCCTTAGTTTCAATCATCAGGAGTGAATTGGTACTTGAAATTGCCCATAGGATAGTTGACTGAGAGATGTTTTTAGCCAAAGTGTTTCCCAACCTTTCTGTAATCTTAGTTGCAGGTGTTTACCGCAACTCTTGAGAAAGAAGTCAGGTGTCTGCATTGGGAAAGTAGTTGGAAGGAGTTGTGGATGATACATCTCCTATGCAACAGAATGAATCATTCCAGGATATGGTGATGAACCCCTAATGACTCACAACTACATTGTTGAAGAAAGTGCATTAAAATAAAAAGTTCTACATAATTTTGGAGCCCTTTTGTAGGCAATCAGTATTTCCTTCCATTGGAAATGAGTGTCAATATTAAATTGGGAACTAAATGTTTGGGTTTCATTCTTTTCCATCTCTCCAAGTCCAAGTTGCAAACCAACTCCGAAGGCCAAGTTTTAAAATAAGAGCAAAGAACAGAATGATTGATTTTAGAATGGAGGTGTTTATCCTGGTTCCACATAGTTACCTATGTCCAGGGATGGTATTCAAGAAGTTCAGACCAGTTCAGGCAAACCTCTAGGGAAAATTTTGACTAGCCCCACCTACCTGCCTGCTCTTACCTCCACCTCAGTCTATACCAGTTCTCCAAACCAGTCAAAAAAATCTGTTGTTTATTAGCTAAGCTGATATGCATGGCAGAGCTTATTGACCGCCTCAGTTGAGTTAAAAAACAGCACAGAGGGTGGTCTCGGAGTGCTGTGCTTGCACCTGTGTGAAGCAATCTCTCGATTGGTTCTAAGAGAGTGCTGGCCCCACCCCTGCCCTGCCACTACTTTTCTCATCTCCCAGTTTCCACGGCATAGCAGCACAGTCTGTGTGGCTTCTTGTTTGCGTTTATTGACCACACAGTCTCTGTGGCTTGCCTGTCTGCACCTGCCTGCCTGCAGCCCAACTCTGCCTGCCAGGTAAGCCTGTGAGTCGCGCTAGCCTCCCTCATCATCCCTGGAGCTTGTGGCAGTCCTCCCACCATCCCCAGACCTCGCCTGGCTGCCTTTGCCACTGGCACGGCTCGATCCCAGACAAAGGCACTGGCTACGGCCTAGTTAGTTGCCTCTCCCCAGGCCCCACTGTCCCCCGACCTTGGCAGACTGCCTTTGCAGCTCCATCCCAGGCAGCACCACAAGACACAGAAAGACCTCTCAGTGCCGTGGAAAATAGAGTGGCAATAGATTACATATTATTAAGGCATAATCATGGCTGTGAGGAATTTAGGAGTTTATGTTGCTTTGATCTGGATCAGGCTTCTGAACTTGTGGAGAAGGACATCTGCCACTTGAAAAAGCTGGCCCAGAACATTAGCCATTATCAATAATCCATAGATTTTTCCTGGCTCTTCTCATGGCTACCAGATTTCCATTGATTGAAAATCCCCATTGCAAGCATTGTCACTGTCTGTGTTCTAGGAGCCCTCCTGTGTTGTCTCTGTCACTGCATTCCCCCTTGCCTCAGTTGCCTAAAAACTTGCAGTCCTGCCCCCCTTCAACCAAGCATCCCAGAAAAACAGGCAGCCCTAATGATGGTCCAAACTGACCACAAATACCAGGTATACTTAGATATGATCCTATATGTTGGGGACAGTGAAGAAAACCATAGAAGGTAAAGAAAAAAAAGAGGGATTGTGGGAAGGGAACTACACTAGGGCAGAAACCACTAACTCCACTGGAACAAAGCCACACCAGAAGCCTCTAGGAAAACATAAACTTCACCCCCAAAAAACAAACTTTACCCTACAAAATATCCCAAGCTAAAAAAATTGAAGCTCTAAGCACATTGGAACAAGAAAGCCATTATGCCCCAAAAAAGAACCAAACCAAGGTAATTAGAACTCTAGGCACATTAGAAAAGAATGCATTTAAGAGCTGTTATAAAATACCAAAACCATTACAAAATACAAATGCATATATTAAGCAACAGGACATACAGGAAGAAGGAAATTAACCCACGATATTAGGAAAACAAAACAAACAGTAGGTCAGGGATATTGCAAAAGACAAAGACAAAATATTAATTATAAACAACATGATTAGTTAAGAACTAAACACTGAAGTACGCTTACTGTGATGACCCGTAGTCTCTAAAAATAACCCAAAACATATATTAATGTCCGGTAAGGACATTAACTTCACTGTTTTAAAGTTTAAAGTCACAAAAGTAATAATGAGGCAAACAGAAATCCAAAACAAGCCACATTGATGAGAGTTCTGAAGCAAGCCAAGATAACTAATCATAAACTCCAGGAAAATAACCGAGAAAAGTCCATGGGAAGAACGCCAGCAAAGATAAACCTCTTTCAAGGTGAACACTAAATTGACTCCTGCAAATTCTAACTGTGCAGTTGCAAACTTATGTACATAGCTCCCACCTGAAAGCCATGAGGAGGATCATGGTAATCTCCTCTTGAGTAGACCTCACTTTTCCCTGATCCTCTCCTCCTTGCGTGACCTAGGGTGCATAGGGGATGGGCCTGGATCCTCCTCTGACTGCTCAGCTGGCCTCTGCCCTTCCCCAGCCTCCTCCACCACCACTGGAGCCACACTCCCACTCCCTGTTGGCTGTTCCTCCTCTTCCTCAGAGTCAGTCTCCACCAGGGGCATTACACTATCCCCCCCCACAGGGCCCGCTCACCCAGGACCAACGCCCAACAAGAGCGTTGAGGAAACAGACTGTGAAAGTCCTGGACCAAACAAGGAGCATGAACATCAGTGGCATCGACCCAGGTGAAGTCCTCTGGTCCATAACCTTTCCATGCCACCAAATACTGAAATCAGCCCTGCAATTGGCGTGAATCTCGGATGCTATCCACTTCATATTCCTCCTCTCCCAGAGGGGCTACTGGGGCTGGCTGTGATGGAGCCGGTCTATGCAGACTGTCATCCGAGGCAGGGACTAATGGGGAACAATGAAAAACAGGATGGATATGTGTAGTCTGTGGCAAGGAGAGATGATAAGCCACAGGATTGAACACGGCCTTGACTGGAAAAGCTCCTAAGTAACGGTGATCGAGCTTTTTCGATGGTTGCGTCATTTGTAAATATCAAGTAGAGAACCAAACCCCATCGCCGACCAGAAAACACGGGAGATAAACAATTGAGCCATTATCTTGGCCGATGGAATACCCACACATGGAATAAAGTGGCCCATTTTAGTCAACATATCCACCACCACCAAAATGGTTGTGGCACCATTCAATGGTGGTAACTCAATGATGAAATACAATGAAACTGCCCCCCACGGTCGTTCTGGTGTGGGCAAGGACTGCAAGAGACCAGGGGGCACACCAGGAACATACTTGGCTTGGCGACAGATCCCACAGGACGCCACATATTCCAACACATCATGTTTAAGTCTTGGCCACCAAAATGTCCTAGAGATGAGGTGCAGTGTTTTGAACACCCCAAAGTATCCTGCCGCCAGACTATCATGACATTGACATAGAGTAAGGCTACGAAGAGGACCTCCAGGCACATAAATGCAATCAGGGTGTATTGGGGACTCAACAGGTCCCCAATATACACCCAAAGAGTCACTTGTCTCCCATTATCTTCCAGTTCTCAGCGTTGAGCTGTCACAAATGGATCCTGCCTCTGTGCTTCCTGAATCCTCACTCGAAGGTCCACAATTTCCTCAGTGACCGCAAACTGCTCCAACGCAATCACCATCCGGGGCAAGGTTTTATCCTCCCTTTGAGTATACTTGGACTTCCGAGATAGGGCGTCGGCACGTTGATTCCCTCCACTCAGAACATAGGTCACCTGGAAATTGAATCGAGCAAAAAATAAGGACCATCTCACCTGACGCTGGTTCAATGTCCGAGCTGTATGTAGGTATTCCAAATTGCGATGATCCGTCTGAACCTCGATTTGGTGATGAGCCCCCTCCAGGTTGTGCCGCCATGTCTCAAAAGTGACCTTAACTGCCAATAGCTCCTTGTCCCAAATTGTTCAGTTGCGCTCTGGAGCCGACAACTTCTGGGAATAATAAACGCACAAGGAACATGGTGCCTGCGGGAGCATAGGCCTAGAGGAGCACCGCACCAACAGCCACATTGGAAGCATCTGTTTCCACCACAAATGGCTGGCCTGGATCAGTGTGTTTGAGGAAAGGCTCAGAAGCAAAGGCGACTTTCAACACCTAGAAAGCTGCCTGCTCCTCAGCACCCCAATGGAACTTCTCCCCCTTCTTGAGCAGATTAGAAAGGGGAGCAGTAAATGCAGCAAAGCGGGGAATAAATGTGCAGTAGTAGTTCACAAACCCCAACAGTCATTGCACATCCTTAACCCACTGTGGAGGTTCCCACTCCTGCAATGATTGTATTTTTTTGGGGTCCATTTCCTCCCCAGCAGGTGAAATACAAGGTCCCAAGAAGTCAGTCATGGTTTGTGCAAACTGAGACTTGTCACATTTAGCAAACAGGTGGTTATCACACAAAGGTTGCAACACCAACCACACATGCTGCCAATGTTCCTGCAGGGAGTCTGAATAAATCAAAATGTCATCTAAATAAATGACATGAATTGATCCAACAAGAGAGCAAAAATGGGATTACTTGATTTCTCTGAAGTACATTTTGTAAAACAAGAAATTTAACACATTATACAGTGCTGTGCCAGGAAGACAAGGAAACTTAATATAGGAAATTCATTTTATAAAAGCTTCCACTAGCATGACAAGTTGTCATATGAGTTCCACTAGTATAATATCAGTGATAATACTAGTAATACACTAGTATAAAAATAATGGAATATTAGTGTTCCACTGGTATGATGAGTGTCGAACTCTGAGAAGGATCTTGAAGTCCTACCAAACCACCACTTAAGTGTGAGCCAGCAGTGTGCTGCAGTGGCCAAAAAAGCCAATACAGTCCTAGGCTGCATCAACAAAGGGATAGCATCAAGATGACATGAAGGTTAGTATTGTTTTATCCTACTTTAGTACAACCATACCTGGAACACTAGTTCCAGTTTTTGGACATCACAATATCAAAAAGATGTTCCGACTCTAAATAAGAGTGCAGAGAAGAGCAACAAAGATGATTGGAGGCTAAAACAGATGAAGAAGGGTGGCAGGAATTGGGTATGTCTCATCCAACAAAGAGAAGGAACGTTGGTAGACTGAGAATGCACCTTCTCAGATGGTGTAGACAGGATCCACGCATGGGATGTATTCAGCTCTGTTCAGCTATAGACTGAATAGAAAAACTGAAGACACACCCCTTCCAGGTCACTGTCTCCAGTTCTGAATGAAGTCGAGGCTTTCTTGTATATGCTGCAAGAGTCCCATCTTTGTATAAAATTCATAATTAATAATAACTTAAATTTTAGTTCAATATCCAACATGATTGCCAGAACCTAAGAAAGTGGGTGGGTCTGGATCCTATCTACCCCATCTGAGAAGGCACATTCTCAGGTAAGTCTACCAACGCTCTTTCTCCAAAATGGTTTTGACAGGATCCATGCATGGGACATACCGAAGTAATGTCTGATGGGAAGGATTCTAATCCTACTGAATCTGATCTTCTGGCAATACCTTTTGAAGTACTCTCCTTCCACACCCTGCTTCCGCAGACGCGAAAGAGTCAAGTTTATAATGTCTAACAAATGGTGAAGGAATAGACTAAGTCGCTGCCTTACATATTTCCTCTACTGAAGCCTGAGTACACTAAGCTGCTGTAGTGGCTGCACTACATCTTGAGTGAGCTGTGATGCGATATGGGACAGGTAACTCCTGTGCTTTGTAAATGTTAGCAATGGTTGCTCTAATCCATCTGCCTATGGAAGAAGATGACACCCTTTGTCTTGAGGATTTCTGATGATAAGAGATAAACATTGCTTCCATCTTTCTAAAGGAAGCTGTCCTTTTTATGTAAGTATGGAGAGCTCTCGGTACATCTAAGGTATGCCAAAGTTTATCTCTAGGGTGAGCTAGATATAGACAAAAAATTGGTAAAACAATTTATTGCCCCCTATGGAAATGAGAATTGACTTTTGGTATAAAAGTAGGATCCAATCTTAAAACAACTCGATTGGTGTGAAAAATACAAAGATCAGGTCTTATTGACAAAGCTGCAAGCTCAGGTATCTTTCTGGCAGATATAATTGCCACTAGAAAAATCACTTCATGTGATAAATGCTGTAGGTTGACAGTTCTCAAGAGCTCAAAAGTGAAAGTGTAAGGGCTCGCAGTATCTTGGTAAGGTCCCATGATGGAAATCTATGAATGACCCCTGGTCTTAAATTTGCTGCACCTTTAAGGAAACGCCAAATTAAAGGATCTTCAGACAACAAATTCAAAGTTGTACATGACATTACCGATGAAGGCGCTCAACCTGTCTACAGAGAGTTGCTGGAGCAAGACCTTTGTCCAATGCTTGTAAAAAATCTAAAATGTGGGAGATCAAAGCCTCTCCAGGATCTGAGCCCTTATTCTTGAACCAATTACAGAAAACTCTCCAAGTAGCCTCATAAATCCTAATAGTGGATTGTCTTCTGCCTGCATGTATAGTGTTAATAACCTGTGTGGAAAGATCCACCTTTTCTAACAGTCTCCTCTCAAGTGCCAGGTGGCCAATTGAAGCTATTGAGGCTCTTGAAGCTATTGAGGCCAATTGAAGCTATTGAGGCCAATTGAAGCTATTGAGGATGTTGAATTGGCCCCTGGCTGAGACACCCTTTCGGGAGGAATCCTCCATGGGCATGACACTGACAAACTGACCAGATCTGCAAACCATGGCCTCCTGGACCAATATGGTGCCACAAGGAGAATCTCTGCTTTCTGCTGTAAGGTCTTCCTGATGACTGCCGAGATAAGAGGTAATGGAGGGAAGGCATAAAGGAGTCCCACTGACAGCGAAGGGCATTGACCCCCTCCACTCCCCAGGATGGGAACCCGGAGAAGAAATGAGACAATTGATGATTCGTCTCAGATGCAAACAAATCTAATATTGTGTGATCAAATCTACTGGAAATTTCTTGAAAAGGAAGTGGATACAACATCTCTTCTGCCTGATCTATTGTAGATCTGCTTAGCCAATCTGCCCTGACATTTTGTGTCCCTGAAATATGTTCAGCTTTGATTGAGAGCAAATTTTTCTCTGCCCATCTGCAGAGACAAGAAGCTTCTTTTTGTAATGACTTTGACTGTGCTCCTCCGTGATGATTTATATGTGCCTTAGTGGCCACATTGTTAGGATTAACACATCTTGTCCCCTGATTATTGCCCCAAATTCCTTGAGAGCTAGATGGACTGCTCTTAATTCTTACCAATTGATATTATGCTTGAGGTCATTAGCCTTCCAAATGCCCTGTGCTACCTTATCTCGGCAATGGGCCCCCCATCCAGAGAGACTAGCATCGGTAGTTATTGTTATAAACTCCTGTCTTTAAAGGAGCATCCTTTAAAGTGCATCCTTTAAAAGACCATCCTGAAGAGATCCACCAAAGCAAGGATATTAATACCTTGATTGGCACTCTGACTTGGAAAGGAGAGGTACCTCTCATGGATCTCTGAAAAGGTTATAAGAACCGTTGTAATTCACAAGAATGCAGTCATGCCCATGGCACTATATCAAGGCAGGTTATCATTTTGCCTAGTAATTTTGACATTTGGACTGGGGATGCCCTTCTTATGCAAAAGAAATGGGCTGCTAACACTTTAATGTCCTCTCTTCTTTGTTGAGAGAGGAAAACTAAATACAATTCAGTATATATTATTTCCCCTAAATGTAAACATTTGGTCGATGGTTCAAATTGACTCTTTTTCTGATTAACCAAAAATCCATGAGATTGTAAGGTTTGTAATGTGATGGTTAAGTCTCTCTCATGGGAGACTGATTGTATTAAGATATCATCCAAGTAGGCTAGTATCCTAATTGGAACATTTCTAAGATGGGCTGTTATAGCCACCAGGATTTTGGTAAATGCTCTGAATGCAGATGCCAACCCAAAGGAAATGCTTTATACTGAAAAATGTCAATCTGCGTAACAAATTCTTAAATACTTGCGGTGGTCAGGTACGATCGGAATATGCAAATACTCTTCGGTAAGGTCAATTAAAACTAAATAGACCCCATGTCTCACTTCCTTCAAAATAGATTGAAGCGTGTGCAACTTGAACCTACAATAAATAACAAAAGAGTTTAGCCTTTTCAGGTTTAAAATTCATTTCCCCTGTTGATTTGGGAACAAGAAATAACATAAGAGTAGAAGCCTTGGCCCTGTTGCTCCTCTGGGATTGCTACCACAGCTTGGATTGTTAGGAGGTGCTGAATTGCCTCCTCCATCTGTCTCCTTTTGTGTATGTTTGAAGATACTGGACACCTGATAAAAAAAACTCAGGTAGCTGGCTTGAAATTCAAGTGCCAGACCTTCCCTTGTTGTCTGTCTCAGCCAAAGATCTGAGGTTGTTTTCTCCCATTGGTCTACAAAACTTTGTAATCTACCACCAACAGGAGTTTACAAGTGCCTATTTGTATTTTCAGAACAGCCTGTTTGATGAACCACGGAATGACCATTTGGTCTGTGGTTGAGATCTTGCCTTGTAGTTGTTCCCTTGAACCTGTTGAAAATATTGCCTCTGGCGGAGGTTTGCTTGATTTCTTTGGCTGGTAGATGTTTATACCATGATTCGATGAGAACGGGATCTAAGGGTGCCCCAAATAGCTTTCCACCTTCGTACAGTGCGGATGCCAGCTTCCATTTCTTCTTGGTGTCAGCCTGCCAATACTTGAGCCAGATTAACCTGTGTGCAAAAACTGCCAAAAAAGCATGGCCCGTAAGGCAAATTTGACAGAGTTCAAAGCTGCATCTGCCGTATATTCTGATGCAGCTATAACTTTGTTAAACTCTAAGTGGGCTCTTATATTGTCTGTTGGTACCTGCTGCTGCATTTGTCTCAGCCATATCACAGCGGCCTTTTTGAAAAAGGAACCTGCTGTGGCAGTTTTGACTGCCCATGCAGCTGCCTGGTGTGTCTTTCGCCACATTAAATCAGCCTTTTTATCCTCTCCTTTTAGGACATCATCTTCATCATTGAGATTAGTTGAAGAAGATGCTAAAGCTAACACTGGGTCATCAACCTCGGGTAGCCACAAAGTTGCTGCTAATGGTGTGTCAAAGACCCCAGGACTCAAACTGGGGATATCCAGCTGTCTCTGTGCCATATTAAAGAATATTTTGTCGGAAGGGAAAACCTCCGCTTCCATTTTTTGGGTCCATGAAAAGAGCTTTATTGTCCCCTGTTTTGTGAGTAACACAAAGTGTCTCTTTGTTCAATTCTAGGACGGCTGCACTCTTGGCCTTGGCTAATAATGTTTAAATAAATGTGGTTTAAACAGGCCTTTGGTATCAGATATCTCTGTTTCTGTTTCCTCTACAGAAAGAGATTCTATTTTGCCTTCCTCTACTGAATACCCAGATTGTTTATCCTCTGAAGTATCAGGAGACCATGCTTTGGTCATAAATGTTTGTCTAAGTGAGTGGAAATGCCTCCTATAGTGGGAGGGACCTACTCTAGGGTACGCCTGATTTGGACTGTTAGGCTGAAGTCCTCCCATCATTCCCTGACCAATAAATTATGTAAAGCACTGCTGAACCACCAGTGGCAGTAACTGCCCTCCTGTTTCAGTGTATTGTATTTGCCCTTATCCAGTTAAAGGAGGAGCCATTGGTCTTGGATTACTCAAGTAAAAACACCCTAGAAGTTCAGAATCCTACATGTTAGAATCTACTTAGCTCAAATTGTCCATGTCTGATCCCACTTGGGATAGAATAGATTGACTTGTGTTATTCCCCCTTAGGAGTACTTAATTGAATTGATTTCATTTATTCTTTTGAATTCTCCTCTACTTTACCAACTCCTTATGTAGTCTACTGTTGGCCTGCTCATCAGCTTTGGTTTTCCTAGTAGCTCTGGACTTGGCCCTTATTTTGTCAGCTACCTCCTGAACTGATCCTCTGTCTTACAGGTTCTTTTACCCCTACCTTTCTGTTGATTGGAAGCAATCAAATGTGAAGACAATGTGTTGGAAGATACTTCCATAACATCTATAACTGACTGTAACATTACTCTGACTATATCAAATAAAAATAGAAACAACCATTAATTGTCTTATTAAATTCTTTAAGAAAATCTTTTTCTGAGACTTTGACCCTCAGGACAGAGTTTCACCAATTTCAAGACAATTAAATAGCTCAGTAATCACAATCTTTCAAGGTTAACTGTCTATAAGCAATATTGCTCTAGTCGTGAGGCGCACAGCACACAGGGGTAGAAAAGCTGAGGAAAAATGCCTCTTGTCTTTTTTCTGAGGCTTTGCCCCTCAAGACAGAATTCCACCAATTTGAAGACAAATAGCTCAATAACCAGAATCTTTCAAGGTTAACTGTCTATGAGAGATATAGATTGGGTTGTGAGGCACACTAGAGCTGGCTAGAAAATGGCTGCTTCTACAAAATGCTGCCCCTGCCAATTTAAACCATCACCAAGTTGATTTTATCTTTGCTGGAACCTCGTTGTGACTAACATAGCAGCTCTGCTTAGACTGCGCTCCCTTATTTGGGCAGGCTGTCTGACAGGTTTTTCGTTTTCAGTCTGAGAGGTCTCTCCATCAGCTGTTCATCATGAACAAACTGCTCAGTGTTAAAGTCGAATAAAGGTACCTTCTGTGCTCGGACTGCTTAGTGCTCCCTTATACAGGCAGGCTGCTCAGCCAGCAAAAGGTGCATCTTCAATGTCCCCAAAACCCTCTTCCAGATTTTTGGGAGCAATCTCTGCAAACTCTATGGAAGTCTATTTGCTTGAAAAAACTGATGGAATAGAGGCTTGTGATTGTAAAAAGTACTGAGGCTTTTGAAAAGCCTAAGGTGCTATTAGTCCCTAAAGGACTGTTGTGTGGTTAGTCCAAAATAACAAATCTACATAAAAAATACTACAAACACCCCTCTATGAAAAAGTATAGAGGAGCAAGATTAAAAATATCTATCTCCGCCAAGACTGAATAGAAGAACTGAAGACAGTGGCCCGGAAGGGTGTATCTTCAGTTTTTCTATTCAATCTATAGCTGAACAGAGCTGAATACATCCCATGCATGGATCCTGTCAAAACTATTTTGGAGAAGGTCTAGGTGACATGATAGTTTTCCAAAGCTAATATGATCCTGAGTTGTATAAACAGAGGCATAGAATCAACATCATATGAAGTGCTGCTTTACAAAACCTTAAGACCACACCTGGAATACTGCAACCAATTTTAGTCACCATACTACAAAAAAGATGTTGAGACTTTGTGAAAAGTTCAGCGAGAGCAACTAAGATGATCAAAGGCCTGAATATAAAAACATATGAAGAATGGCTGCAGATTTGGGTCTGGTTAGTGATAGGAGATTCTCCTGTTTGAGCAGGGGACTGGACTAGAAGACCTCCAAGGTCCCTTTCCAGCTCTATTTTCTTCTCGACTATTCAGTCTGAGAGGCTGTCAAGAGAAGAGGGGATCAACCTATTCTCCAATACACCTGAGAGCAAATAACAGATGGAAGCTTATCAAAGAGAGATCCAACCCAGAATTAAGGAGAAATTTCCTGGCAGAACAATTTAATTAACAGAACAGACGTTGTGGGAAGAGATTGAAGAGCCATTTCTCTGTCATCACATAGGATCTTCTGCTTAAGCAGGAAGTAGATTCGAAAACCTCCAGGTTCCATTCCAATTCAGACATTCTGTAACTCTGTAAACTATAAAAATGGTTTTTTATCTTTCCAGAATTTTGTTCCATTGTATGAAATGAGATTTATTGCCATTTTTAAAAGCTCAGTTGTTTATCCAATGCCAGCCAATCCCTCTATTTTAGTCTCCAGCTTCTGAATCTAATTTATACATTTATTTAATATCTTGCCTTTATTATTTTTATAAACAACTCAAGGAGGAGAACATATTTACTACTCCTTCCTCATCCTATTTTCCCCCCAACAACAACTCTGTGTGGTGAATTAGGCTGAGAAAAAGTGATCAGCCCAAACGCCCCCAGTTGGTTTTTATGGCTAAGGCTTCTGCCTTAGTCATAAGAATTCAATTCTATAATTCATTGTTTCTGGTTCCTAGGCTGTTGCCTAAACCACTGGACCAAACTCTCTCCCCCCCTTCCTCTCCCTCTCATAATTGCTAGATATACAGAAAGAACTTAAATCAAAAGACATGTAGATAATCAAAGAAAGCATTCTCTGTTAAACAAAATGACATTTAGCAAAGGAAATTCCCCCACCCCCCAAGAACGATAGGGACTAGATTCACTTTCACCTTTTTCTTAACGTCCTCTTAAAAAAAACATTAGTGCCAATATGCAGAGTAAAATAAAGAAAAATAAGTAGCTGTAAGATATTGCCTTTCTTTCCTTTAATGGTTGGCAAGGGATGGTCTCTCTTACTTAGATCTATACTCATATATCCATCTTCATCCATCTTTTAGAAGCTTTTGGAGGTTTTTTGGTAGTAGTAAGTTTTATAGTCTTCACAAGAGGAAGTGATGGTTTTTTGAGGTTGTGTGACTTGGTTTACTCCAAGTTAGTAAATAATTTTTGCCTAAGTGGGATAGGAGACCAACTTATTCCTTAGTTACAATCATCAGGAGTGAATTGGTGCTCAAGAATGCTTAAAGCTGCCCATAGAATAATTAGCTGAGAAGTGTTTTTAGCCAGATTCAGACATGGAAGTAGCCATTTCAGCTCTTTACTTCTTTCTGTATGCTTAGTAGCAGGTCTTTACTGCAGCTCTTGAGGAAGAAGTCAATTGTCTGGACTGGGAAAGTAGTTGGAAGGAGTTGTGGATGGTACATCTGCTATGCAACAGAATGAGTCATCCCAGGAAATGGTGATGAGCCTAGAATGACCCAAAACGACATTGTTGAAGAAGCTGCATTGGAATAAAAAGTTCTACATAGCTTTGGAGCCCCTTTATAGGCAATCATTCTCTCTTTCCATTGGAAATGATTGGGAACTAAATGTCTGGGTTTCACTCCTTTCTATCCCTCCAAGTCTAAGTTGCACACCAAGTCTGAAGGCCAAGTTTTAAAGTAAGAGTGAAGAACATAAATGTTAGAATCGAGGTGTTTATCCTGGATCCACATTGTTACCTATGTCCCCCCATATTGTTAGTCTACTCACTCTCTTGACTTGGAAGGAAGAAGGGGGGAAGAAAGGAGGAAGAGGAGGAACAAGAAGAACAAGAACAAGAAGAGAGAAAGAGGAGGAGGAAGAACAAGAATAAGAAGAAAGAAAGAGGAGGAAGAGGAGGAGGAGGAGATGACCAGCAATGATATAGTTTAACAATTGATCTCCCAAGAGGCCATTAGGGAGGCCTCATGAACAAACATTTTAAGGTCCATTTTATTATTCATGTCACTGTTATTGTGCCTTTTATAATAGAAGTCCAAAGTGGCCTACTTATTGCTCCCTCCTCCTGTCACAACAATCCTATGAGATAATTTATCCTTAGGGAGAATGAATGGATTCTAAGTTCTCCAAGGAACTTCCATGATTTAGAAGGGACTTGAACCTGGATTTCCCTGTTCCTCATCCAATATCTAGACATAGAGAAGGGGGTGGAGCTTTCCAGCATTTGCACTCACAGAAAATGGAGGCTCTCGGTTCCTGGACTAGCTTCTCCCTGTTTGTGGGCTCCAAAAGAAACCAAGCTGCCTTGTAGGGACGGCGAAGCTAAGGAAGGGCACTCTGTGATGTCACAGGAGAGATTGCAACTCTCTTGCCAAACCCCAGGCCTTTTTATCTCTATGCCATAACAAGGAGAAGAGGCAGTTTAAGATGGCTGCCAAGAAACTGGGAAGAGGATGACCATCTTAAGCCCATGTCACACTGCCCAACGGATGCAAAAAGGACACAGCGGATGAGCAAAATGTTCCATCCGTTGTTATCTGCTCTCTAAAGGGGCAAAAATTTGCATAACCGGAGCGGATAACACGGATGCGGGGAGGACGCAGGGCAGATGCAAAGCGGATGCAGAATGGAAGCCCAGCGGATGGAAGCGGATGGGAGTGGATGGCGCGTCCGCTAGGCTTCCGGGGGACCTCAGCAAAGCGGACGCGGAACGGATACAGCGGATGCACAGCGGACGCCAAACGGATGAAGCGGATGCACAGCGGATGCACAGCGGAAGCCTAGCGGATGCCTGGCGTTAATTGCGCATGCAAGGAGGATGCATTGCATCAGCCCTGCGGATATAACGGAAGCAGCTCGGAAGCAGGTCGCCATTCAGAGGAAAGACCTGCTGCCGGACAGATTGGCTGCCTTGCCTGCCCTGCCTGCATGTCTGCCTGCCAGCCTTGCTGCCAGCCTTGCTACCAGCCTCCCTGCCAGCCTTGCTGCCAGCCTCCCTGCCAGCCTTGCTGCCATCCTGCCTGCAAGCCTTGCTGTCAGCCAGTCTGCCTGCCAGCCTTGCTGCCTGCCTTCCTGCCAGCCTTGGTTCATGTCTGCCTGCAAGCTTTGGTGCCTGCCTGCCTGCCAGCCTTCCTGCCAGCCTTGGTGCCTGCCTCCCTGCCAGCCTTGGTGTCTGCCTTGGTGCCAGCCTTCCTGCCAGCCTTGGTGCCTGCCTGCCTGCCTGCCAGCCTGCCAGCCTTCCAGCCAGCCTTCCTGCCTGCCTTGGTGCCAGCCTCCCTGCCAGCCTTGGTTCCTGCCAGCCTCCCTGCCAGCCAGCAACCCCACAACCGTGCGGAAGCATAGCAAGCCTCAGCCATCTGCTCCCAGCCCTGGCAAGAGGGACAGGGCTACCATCCCGCCCCCTGGCCCTCACTCTGTTTCTGCTGGGGCTTCTGCAGCACGGGCTCGCTCTTCTGGGGCTGGCGCTTCTGCTGTTTCTGCTTCTGGAGACAAAATTTTCCCTAGAGGTTTGCTTGAACTAGTCTGAATCCCTGAATACCATCCCTGGACCTAGGTAACTATTTAATTTTGACACTCATTTCCAATGGACGGAGAGACTGATAGCCTATAAAGGGGCTCCAAAGCTATGTAGAACTTTTTATTCCAATGCGACTTCTTCAACAATGTTGTTGTGGATCATTAAGGGCTCATCACCATTTCCTGGGATGACTCATTCTATTGCATAGCAGATGTACCATCCACAACTCCTTCCAACTACTTTCCCAGTCCAGACAATTGACTTCTTCCTCAAGAGTTGCGATAAACACCTGCAACTTAGGCTACAGAAAGAAGTAAAGAGCCAAAATGGTTACTCCATGTCTGAATCCGTCAATTATCCCATGGGTAGCTTCAAGCATTCTTGAGCATCAATTCATTCCTGATGATTGTAACTAAGGAATAAGCTGATCTCCTATCCCACATGGGCAAAAATTATTTACTGACTTGGAGATTGGCTTTGTAAAACCAGTTACATAACCTCAAAGAACCATTACTTCCTCTTGTGAACACTATAAAACTTGTCACTACCCAAACCTCCCAAAAGGTTCTAAAAGATGGATGGAGAGCTAAATAAGAGAGACCATCCCTTGCCAGCCAGTAAAGGAAAGAAAGGTAGTATCTTACAGCTACTTATTTTTCTTTATTTTACTCTGCACATGGGCACAAAGTTGTTTTTAACGGGAAGTTAAGAAAAAGGTGAAAGTGAATCTAGTCCCTATAGTTCCGGGGGTGGTGGTGTTATTACCTTTGTTAAGTGTCATTTTTGTTGAACAGAGAATGCTTTCCTTGATTATCTACATGTCTTTTGATTTAAGTTCTTTCTGTATATCTTGCAATTATGAGAAGGAAGGAGGGAGAAGGAGAGGAAGGGGGAGAGAGAGTTTGGTCCAGTGGTTAAGGCAGCAGACTAGGAATCAGAAACAATGAATTCTAGTACTGCCTTAGCCATAAAAACCAGCTGGGGGATTTTGGGCTGGTCACTTTCTCTCAGCCTAACTCACCACATAGAGTTGTTGTTGGGGGGAAAATAGGACGAGGAAGGAGTATTACATATATTTGATGCCTTTTTTTCAGTCAAGTTTTTTATTTAATGATGCTTATACATATCAATGCATGAATAATGTGATACCTCGGAATCATACATTTTGGTACAAATAAACATAATATTTTACTCATAGTTATTAGATTTCATTTTCATTGCTTCATATTGTTTAAACATATCTAATACTACTGACATTCAATTTCCAAACCTCCCTCTTATTATTACATATATTTTGTAAAATATAAATATATATATTGTTATTCCCCTCTTATTTCTTTTTCTATTCTAATTTTTATTCATGTCGCCGTAGTATTCAAATATGTTTCTTTTCTATCTTCCATCTTTCACCTGCTTTATTATTCGTATTTCTCTTATTTAACTCTTCACATCTGCATACATTAAAGTTTCATCCTTCATTCTTTCATAGTTCAGTGTTTTAATATGCAATTCTAATACCAATCACAGTATCATTTGAACATATAAGGTAAATCTATTCATATTCCTTCCATTCATCCAATCCACATAATTCTACTATTAATACACATGCTTATGCTTAAGTATATTCTTTCATTATTTAATTACTCATTTAATTTTATTATTAATATTAATATTTTTATTAATTTTATTATTTCACTCCTAATCATTATATTATTTCAGTATGTTAACAATACCATCATTCTTTCTCTAGTTTTCCAATTAATGCTCAGTTCTTAATCATAATTCCCATATTTCACTCTGCATATCTATTTGGATTTTAGATATTATCCTAATGTTTGTCACAGTATATACAAAATAGTTAACCAGTCTATATAATTCTAATGTTAATACACATGTTTTAGTTTAAATATATTCTTAAAGAATCTCCCCCCCCCCTCTTTTTTCTATCCATCATCTCTTGGCCTCATCAATACCTTAAGTCTTATCTTTTTTTTGGAGATCATTGGACTGAAGAGCAAAGAAGAAAAATATAAAGTACAGGCATTTGCGGATGACCTAATGTTTTTTGTGGAAGATCCAATGGAGTCAGGGACCTATCTAATCCAAGAATTAGAAGAATATGGGGTGGTAGCAGGACTAAAAATTAATAAAGATAAAACAAAAATAATAACCAAAAACTTGATAGAAAGTCAAAAACAAATGGAAAGGAAATTGGGACTACAAAATGTCAAAAAAAGTATCTAGGAATTTGGTTAACAGGAAGATGCTCTTCCATAAAAGAGGATAATTATGTGAAATTACTTTCACAGATAAAGAAAGATCTGGCCAATTGGAAAAAATTACAACTATCACTATTAGGCTGAATAGCGGCCATAAAAATGAACATACTACCAAAACTATTACACTATTTTCAAACAATACCTATAAAATTGGATAATAATTTTTTTCAGGAATTAGATAGGATGGTAATGAAATTTATATGGATGGGGAAAAAAAGTACAAATAAAATTGAAAATGTTACAAGATAGTAACGTAGATGCGGCCTTGGACTCCCAAAATGGGAAACATATTACCAAGAAGCAATTTTACTGTGGGTTAAGGAGTGGATAAACTTAAAAAATAAAAGAATTTTGGCAATAGAAGGTCATGACCTCCAAGTTGGGTGGCATGCCTTTTTATGGGATAAAAAGAATAAGATCCACTCCTATTTCCATAGACATTTAATAGGGGACTCACTTTTACAAGCATGGGAGAAAATAAAAAAAAGCATTATTTGAAAAGACCACACTAGATCTCACCTATGGAAGCTATATTATATCCAAATACAAGGGACACTAAAAAATGATTAGATATAAAGAATTGGTAGATGAACAGGGGGAATTAAAAACACTGGATAAACTAAAAGAACAAGGGATAATATTAGACTGGTGGGTATATTTGCAAATTCAAACTAAATTTAAAGAAAGATGTAAAGGAGCTAGGGATAGATAAAGATTTACAAAAATTGGACCAAATCTTGACAGGCAAGGATATAAAATTTATAACACAAACATATGAATTATTTACTGGAGGTAGAACTAGAGGAGGAATTAGTTAAGGGACCAATGATTGCCTGGGTGAGAAATGTGGGTCATAATATAAATTTGGATGAGTGGGAAAAGATTTGGACCGAGAACTGGAAGCTGATTTTGTTGACGGCATTCAAAGAAAATTAATATAAAATGTTTTGTAGATGACACTTAGCACCGGCAAGACTGGCGAAAATGTATCCAACCTTGAAACCGGAATGTTGGAAGTGCAAATAAAAGAAAGCAACATTTTTTCCATATGTGGTGGCAATGTATGGGGGTCAAAAAATACTGGAAGAAAATACAGAGATGTTTTTTTGAGATTACAAAATATAAATTGAATTTGGAACCCAAAACATTTTTATTAGGTATGATCAAAGGGAATTTGAGTAAAGATAAAAGATACCTTATTGTACACATCTTAACTGCAGCAAGAATCACATTAGCACAAAATTGGAAGAGTGATAAAATACCACCAGGTGAAGTTTTGATCCAAAAAATAATGGACTGTGCTGAACTAGATAAATTCAGTATGGAACTGAAAGGCAAAGAGGATAAAGAATACTATGCAACATGGGAGAGGTGGTACAAATGGGTGAAGGATAAGGATAAAAATAATGTATAGTCACAAAATAAGAAACATGTATATACAATAACACAATAACTGTTAATGGAAATGAGATTTTTATATTTTGTGTTCTTAAAGAATAAACATTAAAAAAAAGTCTTATCTTTTTTTAAAAAAACTTGCCTCCCATACTCTTCTATTGGATCTTTAACTCTATCAAGATCTGCATCCTGGCTATTCAATCCAATTTTTTCTCCCCTCCCTACCCTTTTCTACAATCTAATTTTAAAGCTATCTGTTCTGACCTCTATCTCCTTTCCCAAATTATCTGCCTGTTTCTCCCAGTCTCTTTTTAAATCTTTTAAATTATTTCCCTCCTGTTTGAATTCTTTGATCAGTATCATCAGTTTTGTTGATATCTCTTCCTTGCTGTCCTCTTTCCATTGATTTCTCAGTTCTGCTTTCTCTTCTGTTCCTTTTGCTGGTTCCTTCCTTTCCTGAACATCCTTTGATCATTGTCCCTTGTGTAATATTTTCCAGTTTTTGCTCTATGTCATCAAATAATTCCACAATCGCCTTGTGTTGTTTCTATATAAAATCTTTAATGCTTTGGAACATCGGCTGCATCTCAATTAAATTCAAAGTTTCAGGAACCATTTATTCAAATTACAATTCTTTGTGTCTCATAAATAATCAATCAAACCCATTTAAATAGACCAGAGGGTTATCCAGACCTCCTCAAATCACTTTTATAGATTCAATCATATGACATAACATTCAGGGTCTTTTCATTGAGAATCTTATTTGAACATTCAAATCTCCAGTGTTTTTAGGGTAGATGAATGTAATTCACTAAGTGTTTTCACAGTCCTTCAACAGGCTTCTATATTTTTCCTCTTGTCAGCAGATAGTGCTCTCTAATTAGCAATATTGTTACTGGGACATCTGACTTAATCATTATCAATTATTTTAAATTATGATTCAAGTGCAAAAGCAATATTAATTTTTTTAAATTCATAGTTCTAGCCATTTAAAATGCCTTCTCATTACCACATCTCCTCCCTTTGAGAGTCCAATTTTCTGTATTTTTAAAAGAATAAATAGTTTCCTGTCTCTTTAAATCTTCTCCACCTTCTGTTTTTAATCACTTAATCCCTTTCCAAACTGCTTGGTCACAGTTTGACAAATAGTTCTAGGTAGATAGTTCCCCTGAATTTCTTTGGGGCTAAAGTTTGAATAAAAATAATTCTTCTCACCTAGTTCACACACTGTTCACCAGAATCCGCTCCTGCACTCTGCTTAAGCCCATGTCACACTGAACCAACGGATGCAAAGAGGATGTAAAACGGACAAAAAACCTTGCCATCCGTTCGAAAACGCGATGTAGTCACTGCCTCCGTTTAGCTTCCTCTCTATCCATCCAGCATCCGTTTATGGACGTTTCATCCGCGGAAAATGTATCCAGTTTGTCCATTCTGCATCCGCTACGCATCGGCTAGGCATCCGTTACGCATCTGATATATCCGCTAGGCATCCACTGCTCATCCGCGCAACTCGCATCCGCCCGGACGCAGGGAGGAAGCGGAACGGATGCGGAACAGATGCAGAACGGATGCCTAGCAGATGCAGAACGGAAACAAAGCATTTAAAACGGAAAAAACATTCGCAGAGGGGACCTATCTCGGATATTAAGGATGTCTAGAGGATGCCTAGAGGATGCCTAGCGGAAAACCTATACTGCCTATAAAAAGGGAGTCTCAGGAGTTTGCGCTGCTTCTTCGCTTCATGTGAGGCTCTGTTGGGGCCTTGCACATCCTCAGTGTCACCCTTGCCTTCATTCCCCGGCTCCATGTCCCCATTGCCTTGTTGGAGGTCTACGAGCCTGTTCTGCAAGACTGGGTAGCGGGTGCACATGAGATTGTGCAGGATGCAGCAAGCTTCCATGGTCCTCCTCACGGTCTCTGGGCAATGTTGCATGGTGGTGAGAAGTACCTGGAACCTGTTGGCCAGGATGCCAAAGGCGTTCTCCACCACCCGCCTTGCCCTGGACATCCTGTAGTTGAAGATCCTCTCTTCATGGGTGAGGAGTCTGGAGGTGTAGGGCTTCATGAGGTAGGTTGTGAGGGAGAAGGCGTCATCCCCCACGATGAAGTAGGGCACATCTTGTGTGTCGTTGGGCAGGGGTTCTGGATCTGGGAAGCCCACGATGAGGTTGCGTTCCAGCTCCTGCTTGAGGTGACTGGCGTTGTGTACCTGGGCATCCGAAGATGAGCTGTTGCCTGAAGCATCGATGTACATGAACTTGTAGTCAGCATCGACCATGGCGAAGAGGATGATGCTGAAGAAGCCCTTGGAGTTGAAATAAGTGGACCCCGACTTGGCTGGAGATCTGCAGGCCACGTGCTTGCCATCTATGGCTCCAACGGTGTGGGGGAAGTTCCACTTCTGATACCACTGCTCTGCAACTTTCTTCCATCCTTCTTCAGTGGAGGGGCACTGGAGGAGCTCCTCCATGTATTCTTCGATGATGGCCTGCACCACTTCTCTGACCACAATGCTGATGGTGTTGGATGGCACCCTCCGGCCATACTGCATGCTCCTGTAGGAGGTCCCTGAGGCCAGGTAGTGCAGAGTGAGTGCCACCTTGAGCCCAGGTTCCAGGCTGGGCCGGAAGCTGGTGTTTGCCTTGGTCAACCTGGGTGTCAGGCGCTGCACAACTTCGTCAAACATGGCTGGAGGCATCCTCATGAAGTTCTGGAACGCCCGAGTGTCTTCGCTCCTGAGCTCCACCATCAGCTTGTTGTACAGTCCGTCCTCTGCTCTTCTGGCGAACCATCTTCGGATCCAGACTCTTTTTGGCTGCCTCTTTTTCTTCTTGCAGTAGTGTTCACAGAGCCTGCAGATGGCTTCGCACTGTTGCAGAACGATGGTGGCTGCCAAAAGGACTTTGTTACAATCCACGGTGGACATGACTGGATGTTGTGGAAGAGGAAGAGCCAGATGAAGGCTGCAGAGGTCTGCACCGCTGGGCTGCTGTTCTGAAAGTGAGATGCAGGCGAGTTGCTCCCCCTTTTTATAGGCAGTATAGGTTTTCCACTAGGCATCCTCTAGGCATCCTCTAGACATCCTTAATATCCGAGATAGGTCCCCTCTGCGAATGTTTTTTCCATTTTAAACGCTTTGTTTCCATGCTGCATCCGCTAGGCATCCGTTCTGCATCCGTTCCGTGTCTGTTTACTTCCTCCCCGTGTCCGTTTACCGCTGGAGCGGATGGAGTTGTGCGGATGCGCAGCGGATGCCTAGCGGATATAGCGGATGCGTAACGGATGCGTAACGGATGCGTAACGGATGCATAACGGATGCAGAACGGACGAACTGGATACATTTTCCCCGCAAAAGTTTTAGGCAGCCCAAAACTTTTGGAGCAGATGAAACGTCCATAAACGGATCCTGGATGGATAGAGAGGAAGCCAAACGGAGGCAGTGACTACATCGCGTTTTCGAACGGATGGCAAGGTTTTTTGTCTGTTTTACATCCTCTTTGCATCCGTTGGTTCAGTGTGACATGGGCTTTAGAACTCGAGGCCCATGAGAAAAGAATGCATTTAAGAACTGTTATAAAATACCAGAATCATTACAAAATACAAAAACATACATTAAGAAACAGGATATGCAGGAAGAAGGAAATTAAGCCACAATATTGGGACAACAAAACAAACAGGTTTGGGATATTGCAAAGTGGGTGATACCACCTGCTGGGAGGTGGTGGGATGACTTAGGGGGTGCTGAGGCAAGGGGGTGGCAGGGGGAGCTAAGAGACAACGGGGGTGGCACGGGAGTGCAGGAAGTGGGCCCCTCACAGGGTGCAATTCAGGGGTGGGATTCTACTCGTTTGTTACCATTCCTGGTAGTTTGGAGAACCATTAAAACAGGCCCATGGCTGGCCTCACTTCTCTCCACCCGCTCTCCATTCTCTGCCCAGTCAGTCCTTATTGTGCATGCGTGACATCTTGTGTATGCGTGGCAATTGCTGGTGGACACAGCAGCACATTGGAGAAGCAGAGCAAACAAAACCAGAGGAAATTTTTGCTGCAAAAAGCCTCCAGATGCCATATGTGTTTTTTTTTTTTAATGAAAAACACGCGGCATCTGGAGGCTTTTTGTAGTGAAAATTTCCGACCTCCGGTTTTGCTCTGCTTCTGCAATGTGTCACTGCCACGTTCTAGGCACCGGCCATGCAGACTCACCTCATTGACTGCTGCACCACTCTGTTCAGACTTGCTTGGTCAAGTCCCTCCAGTACAGCAGGTTCAATGGGATGGACCTTAGAAGCCAGCGCCTAGAATGCGGCCACAGTAGCACATTGGAGAAGTGAAGCAAGCAAAGCCAGAGGTTGGTAATTTTCACTGCAAAAAGCCTCCAGCCATCACATATTTTTTTTGGTATGGCTGCGGTCCAGCCGCACCAAGGAAAACACATGGAGGCTGCAATCATTCACGACAAGGGCAACGTGGACTGGCAGGGAGCCCAGCAACAACAATGGCTCAGCCCTGGCTTGCCTTCCCTGGCAGCCAGCCACAGTTTGGGATGATGAAAGAGGAGGTCGTGGGGGAGGAAATTGGGAAATTAGGGACCAGAACATCTGAAAGGGGAAACGGGGTGATGAAGGATTAACCCAGGCCTTTGACAGATTAGGTCACACCTATCTGGGCAGAAAATAGGTAGATAGGTTGGGGAAGGGATAGAGAGAGGGGGAAAGAGAGAAAAATGGAGAAGGAATACACAAGAAAGTAAAGAATGAAAAAGGGAGAGAGAAAGGAAGAAAAAGGATAGACAAAGAAAGAGGGGGATGTAAGGAAGGGACAGAAAGAAAGATAGAGAGTGAAAGAGAGAAAGAGACAGAAAGAGATAGAGAGAAAGTGGGAGGGAGGGAGGAGAAAGTGGATAGTATGTGGAGGAAGGGAGGGAGAGGGAAAGAGAGAGAGAGAGTGAAGAGACAAGAAAGAAAATAAATAGAAAAGGGAAAGAAAAAGGGAGAGAGAAAGGAAGAAAAGGAATAGACAAAGAAAAAGGGGAGATGGAAGGGACAGTAAGAAAGAAGAAAAAGGAAGGAAGGAAGGAAGGAAGGAAGGAAGGAAGGAAGGAAGGAAGGAAGGAAGGAAGGAAGGAAGGAAGGAAGGGAGAAAGTGAATGAGATATCCAGTCCAACCACCTGCTCTACGATATAGTCCATCACAATTTTTTCCCACTGCTTTGTTGGTTCAGCTACTTGTTGAAGGAGGCCAGGGTTTTTCCAGTTGTGTTTCATTGTGGCACAAATTGAGAAGCTTTTCACATAGTCCTCAACATCAGTTTTCATTTTTGGCCAACAGAACTGTCTCCTGACTAAACATAGGGTTTTTAAGAACTCAAAGTGTCCCCCAATCATGAGTCATGGCTACATTTCAGTACCATCAGTCTTAGGGTATTGAGTACATAAATCGCAGTTCCTTTCCAAGCCAATCCTTTGTTCACTGTCAAATCGGGTCGATGTTCAACAAACTATGGATCGGTTAAAAGTGCTGCTTTCAACTCAGTGGTCAGGTTGTCTTCTAGGCATCTGGGGCTGTGTTTGGCTTGGCCTTGGGTGGTTACTTGGCCTGTGGGCTTCTGATTTCATAGTTTGCACAACATCCTCTTGGCGACTATCAAATTGGGGTTTTCTTGACAATGCATTCGCCAATATATCCCCCCCCCCCAGCAGGTATTTCATGTTAAAGTTGAATCTCTTGAAGTATTGAGCCCAGGGGACTTGTTTGGGCAATAGCTTCCGAGGTATCTTTAGAGCCTCGAGGTTCTTATGATCAGTCCACACTTCGAAAGTCTCCTTCACTCCTTCCAGGAAATGCCTCCAAGATAATAAAGCCCATTGCAAGCAAACACCTTTTTCCCAAACTGACCACCTACACTCTGTGTCTGTCAACTTTTGGGACACATAAGCACAAGGCACTAGTTAGTCTTCAGAGCTCTTCTGGAGAAGAATTGTCACATCACCACAATCAGCTTGGATTATAACAGGTTTGGTCGGGTCTGGGTGCTGGATAATAGGCTCAGTGGCAAATAGGCATTTTAAAGTTTCAAAGATTTCTGACAGCCCATTGCCCAAACAAAGAGTTGATTGGGTTTTGGTTTGGTTGGAGAAGGTCCAGTTTTCAGTAATTCTGGTAAAGGGAGAGTGACCTCAGCAAATGAAGGAATAAATTATCTATAGAAATTTGCAAAACCCAAAAAGCTCTGAAGTTGTTTATGTGTTTTTGTGAGTGATCAGAATAGCACCGCCTTCATTTTTCCAGGGTCCATCTCAATCCCCTGGTAGATACTGGAAGTGTGTCCATCTCAATCCCCTGGTTAGACAGCCCAAGTAGTCTTTATGGGATTTGCATTTTGACAGCTTTACATAAAACTTGGGGTCTAAAAGTTTTTTCAGTACTTGCCTGACTAATTTGATATATTCTTCTATGGTTTCGCTGAACATGAGAATGTCACCCAAGTAGACAAGGACCCCTTTGTACAGGTGTGATAGTTCATTGATTAGTTGCATAAATACTGCAGGGGGGCCCTGGAGTCCAAAAGGCATGACTTGGAACTGAAAACTACCCAAAGTTTTACCCAAAGTTTGTTTGAAGGCAGTTTTCCATTCATCTCTCTCCTTTATGCAAACTCAGTAGCAGGCTTCTCTCAGATCTAGCTTGGTAAAGTCCTTGCCTTTAGACAGGTGATTTAATAAGTCCTTCATGAGGGGGAGTGGGTACATGTTTTTTATGCACACCCCATTCATGCCTCAAAAATCCAGACATAATCTCAAGCCGCCATCTTTCTTTCTTTTTAAACAGTACTGGGATGCTAACCTAGATTTGGCAGGTTCAATGATGCCTCTGTCCAAATTGGTATCGATATATTTTCTCAACTCAGTCATTTTGGCTGGTGTCATGGAATAAATATTTGGTTTTGGCAGTTTTGCCCCGGGTTTTAACTCAATGGCACAAGTAGTGGCTTGATGGGGGGGGGGGAATGTTGCACTCCTCTTCACTAAAAACCTCAGCCAAGTCCCTGTATTCCTTAGGGACTCGGGGCTCGCCTGGAGGAGAGTCTGAAGCGGTGGCTGCTGCTTCTCATTGTGGATCCCTGTTGGGTGGCAGTTTCTTTGTGGGAGGAAGGGGGCAATGGGCCAACCCATTATGATTTTTCTGTATCCATCTTCCCACTTGATGGTAGGGGCCCATTTACCCAGCCAAGCAAGTCCCAATACGAAAGATTCTGACATTTTTGGAGCCACTACAAAATATATGACCTTACTGAGTTGAAGTTGGTGGTGCCTGACACGGATGAGGAAATCCAGCCCTCAGGGTGCCTAGATCTGGCTCGTGGGGCTACCCTGGAAATAGCAAAGGACCAGTCCATGGTGCCTCTGCCAGCAAAAGCCACAAATTACTCTCCCAATGTCCATTTTCAGCTGCGATGACTTCCTGCAGCCCTCTGCCAGTGAAAACAGAACTCCCAAGGTCTGTTTTCAGTGGCAGAGAGCTACAGGAGGCCCTCGCAGCTGAAAACTGAGCTCGAGAGACTGTTTTTGCTGGCAGAGTGCTCAGGCCATCACAGGCACCGCATCACCCTCTGACACGAGTGATATCAAGCTGGCCATGCCCACCCTGGCCACACCCACTCTTTCCCCCTGAAGTCAAACACAACCCTGATGTGGCCCTCAATAAAATCGAGTTTGAAACCCCTTTTCTACTCCCTCTTTAAACATGGAACCTCCCTCAAGGTCACTTGGTCCAAGAATAGTCACTTGGTCCAAGAATAGGATACGAATTAATGTAATAGACTGTGAGGGGGGAAATGAGGGAATTTGGGTCGTGGGGTTAATTTACCCTCAAATCTCACTGCAAGACTTTGAACCAATCCATCTCTACTTCTTGTGGGGCAAAATGGTTTTTGTGCTGTTACAAATGCATGCCAAATAAAAACATTCCATTTTGGTGAGTTTCAAATGTAGCTATATTAGGTTATCAAAAGATGTGGAAATATTTGGCTTATAGAATTGCCAAGACTTGGACACAACTGAATGGATAACATCATCATCATATCGGGTTCATTTTTATATTAGATCCTTTATTCCCTTCAATCATGTCTGATTCTTAGAGAGAGTCCAGACAAACCACTGCAGTTTTTTTGGCCAGGTTTTCTTAGAAGTGGTTTGCCATAATGCCTCCTTCCTAAGGCAGAGACAAAATGACTGGACCAGGGCTACCCACTGGTTTCATGCCCAGCCAGGGCTAGAATTTATGATCTTCCATTTTCTAGCCTGATGTTTTCTTTTATTGTCCTTTGTTATTGTGAATTGGACAAAGGAGAAATTTCCTAAGGGTGAGACCAATCAAGTTGGCCATGCCCACCCAGTCATTAAGGCAGAGAACTGGCTGTTGAATTATTTGAATCCCACCACTGCCTTCAAACCTTCAAAAGCATTGCAAAATCAGCCTGAAGTTGTATTGTATCTGCCAATCTCAAAATTTTGGGAGCACAGCACTGTGTGCCAATTAATATACTTCATCTGTCCAAATGGATAACACAAAGAATATCCTTTAGTCAAGGCCCTGTCCAGATTCCCAGCTCTGCTCTCTTTGCTCTTTTTAACATGTTCATGTACAATACACTTATATAAAATGTGGGGGAGTTTTGATTACCTGGTTGCACCCATCATTTTTTAACATGTTAAAGAAGCTGCTCTGAAAAGCTAAGGAATCAGCTCTCAACAAATGAACCAGCAAATGTGTCAAAAACTCTTACTGATTACAGCAAACTTCCTGGCAGCTGACCTGAATGTGTTTTACTGTAGGTTTGAGAGGAAATCACTGTCAACTATCACCACCATCTTCATCTCAGGTACACCAACTGTAGTGTTCTTTTGAAGTCTTCACTCCGGTCCGCTCTTTGAGCAGGAGCCAGGAGCATCCCTGATTGGTTGATTCCATTTGACAGCTGAGTATAAAGGAGCTGTCAAACAGAATCAGCTGTTGCCCTGTTAGTTGGTTGCCTGAAGTTAGCAGCAAGTGGCAGCAACCTTTAAATGCTGAAATAAAGCCTGTTAGATTTTACTCTTGCCTCTGTCTCTTATTCCCACGTGCCAAATACAAAACTGGTGACAAGGGTGGGATTAGCGCAGTGAGGCATCTACTGAGGCAACGAGAACAGAAGGCACTGAGCTGAAGGCACTGAGCTGAAGGCACTAAGCAAGACAAATGGTGATGCCACCAACATTTCCACCTTTCCACCCAGCTACTGAGACCTGGACATCCTATATAAATTGATTTGAGTGCATGATGGACGCCAGCAATCTCACAGAGATCCCTGCTAACAGAAAAAAGCCGTACTTCCTCAGTTTCCGTGGAGCAGCCATTTTCAATGGCTGCCATTTTCAATGCCACTGCATTGTTAGCACCACAAACCACAAAGCTGTGACATGGGAAGTACTACAAGAAATCCTCAGTAACCACTATGCGCCAAAGCATCACGCATAGCCCACCATCATGCCTTAGAAGAAGGAACCAGGCTGAGGGAGAAACCATCAGTGGCTGCCCTCAGATTGGCTACCCTTCACTGTGTTTTCCAGGACCTGAATGATTGCTTTTAGATCAGCTGGTCTGTGATGTTAGAGACCTGCATTTATAGAGATGGCTTCTGGCCAAAGCTGGCCTGAATTTAAAAGCAGCCATTGAAGAGGCTCAAGCCGCAGAAATGTCAACACTTTCCATGGCAGAAATTGAAGGCTCCAGCAGCTATCTGAGCAAAAGAACCACCAGAACCATTCACTATGAAGAAGCCGTCAATGCAGAGTTTTATGAAGGAGGAGGAGGAGGAGGAGGAGGAGGAGGAGGAGGAGGAGGAGGAGTCTACCATCTAAAAGGTCCACAGGTGATCCAAAGAAGAAATAACATAACAGAAAAAAAAGCTCATCTGACTGAGCTGTGGAGACAACCACACAAGAGCAACCTGCCATTTCAGAAACATCATCTGCCTCAAATGTCAGAGAAAGAGCCACCTAGCAACAATCTGCCAGTACATGAACCAGCCAGCTCCCTACCAGCCTCATTCAAAAAACTTTAAACTAAAAGAGGGCTGCTTTACTAGCAATAAAGCATGTCCAAGAGCTGAATCTAACTAACCAAACTTGTTACCATTGTATTAACAAAATACATGTTGATGCTCTTTTAGAAGGCAAGCCCTGCCAGGTGGAGCTGGCTCTTCCCTTTCCATCCTCTCATGGAAATCCTCAGATGCCTGACATCACCAG
The DNA here is from genome assembly GCA_015471245.1 of Laticauda colubrina. Taxonomy (NCBI): domain Eukaryota; kingdom Metazoa; phylum Chordata; class Lepidosauria; order Squamata; family Elapidae; genus Laticauda; species Laticauda colubrina. The sequence continues at coordinate 1,905,009 of BLBF01000066.1, read as the reverse complement.
AAATCACCAGAAAATGTCTGACATCACCAGAAAACAACTGACAACTTGCAAGTTGTCACTGCGAGACTACCAAGGTCAAGCCATCCCACTCATTGGAACAGACAAGTTTAACATCCAATTTCAACACTTCAAAGGAAAACTGCCTCTTGTTATAGTGGATGTGTTCCATCCGGAAAAACGCGAGGTAGACCGGGTTCCAACAACAAGTCTTTATTTACAGTACAGTTGCAAAAACGGAACATTGGCTCAAGCCGCGACAGCCCTTTTATATGTTTCTGTCTGCCGGCTTGTAGCCAATGACAAGCATTTGGTTTTGCCGCCCTTGGGCGGCTTCGTGGATTGGTTCCTATTGAACCAATCCCCTTTTAGGTTTTGTTAACCAATCGGAATGAAGTATTTGGAGTCTACTATTATTTATACAGAACACCCCTCCCCTCTTAGTTCAGTCCTACGTAGTGACGTAGTCGCGCAGTTAGGTGGGGCTTCTTTTGATTCGACTGGACTTGCGCGGTTCATTTCTGTCGGAGACTTCGACCGGTTCGGATGGGTTTGCTGTTTCTCCAGTCTTTCTCCATGGAAGCGTCTGGAAGGGTGAGTCAGCCATTTTACTGCCACCTGAGTTTCTTAGGCCGGCAGTTTTGCCGCTCCCTCCCGTTTCCTCCGGGCAGGTCGAGCTGGCCTGGCTGGCCCCTTTGAATGGACTCTTCTCGCAACTTTCTTCAAACAGTGAGTCTTTTATTTGCTCTTTTTGATTGTTATTGTTTTCGGAGTTTAATTTAAACGGTTCTTTATTGATTTCTCGCATTTCCCCCCCTCTTTGGTTTGAATTTTGTCGTGTTTTTCTATGTATGGTTGTGTGTTTGCATTACGTTCTATGTTTCGGGAGCGAAGCTGGTCTATGTGCCACTTCCATTCCCTGCCATTGTCTACCGTTAGTCGGTATGATTTGGGGCCTGTTATTTGTGTAATTTGTCCGCGTAGCCATAATGGGTCCCCAGTAAAATTTTTAGCATAAACTAAGTCGCCTATTGCAAAGGTCCTGCATCAAGTGGAGGAATCGGGGGGGGGGGGTTCTGGTGTAAAATTTGGGTGCAATCTGTCTAGATGCGACCTTAGTTTCCTTCCCATCAGTAATTCTGCTGGGGTTTTGTTGGTTGTAGTACTGGATGTAATATGTTGGAGGGTGAGTAATCGATTTATTTTATTTTGGACATCCCCAATGTCCATTTTTTCTAAACCCTCCTTGGTAAACCTGACCATTCTCTCTGCCTTACCGTTCGCAGCCGGGTGGGCCGGTGTGGTTAGGGCATGTCTTATACCTAGGGAGGGTAGGTATTGCTCGAATTGGAGACTGGTTAATTGTGGCCCGTTATCGGACACTAGGACGTCCGGTAGGCCATGGGTTGCAAAGAGTTTGTCAAGTTGTTTTATAATGGTTTCTGTTGTCGTAGATGGCATAATTTTTACCTCCAGCCAATTAGAGTATGCATCCACGACAATCAAAAACGTATGCCCCTTGGTAGGACCCGCAAAATCGATGTGGATTCGTGACCAGGGGCCTCTTGGGGTTTCCCAGTCTCTTCTGGGTGCTTTTGGCGGGGACGGCCTGATTCTTTCGCATTTATTGCACGAGTTTACCCAGTATTCAATGTCCCTATCTATACCCGGCCACCAGACATAGCTTCTAGCAAGGCTTTTCATTTTAACTATTCCCGGGTGGCCTTCGTGAAGCATACCCAGTACCTTGGTTTGTAATTTGTTAGGAATAATTACCCGATCACCCCACAATAAACAACCTTTTTGGATTGAGAGTTCAGTTTGTCTGGTCCAGAAAGGTTTAAAGTTCTCCGTTTTTTGGTTTTCCGGCCAGCCTTTACCTACCCAGTTAAGCACGCGAGCAGTCAATGGGTCTTTTACGGTGGCTCTGGCGACATCATTCGCAGATATGGGTAGATCAGGGCAAGTCTCTATCTGTAATGCTGTCATCGTTGGTGCTGGGTCTTCCTCTGTTGATGGCAATGGTGCTCTGCTCAAAGTGTCTGCATGGGAAATTTGTTTCCCTGGGCGATGTGTCAGAGTATAGGAATAGGCTGCCAGGAACTCTGACCACCTAGTCATTCCTGGGGACAGAATATTCGGTGTGGGTTTGTTTCCTGCCAAAATTCCTAGTAGCGGTTTGTGATCTGTTACGATTTGAAAAGTTCTTCCATATAGGTACTCGTGGAAGCGTTTCACTCCGGCGACAATTGCTAGAGCTTCTCTGTCCAACTGGCTGTAATTATGCTCGGCTTTGGACAGGGTCTTAGAATAGTATGCGACGGGTGCCACTCTCCCACCAGGTAATTGGTGGCTCAGGATGGCACCGACTCCGAATGGCGAGGCGTCACAGGTCACCATCAATGGCAGTGTGTTGCTAAACTGGATAAGAACTGTGTTTGATGTTAATAAGTCTTTTATTCCTTAGAAAGCTTTTTTTTCTCTAAGCCCCCATGTCCAAATTGTTTTCTTGTCCAGTAATCGATGCAATGGTTCTGCTATTGTGGCTTTTTGGGGTAGGAACACATTGTAAAAGTTTATCAGTCCCAAAAATGCCTGCAGTTTTATTCTTTAGTTCTGGTGCGTCTTTTATAGCTCTTACTTTTTTTTCGGTGGGGTGTATGCCCTCTCCATCAATTAAATATCCTAAAAACTCAACGCGATCAGTCATAAGGCAGCACTTTTCTTTCTTTACTCTAAGGCCAGATTCTCTGAATATATTTAGACCTCTTTGAGTCTTTTTTTAAGTTGTGTTGCATCTTTGGCTGAAATTAGGACGTCGTCAAAGTATGGCACGACCCCTCTTATGCCATTTAATAGGCGTTCCATGAGGCTCTGGAAAACACCTGGGGCTACGCTTACTCCAAATTGGAGTCTGTTACATTGGAGTGAGTCACAATTGTTTGTGCTTCCGCCGTTAAGGGGTCTACGGGGAGCTGTTGGTACGCCTGTGCCAGGTCTAGTTTGGCAAAAACCTTTCCTCCCCCAAGAGAGTGCAGTAGGTGTTGCACAACTGGCACCGGGTACACGCTCTTTTGCAACGCGTGGTTCAGGGTAGCCTTGTAGTCGCCACAGATTCGAACTGACCCGTCTGGCTTAATTGGTGTCACAATTGGTGTTTCCCATTTAGCGTGGTCGACCAGTTCTAAAACCCCTTGATCTATCAATTTATTTAGTTGTTCCTCTATTTTTTCTTTTAAAGCAAAAGGAACCTGTCTGGCCTTTAGTCTTTTAGGGGTTATCTGTGGGTCTAGACTAAACGAAATGGGGGTTCCCCGATACCTGCTTAGGGAGCCGTCAAAGAAGTCCTGGAATTCTTGGATCAGGTCTTCTTTCCAGTCAGTTGCGGCCACCCGGTCTACTCCGGTCATCCCGATGCCCAATGGTGCGAACCATTCGATACCCAAGAGGCTTGGTCGATCTCGGTCGACTATTGTTAATGGTAGTACTGCGACATGTTGCCTGTAAGCGATTCAAAAATGTCCCAGGCCAATTACAGGAATTCAGTTTCCCTGATAATCTTTGAGGGTTAGTTTTTGTCTCTGGAATTCCTTAATTTTGATGTCAGGAATTAGTTTTTTGAGGGTGTCCCATGACACCATGGATAGGAACGAACCAGAATCAACTTCCATCTCGCAGGGGCTGTCTTCAATTTTTACAACTATTTTTACTTTCTTCCCGCTTTCTGTCTGAGCGCTTCCGATAGTGAAAGTTTGGTATGCTTTCTCCCGGTTAGTGGCTTGCCTGTTTCGCTGCTACTTTCTCTCGGAGAGTCTTGGCTCAGGCTTTGCTGGGGAGTCGTTTCGTCTCTTTGGGCTGTAATTCTTTTTGTTTCTGCAGACTTTCTCGATATGCCCCCTTTTCTTGCATGCTCTGCAAATGGCATCGAGGAATCTGCAATCAGCTCGGGGATAGTTTCCCCCGCAGCCAGCACATTCCTGCTGATTTCTATTTTCGCGCCCTTTCTTGTTAGCGTATAGGCGGTGGATTTCGTCGTCTTCCTCCCTGGACTCTGACGTCTCTTCGAATTCTTCATAATGAGTGGTTGTGGGAGGGTTGTTTTTTTCCTCTGGCTGGGCTTTTTTCATCGTTACTTGCATTCATTTGTTTCATCTTATCTGCCGATTTTTTGGCAGCTTCAGCAGCCGAGGCTTCTGCAATAGCTTCGGCTACTGATATGTTGGGTTTGTTCAGTAGCTTGCTCTGTATGGTTGAGTCTCTTAGCCCCAATATCACTCGATCCCGCATCGCTTCATCTAAGTTAAGAAACTCGCATGCTCCCCCTATTTGGCGTAGTGCGGCTACAAAGTCAGCGATGGTTTCGCCTTCTTTCTGATCTCTCTGATAAAACTCGTGCCGTTTTATCAAGTTTGACACCACTGGTGCATAATGGGCCTTTAATGTTCTTTGGAGCTCGGTCCACGTCAGTTGTTTGACATCTCGGGGCTTTGCCAAAGCCTTGGCCATTTTAAAAATTGCGGGCCCACAGTGCGTCAAGAAGACGGTTCTTTTTCATTGGTCTGAAATTTCCTCCATCTCATTGCTCTCTAGGTACATCTGGAAACGGTCTACGTAAGATTCCCAATCTTCTTCATTGGGGTTGAAGGGTGCAGGCGGCGCATTGTTTCCGGCCATTTCTCTTTGTCTGGCTTGTCTGTCACTGCGTGCTCCGTCTCACGTTTAGGACGATCCCATCCTCGTCGCCAGTGTTCCGTCTGGAAAAACGCGATGTAGACCGGGTTCCAACAACAAGTCTTTATTTACAGTACAGTTGCAAAAACGGAACATTGGCTCAAGCTGCGACAGCCCTTTTATATGTTTCTGTCTGCCGGCTTGTAGCCAATGACAAGCATTTGGTTTTGCCGCCCTTGGGCGGCTTCGTGGATTGGTTCCTATTGAACCAATCCCCTTTTAGGTTTTGTTAACCAATCGGAATGAAGTATTTGGAGTCTACTATTATTTATACAGAACAAGATGAATGTTTACCAAGTTTGTTAAGACTTGACTGGTTTGTCTTCCTGTGCTTACAGGTGACTGAGATTAATTCAGTCACCACACAAGAATTAGACCAACTACTTTCTGAGTTTGCTGACATTTTTGATGACAAACTTGGCTACTATCAAGGCACACTCATCTCACTAAATTTGGACCCCCAGATGGCTCCAATCAGTTTCAAACTGCACAGAATCCCTTTAACCCTGTGCCCTAAAGTAGATGCTCAGTTGGACAAGCTTATTGCACAAGGAGTGCTAGAACCTGTAGATTGTGCAAAGTTGGAGACCCCAATAGTCATTCCTTTAAAGCAGGATGGCACGGATTACAAATCCACAATAAGGGGCTCCAGCCCAACGCCTACCCAGTGCCCATCATACAACAATTGCTTCACTCATGAGGCAAAAGTTCCAAAAGTTACCCCATAAAGCTATGATAGCAGAACCTTTACAAAGACTTTTGGGTGCCAAGTCCCCCTGGAAATGGGGCACTAAGCAACAAGCCTCTTTTGAAGCTGTTAAATCTTTATATACTTCACAAAAAGTTTTGATTCAGTTCAACAATACTCTCCTTTTAATTTTGATTTGTTTTTTTTTTTAAGAATTTTATTAATTTTCTACAAACAGACATAACATACAAAACATTAAAAACATCTACTCTCATATATACTTCCGGTGTGTCGGTTGGTTCATCAGTTTTGTGCATTCATTTTATAGTCTCAATTACAGTTATATTACATAACCACTCATATTGTCAATCCATATCCTAATATTACCAAAAAAAATTAAAATAAAGTCTTTTTCTGACTATACTTTTAATCATTCATGCTTTGTGAGATAACAATACTTCAAACAGTTTATTCTATAACAAATCATATAGTCATAACAAATCAATCCTAAAAACCCTTCATAGATATAATACTAATGCTCTATTATTGTATTTTATCATCTAACCATTGATAAAAAAGATCCCAAATTTCATAAAATTGTTTATCTTCTTGCTCTCTAATTTCAAATGTCAATCTACTCATCTCAGCACATTCCAATATTTTCTTAATAATTTCTTCCTGCAATGGTATTTTCTCATTCTTCCAATTTTTAGCAAATACAATCCTAGCCGCTGTTAATACATTTACAATCAAATATTTCAAGTCTTTATTATATATATCAGGTAA
>BLBF01000066.1:1840236-1898407 GCA_015471245.1 Laticauda colubrina | reverse complement strand
TCTCTACGGGACGGTTTAGGTCCGTTAGGACCGACCAGGGGCGAAAATATCAGCTGCGATCTCAGAGCCCCGAGATCGCAGCTGTAACACCGAGACGAAGCTCCGCCTTCTCCTAATTTTGATTTGTGATGCTTCACCTTTTGGGATAGGTGCTGTTCTAGGCCATAAGCTTCCCAATTGTTAAGAATCTCCTTTTGCTTTTTTCTCCCTAACTCCATCCCAAACAGAGAGAAACTACAGCCAAATTGATAAGGAGGCTTTGGCTGTGGTTGCATCTGTTAAAAAGTTTCATGAATATCTTTATTGCCATCATTTTTAACTTGTTACAGATCACCAACCTTTGCTGGGCATTTTAATTGGAAACAAACAAAGCCCCCCAATTCTATATCCACGAATGACACGTTGGACTCTATTTTTGGCTGCCTATAGTTATGCCCTTACTTACAGGCCTGGCAAGAACTTAGCACATGCAGATATTTCAAGCAGGTGCCCTTTTCCTGTTCCTGTATCTGACCCTGCCTCAACTGCTTCCATTTTCCTCATTGCTAAACTGCAATTGCCACTAACTGCTGCTGACATTACTCAGTTTACAGCCAAAGACAATCAGTTATGTGCAGTATTAGACTGTGTGAGAGGGGGCTGGCCTGGAGGGCCTTTAACAGTAGAATTATGTCCCTTTACAACAATTAGAACTGAGCATGAAATGAGGATGCCTTCTATGGGGAAGCAGGGTAGTCATCCCTGACCAACTGAGGCCTCGTATTGTGGAAATGTTGCATGAAGGGCATCCTGGAATAACCAGGATGAAGGTTTTGGCACGGAGTTTTGTCTGGTGGCTTGGTTTAGATGAGGCAGTTTCTAAGAAGGTACAAGGATGTCAGGCCTTTCCATTTTTGAGACCAGCACCTCCTACTGCCACATCAGGAGAGTGGGAGAATGCTAAAACCCCTTGGTCTCATATCCACATTGATTTGGTAGGCCCTTTCCAAGGGAGAACATTCTTAGTTTTGTTTGTTTCCTTTTCTAAGTGGGTAGAGCTATCCCTGATAAAGTCTACAACAACAGAAGCTGTGACTAGGGACCTAGACAGTATTTTTGGGACTCATGGTTACCCAGATACTCTGGTATCTGGTAACAGTCCCCAGTTCATGTCCAGCCGCTTTGAACTACAGTATTTCTAGCCCAAAGGGGAATCAGACATTGCCCTTATCTCTCCATTCCACCCAGCTTCGAATGGCTTGGCTGAATGAGCTGTTAGATCAGCCAAAGAGGCTTTAGGGAGAATAACCAAGGGGGATTGGCCTACCAGGTTTGCTCAATACCTCCCAATACAACACACTACCCCCCCAGTTCTGCAACTAACCTATCACCAGCAGAACTACTAAGGGCAGGTGACTGAGGACTAACTTTGACTGTCTACACCCAACATACACCCCAGTGGCCCCATTAGATTTGAGCAGTAAAATTAGAATTTTTAGTTTAAATGACCTGGTCTATGCTAAGAATTATGTGGGAAACCCATTATGGCTACTGGGGTGGATAGAGGAGGTTACAGGCCCACAACCTTATAGAATAAGATTGGCTGATGGGAGAATTTGGCAAAGGCATGTTGACCAACTGAGAAGTTGTTGGAGTGCCCCTACAGGTCTGCCCTTGGAAGAAGCTGAGGCCAGAGAAAGCAATGCGGCTGCCCCAGAGACCAACGAACATGAACCGGAGCTGAATCCCAACAAGCAGTGTCTCAAGGCAGGCCTACCTTTAGAAGAATCCTTGTCATCTCCTGAAATGCTCCCAGGTGAAGTTCCAGTGCCGCCCCAGCAGAGAGCTCCAGTCCTACAACAGCTCCTCTCCCTTCAACTGCTCCGGCCGAACTAAGAAGATCTGGCTGAATCAGGTGATGTTCTGCCTGTCTCGGGAACTATGCATGCTCCTAACCAGGGGGAAGGAGTGTAGCATTCAGCTGAAGTCTTCACTCCAGTCCGCTCTTTGAGCGGGAGCCAGGAGCATCCCTGATTGGCTGATTCCATTTGACAGCTGAGTATAAAAGGAATTGTCAAATGGAATCAGCTGTTGCCCTGTCAGCCAGCTGCCTGATAGTGGCAAGCTATGGCAATCTTTAAATTGTGAAATAAAGCCTGTTAGCCTTTACTCTTGCCTGTCTCTTATTCCCGTGCGTCAAATACAAAACCAACAACAGACAGGACTCCTATAACTGACCTCATATCTTTGGGCCCTGCCATCTCTGGTGATCACAGAAAATGATGTGCAAGGTCTTAGGGGTGGGACTCAAAAATCCCAGCAACCACTTCGCTGCCCAGTTGCTGGGTGAGCGTGGCCATGGTGGGCGTGGCCTACCAGTACTTCTAGTAGGGCTGTTTTTCTCCTTCCCAGGGGTCTGTACATTTCCCTTGGGCCTCTGGGAGGGTGAAAATGGCCTCCCCCGCACTCTGGAGGTCCTCCGGAAGCCAGAAACAGGCCCATTTTTGCAATTTCCTGTATTCTGGTAAGGCCATTTTTTGCCTTCCCAAGGGTCCAGAGGCTTTCCTCATCCTCTGGGAGGGTGAAAATGGCCTCCCCTGGGCTCTGGAGACCCTCCGGAAGCTAGAAACAGGCCCATTTCTGGACTTCCGGAAGGCCCACTTTTTCCCCTCTCAGAACCTCCGTGCAGACCCTGCACTTACCTGCATTGAAAATGGGTCACATGGAGACTCCTGGGAGGGGAGGGGTGGGTGGAGTCAGCTGGTCAGTTGAAATACCAGTTTGGCAAACCAGATGCAAATTTAACATCCGGTTCACTTGAACCAGTCCGAATCAGTAGGATACCACCTCTGCAAGGTCTATTTCACAGACAAAAGCCTGGAAAAGCTTCAGGCCGGATAAGATATTTCCCTCTTGCTTGAAAGATTGTGTTAAACAACTAGCCTCCATCTTCACCCGCATCTTTAATGAATCATTAGAGATGTGTTATGTTCCTTCTTGCTTCAAACGCTCTACTATCATCCCAGTGCCAAAGCAACAATTACTGTGAGCCCTTTACTTTTGGTACAATATTTTATTCTCTACATGTGGTAAATCAGAATTCTCAATTTTCTTTTCAGGAAGATTTAGGAGACACTGATGTGTTATTAATATGTGTGGCTGAATGTGCCCTTTTATTCAGATAACTGGGCTAGGGTTAAGATGGCTTGCAGGAACTGCTCTGCTGTTTTGTTTTGTTTTTAAGAACTTTGAAGACCAGCAGGTAAAGCTGAAAGCAAAATAGTGACGCAGACAGTTGGTCACATGCTGTAAGTTAAGGACAAGATTTCCCAGAACACACAAATTAAGTTCAGGAGAGTTTATAATCAGCATGAAAACCATCTCTATTTTTTTTTTAACATACAAAACTCCTCATGGTCCTCCTTTCCCCAAAATTCATTCTTGATTCCATTTTTCATAGCTTAATTTAGAGTACTGTTTCCAATTCTTGGCAATTTTGTTGATGGTTCAGCAACATGGAGTGTCAGTCCTAAAATTCCACAGCCAATGGCCATTGATGTATATTTCTGAGAAATTGAAAGATTGAAAACATTGATTTAGCGGTAATAAAACTTTCTGGTGATTTCCAGCAGATGGCACAATTGAGACAATTGTGGAGTGAAAGCCTGGAAATAATTTTACATTGGATTTTTATACTATGAGTATACTATGAGTAGCTATGAAAGCCTATTAGCTTATTTGTCCAATAGACAGCAAGGCAAGAGCTAAATCAATAGTTCAGCAATCTAGTGATTCACATAATGAAGTGTTGAAGCAAACTGACAAAAAGATAAAGAGTTTTATTGAGTTGAGTTAAGAGAGTTCCCTCTTCTCTTCCACAGAAACTTCATGTTCACAATCAATTAAAACTATGATTTCACAGGTGCATATGAGGATTAAAAAGCTTAAACAAATGCTCCAATCAGAAGGTTTATAGCAGCATTGATGGATATTAGAATTCCTGCCTTCTCACTGTAAGATATCTGTTAAATATTGCTGGGTTCAAAAAAGGCATAATTTGGCATGCAGCTTGGATTGTGAACAAGAAAGCTTATGTTTTTAACTACGTAACTTTTTTTTAAAACAAATTTTATTGATTTTACAATTAAAAAAAAGACACAACAACATAATAACACGTACATAATTGAAGGGGGGGGGAGGGAAAAAGGGATGGGAAAAGAGGACCGGGAAAAAAAAAGAAAGAAAGAAAATACAGAAAAGAGATTTGTTAAAAATATTCTTACTTTCGACAATTTGTGAGATCTTTGGTTTTACTATCTCTAAACACTTTATCTTTACAAGAATTTATACATCACTCATATAAATTTATCTTATTCTTTCTATCCTATATTATAAAATTCATCTTTGTTCTAACCACTTATACCAATAATTCCAGCTATTATAATATATTGAAGTTTCTTTGTTTTTTAGAGCTAATGTTAATCTGTCCATTTCTGTGAAGTTTGAAATTTTTGGAATAATCATCTCCTTTGTAGATATCTGTGGATGCTTCCAACACTGAGCAAAAGCCAACCTGGCTGCTGTTAATGTATGTATTGTAATATATTTTGTCTTTTTTGATATTTGTTTGTCAAAAATCCCTAGTAGAAAAGACTCTGGTTTATATTCGATCTGTTCTTTAGTAATATCTTCTAGCCAATTTCTTATAATCTTCCAATATTTTTGGGCTTCTATGCATGACCACCACATGTGGAAAAAAGTTCCCTCTTTCTTTTTGCATTTCCAACATTTTGGACTCATTTTGGGGCACATTTTCGCCAATCTCGAAGGAGGAAGGTGCCATCTATAAAACAGTTTATATGCATTTTCTTTGTATGCTACCGATTTTATAATCTTATTATTACTTCCTCAGACTTTTTCCCATTCATTTAAAGTGATATTATGTCCTACATTCCTACTCCAAGCAATCATATTTTCTTTTACTATTTCTTCTTCTAATTCTACTTCAAGTAAACAATTGTAAAATCTAGTTATATTCTTTTTTCCTGATCCCATTAAAATTTTATCTAGCTGCTGGGGTTTATTACTAATTCTGAATTCTTTTCTATCCTGGTTATATCTACTATGAATTTGTAAATATGCCCATTGATCTATTTTAAATCCCTGTTCTTGAAGTTCTTGACGGGATTTCAAATTTCCTTGTACGTCTAATAAATCTTTATATTTGATCATTCTAGAAATATCCAAAATTTTTGCGTGAATCATTGCCTCCATTGTTGATAGCCAAATCGATACTTTTAAATAGTGTTTTTTACGTATTTATTTCCAATTAGTTACCAATGAGTCTCTAATTAAGTGTCTGTGAAAATATTTCTGGATAATTTTTCCTACATCCTATAAAAAAGCATGCCACCCCCTTTGTAAGTCGTGGCCTTCTAAAAATAAGATTATCTTATTATTTAAGTTTACCCAATCTTTTAATTATACTAGGGTGGCAGCTGTGTAATACAATTCCCAATTTGGAAGTGAAAGACTTTGGAAGACTTCCGGTGGCAGGCAAGGACGAGTAGAGAGGCTGAGATCCGCTCCTGATTTCAGTCAATCTTTTTCTATGTTTGGTGTGACCCTTTGAGGTGCTCGAACCCCGGAGACTCAGTGTTGGTGTGGAGAGTACTTTAGCTGCTGTGTGGGGAAGGCAACCCCCCAGCAGCGAAGAGAAGCCCTCCAGAGCCCAACGATCAAGAGATAGCCTCCCGTTAATGGAGGCTCCGAAGTCCGGACTGTCACCGATACTGAAAGCGAATAAGTGACAACTTGTGAGATTGTATGAAAGTCGTATGGCTGAGGGAGTAGAACAGTGGAGAGGTGAAGAGATAAGATTACCAACTGACAATTGATTAAATAAGTGACTTTTGAAAGCCTGAAAGAAAGCGGCTGGAAAGCGGTGAAGAGGAACATGGGCGAAATGATTTGTTGAACTAAAGTGAAAGTGTGGATTGCAAAGAAAGAAGCTGTGTTACTGCATTGGAAAACTTTAAGATCGGAAGTGATATGGAACTTTTCATCTGACTACTAAGTTGATTTTTTTTTTTGAAAAAGCTGTATTGAAATAGTGAAGAGATCTGGGGCAAACTTAAGGGGACAGATTGGTGCCGGATGAAATGAGACACCTGGAAGCCTCAGAGACTCAGTAACATTATATTTACACTTAATTAATAGACTTTTAATAGATTCTTGGGGAATTTTGCCTTATCTGAAGAGATGTTGTCAAGAAGAAGAAATTAAAATTGATCCAAAAAAGCTTTAAAAAGGGGGAGATAGGTGCACTGGAAGATTAAGAAGACTGACTGATTGACTGTAGTCATTATTCAGCATTTTCCTTCTCCCCACTTACATAACTTTTAATTACATACTTCGAATTTAATATATATTTATATTGGAATTTGATAACAGGATTCTTTTTGCCCTTATTGTGGCTAAAAGATGATGCTGCAGCATTGTAAAGATAAATGTATAGCCCCTTTCACTCTATGGATTAAAGACCTGATTGCACATAGATAAGATAACCTTTATTTTCACTTTTTCTGTGCACACACTGACACACATTAAAAATGAATTTCGAATGGCTGCTCTCAAAAGTGTATGTATGTGTGTCTTCTATCTATTCTATCTTCTATCTATTCTATTCTATATCTTCTATCTTCTATCTTCTACCGATATATATGTGTGTGTATATGCTATCTATCTATCTATCTATCTATCTATCTATCTATCTATCTATCGACTATCTTCTCTCTCTCTCTCTCTCTCTCTCTGTATATAAGTGAAATACCACTCACGCATCATCACAAAATTTCCAGAACCATAAAGCCTACAAACTTAAGATTTGACACGTATGTTCCTCTTGGCTTCTAGATGTTCACTAAGGAAGGATTTTTTGAAATGACCATCAGATTTTTAGTATTTTGTATATTATTATTAACACCTTCTGATGCTAAGGAATTCTACTCCCCTCCCCACCTGCAAAACTCAAACAGAGGAGAGGAGAGTTTCAGTTTTACTTTTAAGGCTAGGTCACGCTGGTCGACGGATGCAAAACGTATGCAAAAAGGACACAGCGGACGAGCAAAATTTCAGGGGTGGCTCCATCAATTGTTATCCGCTCTCAAAAGTGCCCCAAATTTGCATAAACAGAACGGAAAACAACAGAAAGGAATGGACAGGGGTAGTACGTAGCAAGGATGGTAAGCGGATGTTCGTAGGAAGCCTAGCGGATGGAAGCAGATGACACATCTGCAGGGCTTCTGGGGAGAATAGCAAAGCGGACGTGTAGCGGAAGGAGCGGATGCGTAGCGGATGACGCGGATGCATCATGGACGCCTATAGGATGCATAACAGATGTGTAGCGGTCACTGCGCATGCGGGGAGGATGAATTGCGTCAGCTCCGCGGATATAAAAGGATGCAGCTCGCAAGCAGTCAGCATTCAGAGGAAAGACCTGCTGCCAGAGACATCTTGAAAGAACACCATGGTTCGACAGTCAGGGAAGAAGAGAAAGTGTGCCTACTCCTGCCAGCCCTGGCAAGGACAGAACCACCATCCCACCCCCTGGCGCTGACTCTGAAGCTGCTGGTGCTTCTGCTGCTGCTGCTAGTGCTCCTGGTGTTGCTGCTGCTGGTGCTTCTCCTGCTGCTAGTGCTGTTGGTGCTTCTCCTGCTGGTGCTGCTGCTGCTGGTGCTTCTCCTGCTGGTGCTGCTGGTGCTGCTGGTGCTTCTCCTGCTGCTGTTGGTGCTGCTGCTGGTGCTGCTGCTGTAATGGACCAGCCCCAAGGCCCTCAAATCCCTGCTGCTGAAGGCCCTAAAGCCCCTGCCAGAGGGAGGAAGAGGCAAGGCAAGGAGAAGGGAGAGAGGAAACAGTACTCCATTTCCGAGGACCATGAGGAGGAGGTGCTGGAATGACTGAGGGAGAATGAGTACCTGTGGAGAAAGGGCCACAGGCTCTATCGCGACACCAAGAGGAAACAGGCAGCGTGGAGAGACAAGGCAGAGAGCCTGGGCTACACTTCAGACGTACTCCTGGGATGGTGGAAGCACATGCACACCTGATGTGGCAAACTGCACCTGAAGAAATTTGGCCAGGCCGCTGTCAAGCCACCGAGGAGCAGCCCCTCTGTCAACCCTCTCCCTCAGACAGCCCACAGAGAGCCACTCCTCTTCCAGCCAGGAGATAGCTACCGTGTCCAGGCAGGTGTCTTTGGAGGGCCCCACGGCAGAGACCCCCCTGGCAGCTGCACTCCCCATGCCAGAGGACGTGGAGGATCCCCTGTCTCAAATGGAGCAAGAAGAAGCAGCAGCCAGAGATCAACCCACACCCACACCCAGTTCCACCTCCACAGAAAGCAGGCAGAGAGGCAGACTGGAGGGCCAGAGCCACACTGTCCTGCTGGAGATCAGGGACACTATCAAAACCAGCACAGATCTTCTCTCTCAGCTGGTCCACAGTGATATGCCATCCTCTAACCGCAAGCCCTTCATCACGTACATGAGCCAGACCCTCATGGACCTGCCTGAGGCCCAGTACCAGGTGATAAAGGAGAAAATCACAGCACTGCTGCACCACCCTCCGGGCCCAGCTGAACCTGCTCCTACCCACTCCAGATCTGCTCCTCCACCACAGGCGATGTCACAGCCCTTCCACAGCTTTCAACAGCCCCTCACCTACCAAGGCTATGAGTACCAGGACTTCCCACAGCAGAGGCAGCCCTTCCCAGTCCAGGCCCAGGTACATTGCACGCCACAGACGCCTCACCTGACCCAGCTGCAGACCAAACAGCCCCACTACACTCCTCCTTCCTCCACCCCACAGCCAACCCTCTCAACAGAAAATCTGTCTTCAGTACTGTGCCTGACATCCCAGGTCCCTGAGGAAGGGCCTCTCAATCTCACGGGACTGAGTCAGCTCTCTGAGAGCTTCCTGAACACACCATCCCCTGTGGTACTCTCAGGGCCAGGCACCCCAATGGCACCTCAGACCAGCACTGCAGCAACAGCCACCTCCACAGTCCCTGGCCGCTCGACAGCTGAGACCATGGACATGCCTCAGATTGACTGAGAATAGTGCCAGAGACTGAGTTGTTACCTGTTCACCTTATCTTTGCTTAAAGACACTTTACTTGGTTCATTTTGCTTTTTTAATAAAGTCATTCAGTTTACTTAAGACAGTTGTTAATAAAGGTTATCTTTACTTCACACACTGGGTTCATTTTTTTTACTAAATAAAGTGTTGGTGAAAACTTTGAAAAAAGGGTTTAGCCTTTGCATGCTTGTGGGATAGGTAAGGATAGTTGTGGGATGGGTAAGGATAGCTGTGTGATTGGTAAGGATAGTTGTGGGATGGGTAAGGATAGTTGTGGGATAGATAAACCTCCAGTGCAAGCATAGTGGGACTCCCAGCTGCCACACATATGGACCTTTATTATCAATAACAATTTATTCATTGATCAACACATTTCAAAATAAACAAAACTCTTTATTAATTCCCTATTCATTGTAGGGCCACTCAACATACATGGCACAATCTCATCAGTGTGATGAGACAGGCTCAAGGAAGCATCCATTAAGCATTGACCATCCTGTCTTGCCACTCCACTGCTCTAGCTGGGGAGTTGCACCAATGTTTCAGGAGGTTGCGCTGCTTCTTCCCTTCATGTGAAGCTCTGTTGGGGCCTTGTACATCCAGAGTGTCTATCAGGTGTCGTCCTTGCTTCCATTCACCAGGCTCCATGTCCCCATTCCCTTGTTGATGGTCCACAAGCCTGTTCTGCAACACTGGGTGCGCATGAGATTGTGCAGGATGCAGCAAGCTTCCACGATGCTCCTCACAGTCCTGGGTGATGCTGCATGGTGGTGAGAAGTACCTGGAGCCTGTTGGCCAGGATGCCAAAGGCGTTCTCCACCACCCGTCTTGCCCTGGACAGCCTATAGTTGAAGATCCTCTCTTCACGGGTGAGGTATCTGGAACTGTAGGGCTTAATGAGGTAGGTTCTGAGTGAGAAGGCGTCATCCCCCACGATGAAGTAGGGCACATCTTGTGTGTCATTGGGTAGGGGGTCTGGATCTGGAAAACCCATGATGAGGTTGCGTTCCAGCCCATCCTTGAGGTCACTGGCGTTGTATACCTGGCTATCTGAAGCAGACCCGTTGCCTGAAGCATCGATGTACATGAACTTGTGGTCAGCATCAACCATGGCAAAGAGGATGATACTGAAGAAGCCCTTGTAGTTGTGATAAGAGGACCCTGAGTTGGGTGGAGCTTTGCAGGCCATGTGCTTCCCATCTATGGCTCCAATGGTGTGGGGAAAGTTCCATCTCTGATACCACTGCTTTGCAACTTTCCTCCAGCCTTCTTCAGTGGTGGGGCACTGGAGGAGCTCCTCCACGTATTCTTCGATGATGGCCTGCACCACCTCTCTGACCACTTTGCTGATGGTGTTGTGTGGCACCCTCCAGGCATACTGCATGTTTCTGTACATGGTTCCAGAGGTCAGGTGGCGCAGAGTCAGTGCCACCTTCAGTCCAGGGTCCAGGCTGGGACGGAAGTTGGTGCTCTGCTTGGTCAACCTGGGTCTCAGACGCTCCACAATTTCGGAGAACCAGCAAATACCACCTCTGACTGGCCCCACCCCCATCTAGTCTCTGCCTCCTGAGTCCCAGCTGATTGGCTGGGTCTTCTTTGGTTGCCCTGCACAGGAGAACGGAGCTGTAAAGCAGGTTAGTGGGGTGGGGAAGGAATGGAGATTTTTCAGTATCCTTCCCCTGCCACGCCCACCAAGCCACGCCCACAGAACTGGTATTAAAAAAAATTTGAATCCCACCACTGAATAGAGATACTGCAATGGTCATAAGTGCAAGATCTAGTCATAAGGTTACTTTTTCATTGCTGTTGTGACTTTGAACAAGGGCAGTCATTAAGAGAGGACTATCTGTGTAGCTGTCAAGTTCTAATGACAAAGAGAATGGTGTGATTAAAAATGTGAAATAGAACAAGAGGGTTGCTGATTCTGTTGAGATTAGGCAGTAATTTTGCTTTATCAAGAGAAAAGGAGGTTCTGATCCCACACAGGAACCCTCTACTCATATCAGGTCTTGAAGCCCCTCCCATTTGCCCTCCCCAGTGAAATTTCCTGCACTCCATCAGAACATTTGTGGTAGGCAGCTCAATATCCCAACCACTCAGAGAGTCTGAAAATGTGATTTGCAAACAGACTTGCTCTCTCCCTGTGGTTCTCCAGCCTTCGTAGCTTCATTGAAAAGATCAGGTGTCAGACTGCCCACAGCTTGAACCTCTAGATAAAATAATGAATCTTGTGTTCTGACCCAGCTGAGTTCCCAGAGAGCAAACACAGACAAATTCAGTAACTCAAACCTTCACAGCTTTAATCTACAAATGAACTTCTTTGCAGATAAAAGATGGCTTGCAGCCAATTAGTCCAACCAAAAAAACCTTGACAGAATTCTTCAGATAAGCCGGAGTCTCTACACACAGTGCTGAGTCCTTCAAACGTTTTTGCCTTCTACAGAGCAAAAACCCTTTGAAACCTGGCTAATATTCCCTGAAGGGAGGGACCATTACTTAGCATTCTTATTCCTGAGTTGCCTGTGCTGTTCCAGCTGCTTTCTTCTATGAATCATCCTGCGCTCACTTGCACTTAGCTCAGGCTCCTCGGGAACCTCCTCCTCACTGCTGCCAACTAACCACAACATCTTGGCTCCGTTTGATTGGGAAAGTATAACTTTATTAGAGATTAAGTATATTGTAGCATTGCAAAGTCAGAACTGAAAATTACACACTAAAAGTTCTAAGATCTACTTTTTCTTCCCTTAATTGTGTCTCATTGCCCACACCAATGTAACCAATCAGGTTCAAGCAAGATATTTTCTTAATGTCAGTCCAAATGCAGTTTGATATCCACCCCCCTCCTTCTTCCACCTGGGTGTCCTTGAGGCGGCATCTGGAAGAGATATAGAACTTACTTCCATTTCCCGAAACATTCCCCCCTTCTTTCCCCCTCTGAACAGTTCATGGCAGTCTTTTCCTGCATAGCCATGAAGCAAAAGCAAGCATAATGTGGCAGCTGACCTTGGGTTTCCAACAAGGCCTCCCCAACCCGCTACCCCCAAGTCGTTTGGGCTGTGTGAAACTGCTATTAGAAATGGCTCATCACTCAGCAGAGGATAGATTAGATTGGCTCCTGGTAAAGAGTTCCAGTTGAGAAACTGTCATGCTGTTACTTTAACTTAGGTTAGGACTTCCCAAGTGGTCAATATTGACCTCCAATAGTCAATGGGACTATCCAAGAGGTCAATAAATGGCTGTGGATCAAAGAGGAAGGTCAATAAATGGCTGCAGGGAGACAATAGGTCAGAAGATCAAATGGGGTCAATTTATATTTTGGGGTCCCTGGAGAGCTCCACCCCAGTACCTAGTTCTGAAGATGAGGTGGCTAATGGTGAGACAATGTTCCCGAGGATTGAGTGGTCAGCCACCAGCAAGAGAGGCCCTGAGTTGTGTGGATGATAAGGAATAACAGAATAAGAGTTGGAAGGGATGTTGGAGGTCTTTTACTCCAACCCCCTGCTTAAACAATAACTCCATATACCATTTCAGACTGGTTGTCCAATCTTTTCTTAAAACCTTCAATGTTGGAGCACCCACAATTTCTGGAGACAAGCTGTTCCACTGGTTAATTGTTCTCACTCTCAAGAAATTTCTCCTCAGTTCTAGGTTGCTTTTCTCCATGATTAGTTTCCGTTCATTCCATCTATTGGTGGTTACTAGTTTATCTTTCGGTTGTGTGTGTTTGTGTTCTGCTTACATTATAAAATGTTCATCCAATATACTGAAAAGTAAGACCACATTTTAAAATCCAGATTGTAGCCTCACAAGAGTAACTAATGAGAAATAGCATGGAGCAATGGTTCAGATCAGGGGTGGGATTCAAAAAAATTACTTCTGGTTCTGTGGGTGTGGCTTGGTGGACATGGCAGGGGAAGGATACTGCCAAATCCCCATTCCCTCCCCACTCCCGGGAAAGGTTACTGCCAAATCCCCATTCCTTCCCCATCCCACTAACCTGCTTTCCAGCTCCGTTCCCCTATGCAGGGCAACAAAAGAAAACCCAGCCGATCAGCTGGGACTTGGGAGGCAGAAAACAGATGGGGCAGGGCCAGTCAGAGGTGGTACTCTGAACTACTCAAAATTTCCACTACCGGTTCTCCAGAACTGGTCAGAACCTGCTGAATACCACCTCTGGTTTAGATGGCGAATTCTGGGTAAGAGATTCCAAATCAAATCTATTCTAGGATAGCTCATGGTGTGACTGTCACTCTAAGACAAGAATAGCTCATGTAAATGTTAGTAGAAAGATCTGAAGGAAGAATATACAAAACATGAAAATGCCTTTTAACTCTGATGCTGTTATCTTTAAATTAAATAGCATGATGAGGATGAGGATGCATAGTTCTATTATTTAAATGGTATTTATTACATTATTTTCATTCAATAAACGATTGGAGGTCGATGGACAATCTGAAAGTTCATGAAAACATCAGTGAGCTTGAGAGTTTGGGCACCCACACAATAGTGTGCCACTCAATATGTGAAGGGGACTTTTTACAAATAAAATTTGTCATGGCTCAAGAGGTCAGTACACATTTTATTTCTGATCAGATGCAAAGGGCATTCTATTTTTATACTTAGAACACAAAATGGTACTCTAAATATCACACTGATTTATTTTTCTCATGACAGTCTTCATGCAATAAATTTCTAGGTACTTTCCTATGTACCACATTCTATGCGTGGAAAGGGAAGTGTAGAAAGCATGTGAGCAAGTACCAAACAGGGCGAGCAGTCTTAGGCAGCCAAACAATTACTCTGCATTAGCATTAGTCTCCTGTCTAATGTAACATTGCCATATGCTGAATAAAATAAATAAAAATCCTGTGCATTTCGTTATAGCAGGGGTGTCAGGCCCCGGGGGTGGGGAGCAGATTCGGTCTGCAGGATGCTTAGATCTGGCCTGCACGGCCACCCTGGAAACAGTAAAGGACCTGTCACATAGGCTGACGGATGCAAAAAGTATGTAAAAAGGACACAGTGGATGAGAAAATGTTCCATCCGTTGTTATCCGCTCTCAAAAGTGCCCCAAATCTGCATAAACAGAGTGGACAACAACGGAAAGGAACGGACGGGGAGAGCGTAGCGAGGATGTAAAGCGGATGCTCCACGGAAGCCTAGCAGATGGAAGCGGATGGCACATCTGCAGGGCTTCCGGGGGAGCACAGCGAAGCGGACGCGCAGTGGAAGGAACGGATGCAGAGCGGATGCCTAGCAGATGACGCGGATGCATCACGGATGCCTAGCAGATGCCTAGCGGATGCCTAGCAGATGCAAAGCATTCACTGCGCACGCGGGGAGGATGCATTGCATCAGCCCCGCAGATATAAAAGGATGCAGCTCGCAAGCAGGTCACCATTCAGAGGAAAGACCTGCTGCCAGACATATCTCCAGCCAACAACCATGGGGAAGAAGAGGAAGCCTGTGCCATCTTCTGCGAGCCCTAGCAAGAAGGACAGGGCCACCATCCCACCCCCTGGCGCTGACTCTGCTTCTGCTGGGGCTTCTGCTGCTGGTGCTGACTCTGCTGGTACTGGGGCTTCTGCTGGTGCTGCTCCTGGGGCTGGTGCTTCTGCTGGTGCTTACTCTGCTGGCACTGCTCCTGATGCTGGTGCTTCTGCTGCTGCTCCTGGTCCTGCTGGTTCTGCTGGTCCTGCTGGTGCTGCTGGTCCTGCTGGTGCTCCTGGTCCTGCTGGTCCTGCTGGTGCTGCTGGTGCTGCTGGTGCTTACTCTGCTGCTGCTGATCCTGGTGCTGCTGGTGCTGCTGGTGCTGCTGGTGCTGCTGGTGCTGCTGGTGCTGCTGGTCCTGCTGGTCCTGCTGGTCCTGCTGGTCCTGCTGGTCCTGCTTTTGCTGCTGCTGTTGCTGCTGCTGCTGGTGGTGGTGGTGTGGTGGAGCAGCCCCTAGACCCTCAAAGCCCTTCTGATGAGGGCCCAGAAGGCCCTGCCAGAGGGAGGAAGAGGCATACGTGAGATAGGGAGAGGAGGCAGTACTCCATCGAAGAGGAACATGAGGATGAGGTGCTCGAATGCCTGAGGGAGAACGAGTACCAATGGCGGAAGGGACACAGGCTCTATCGAGACACCAAGAGGAAGCAGGCGGCTCGGAGAGAGGAGGCGGAGAGCCTGGGATACACTTTGGAGGTCCTCCTCGGGTGGTGGAAGCACATGCACACCTGGTACTGGAAGCTGCACCTCAAGAAGTCTGGCCAGGACACGGTCAAGCTCACCAAACGGGAGACCTACGTGATGGCCAAGTGCAGCTTCTTGCAGGGTGAGGTCTGCCACTGAGGAGCAGCCGCTCTCACAACCCTCTCTTTCAGGCAGCCCACAGAGAGCCAGTCCTCTTCTAGCCAAGAGTCAGCTCCTGTGTCCAGGCAGGTATCTGTGGAGAGCCCCACAATGGAGACCCCCCCCCCCGACAGCTGCACTTCCCGTGGCGGAGCACGTGGAGGACCCCCTGACGCAGTGGGAGCAAGGAAAGGGCACTGACACCAGAGACCAACCCACACCCACCCCCAGCTCCACCTCCATAGAAAGCAGGCAGAGAGCCAGACCGGAGGGGCAGAGCCACACTGTCCTGCTGGAGATCAGGGACACCATCAAAAGCAGCGTAGATCTCCTCTCTCAGCTGGTACACACCGACATACCATCCTCAAACCGAAAGCCCTTCCTCACCTACATCAACCAGACCCTCATGGACATGTCTGAATCACAGTACCAGGTGATAAAGGAGAGGATCACAGGTCTTTTGCACAATCCTCCAGGCCCAGCTGAACGTGCTCCGACCCAGTCCAGGTCTGCTCCTCCACCCCAGGTGATGTCACAGCCCTTCCAAGGCTTTCCACAGGCTCTCACCTACCAAGGCTACGGCTACCAGGAGTTCCAGCAGCACAGGCAGCCCTTCCCAGTCCAGGCACAGGTATATCGAATGCCACCAATGCCACCAATGCCACCAAAGTCACCAATGCCACCGATGCCACAAATGCCACCAACGCCACAGATGCCACCCACGCCTCACCTCACTCAGCTGCAGACCAGACAGCCCCACTACACTCCTCCTTCCTCCACCCCACAGCCAAGCCCGGCCTCAGAACATCTGTCATCGGTCTTGGGACTGACACCCCATGTCATGGAGGAAGGGGCTCTCAACATCACGGGACTGAGCGAGCACTCTGAGAGCTTCCTCCACACACCATCCCCTGTTGTCCTCTTGGGGCCAGGCACCCCAATGGCGCCTCAGACCAGCACTCCAGCAGCAGCCACCTCCACAGCACCTGGACCCTTCACCCTTGAGACTATGGGCACGCCTCAGAGTGACTGAGAAGAGTGCCAGAGACTGGGTTGCTACCTGTTGACTTTATCTTTGCTTGGAACACTTTACTTGGATCATTTTGCTTTTACAGTTTGTTATTAATCAAGTTTATCTTTGCTTCATACACTTGGTTCAGTTCTTTTAGTCAATAAAGTCTTGATGGAAACTTTTAGAAATGGTTTAGCCTTTGCATGCTTGTGGGATGGGTAAGGATAGCAGTGGGGTGGCAGGGATACCTTTGGGATGGGTAATAGCAGTGGGATGGGTTAGGATAGCAGTGGGATGGGCAGGGATACCTGTGGGATGGGTAATAGCTGTGGGATGGGTAATAGCTGTGGGATGGGTTAGGATAGCAGTGGGATAGATGAACCTCCAGTGCAAGCATAGTGGGACTGTATGGTCCACCCTCCCAGGTGCCATACCTTTGACTGAAGGAAGCATCCATTAATCATCTATCATCTTGTCTTGCCACTCCACTGCTCCAGCTGGGGAGTTGCACCAGTGTTTCAGGAGGTTGCACTGCTTCTTCCCTTCATGTGAAGCTCTGTTGGGGCCTTGCACATCCACAGTATCTATCAGGTTTCGCCCTTGCCTCCATTCCCCAGGCTCCATGTCCCCGTTGCCTTGTTGGAGGTCCACAAGCCTGTTCTGCAACACTGGGTAATGGGTGCGCATGAGATTGTGCAGGATGCAGCAAGCTTCCACGATCCTCCTCACGGTCTCTGGGCGATGCTGCATGGTGGTGAGAAGTACCTGGAACCTGTTGGCCAGGATGCCAAAGGCGTTCTCCACCACCCGTCTTGCCCTGAACAGCCTGTATGGTCCACCAACTTCTGGCCCAGGGTCCAGGCTGGGCCAGAAGTTGGTGTTTGCCTTGGTCAACCTGGGTCTCAGCCACTCCACAACTTCGTCAAACATGGCTGGTGGCATCCTCATGAAGTTCTGGAATGCACGAGTGTCTTCGTTTCTCAGCTCCACCATCAGCTTGTTATACAGTCCATACTCGGCTCTTCTTGTGATCCATCTTCGGACCCAGACACTTCTTGGATGCCTCCTTTTCTTCCCGTAGAACAGGTGAAAGAGCTTGTAGAGGGCTTCACACTGTTGTCGAATGATGGCGGCTACCAAAAGGAGTGTGCGACGATCCATAGTGGAGATGACTGGATGCTGTGGAAGAACAAGAGCAAGATGAAGGCTGAAGAGGTCTGCACCACAGGGCTGCTGGACTGAAAGTGAGATCCAGGTGATTTCTCCCCCTTTTTATAGGAAATATAGTTTGACATCCTTGAGCTATAGTGTCTCTGTTTCAGTGTTCTTTACCACGTGTGTAGATCTTGTTCTGGTTTAGCCAAGCAGCTCGGGCTAGGAGTGCCTTCACACATCTTTATGTAGCGCTCCAACTGAGACATTTTCCAGTACTGTGCAAATACAATCCTTGCTGCTGTCAGAACATGTAATATTAAATCTAGATTCCCTTTATCATACTTTTCTGGTATTATGCCTAACAAAAATATTTCTGGCTTATAACCTATGTGCTGTTTTAACATTTTTCTAACCATGTATGTATTTTTGTCCAATATTTCTTTGATTTTGCACATGTCCACAATGTGTGATAATATGTAACCAGTATCTGTATGATGGTATGGGCAAATTTTTTTGGATACACTATAGAATTAGACAAATGGCAAAAACTTTGGGAAAGAAATTGTAAGTTGATAATGGCAACTACGTATAAGGAAAACCTACATAAAGTGTTTTATTGGTAGCATTTACCACTGGCCAGATTAGCAAAGATGTTTAAAAGCATGTCCACCGGATTTTGGAAAATCAGGGATGTTATATGGAGGAAGCATAACCCCAGGGCAGGGAAAGAGTCATCTTCAGTCAGGGGCTTGAAAGTGACAGATGTTGCTAGAAATTTTTTTAAAAAGCACCTGCACAGGAAGGCATTAAATATTTAAGTATTTTGGAGGAACTTTACAATCTTTGCTGTTTGGAAACAACGGATAATTGCTGTTATTGACTGGACCTGCAAAGTCACTACCATAGTTAACCATTCTTAACCACAATTTGCAGCACTCTCTGAGCAGTTTACAATGTTTAGCATATTGCCCCGAATAATTTAGCCAACCTTTTTGGGTGGATGTAATTACACTCTCAGCTGTTTCCAAGAAAAGATTGGACAACAAAACTCCTCCTTCTGGTGTAAGTCATCGCTCAACAATATGCTTTGAATTTTTTTTCCTTATGTTCGACAGCTTTTTCTTAATCTGTCATTGGAATCCTCCTCAGTTTGACATTTGGTTTTTCTTCTCTGCTCCAGATAATTTTAAAAACCACAGATATTCAAACATGGGAAACGCTTTCACTGCCCACTGTGGTCAGATTGTCACTGCTGTTGCTGCTGTTGTGGCTTCTGCTGTTCTTGTATTTTGCATTGATAAGTCATCTAAACTTTAATATTGCAAGCTAGATAATGCTTTCATTTCTAGTGAGGTGTTGTCGTTGTTGCTATTTTGCAAATTTAGCCAATGAAAGCCTGCACATTTCTTCTCTAGAAGTGCAGATCTATACCTTTTCTTCATTACATGTAGTCTTTGAATTATGACCAGTTGCTTAGCAATGAATTGAAGTTATGACCGACCTTCCAAGGGCTAAATACAACTCAGATTTGAAGTTATGATGACTGCTGCCCCAAAGTCTCGTGATTGCATTTCGGGGACTTGGCAGTTGGCCTGTATTTGCATCTGTTTTCAGTGCCCTGCAGTCACATGACTACAATTTACAAGTTTTTTGCTGGAAACTAATGCTCACTTTGTTTCTGGTTAAAAAATAAAAACTCATTGAGGAAAATGGCTTTGCTTTATGACACAATGTTTGCTTTATGACCATCACATTCACCAAACAACTGTTGCAAAAAAAAGGTTGTAAACTCAGGTTGACCATGTGACACCTCAGCTTATGACCATCATGACTTACATCAGAAATTCCAGGCTTCATTACGGTCATATATTGAGGACCAGCTGCATTCCCTGCTCCGATTTGTGACTGGTTAACTGAGCAGTGTTTGTTAGATCTTGATCTCTTTTTTCCCCCCTTAGTATCACTGATAAATAAGCCAACTTTAAACCCTGATGACTGTAAGCTGCTATTGGCAGTTTCTGAACATGGGAGATGCCTGTGCCTGACTGACTGGATTGGTACCAGATGAAATATTTCTACTTCTCAGATAAAGAAGAAACCTGGTCTGCTAGTCAAGACTTTTGCTCTTTGTACAATGCATCGCTGGCCATTATTGAAAAGGAAGAAATGGTAAAAGGTGAAAATATCCTGTTGCATTATTAAGAGAGTCAGGATGGTTCTGCTTTCGTGTAGAGTCCACACATATCAATTCTACTTGCGGGGAATTCATCATCTTCTTTTAATGACCCCATAATCCCTCACGGAGTGGAGTCAGGCAACTGAATGGAGCTGAGTGTTTACTGGCCAGATGCCGTTCCTGTTGCCAATGCGGAGTTATATTCAGCAGATATATTTTCATTGTGCCCAGAAAGAGAAATAGCTGCCTCTACCTAGGATCGAACTTACAGCCTCCTGATTGTGAGGCGAGAGCTCCACCTCTAGGCTACCTCACCAATTCTACTTGAGGGGAAACAATTTTATAAAATATGTCAGTTTTCATTAAGGAAAGACCATCTATCTATTGCTCCTTAATTTATCATCAGTGTCTTTAGCCTATGTCTACTACTTGTTTCATGGTTGTCCAGTTTAGTGACCATTCAAAGTCATGATGGTCCTGAAAAAGCAACTTTCTGAGTGGTTCTCACATTGACTTGTGCAACGTCTGCATGGTCATATGGTTGAGATTCAGATTCTTCGGAATCAGCGGGATTTTATGATGGTTACACATCCCACAATCATGTGATCGCCATTTTTGCATTACACAGAAGACTTCCGACAAGCTGCATGAACGGAGAAGCTGGGAGTAAAATTGCCAAGTTATGGATGTTGCACTAAATGACCACAGGTGATTCTCTCAAAAGCCAAGGCAAAAGTGAGGTTATCAGTCCGTCACAATCATGCAATCTCTTGCTTTACAAGTGTGTTGCTTAGCAACAAAATTGCCAGCCCCAGTTGTGGTCAATAAGAAAGGGCTACCTGTATTTCTATAGGCTATTTTGAAGTCTTCTATTTCCTTTATTTACCTCTAGACTGACTTTTGTTTTAATATATTTCAAATATCTTCTAACTCTAATATCTTTCAAATCTTACCTGTCTGATTTTTATTCCTTGCCATCTAATCAAGCTTTAGCTTTGCTTTAACTCTATCCTGGTTCCAGCATTGCCCGCTGCTATCTACTTCTCCCTTCTCTCTGTTCATTGTGGACTAACCCAGCTGGATTTGAGCATCATCACAGTGGAGCTACTCTGGTGTTGCTTGACATCCCCACCAGTGGCTGGTCTTGTAAGGTCTTGAAGCTCTTGCTTCACCTGGCTCTTTTGTGGTGATCATGTGGTCCAGGTTTGCTTCTCTTGACCACTCAATGCATCTGGCCATTCTAGCTTGACTTCTTCTTTAGTCTCCCCTGTATTGTGTTCTGACCCAGCCTTCACGACCCCCACTCAACAGCCTACTCATGAGCAGGAACCCCTTTTTATTTAGAAAGACAGAAATTACAGAGCATTTACTGACCAAGCTCCAGGTCGACATCCTTAGATGATTCACAAGCCGTAGCAATCTCTGAGTTCCCTGCAGGGAGCTCCAATTAGCACTTTAATCCCAACACAAGGAGTCCTGACCGACCTGCTTAGTGGCAAAGAAATCCTGGCAAGGAATCCACTGGAGGGAACTCTTCTGGAGCATTAATAGATGTCTCTGACAACCACACCTCCAACACCCCTCCTCTTTATATCCCAGCCAGGGAGGGGCTTGTTAATGTCTCCTTCTTTTCCTGAATAGTTGGCCTCAGTCCTGCATTGTTCTCCTCTCCACACTTCTCTGCACATACGCACATCTGGGACAGGGCCCAGCTGTTCCCCCCCCTCGCTGAGCTCAGGCCCCCAAAACAGCTGTCTCTCCACCTGAGCATGAGTAGATGGGCCCTACTTTGCATCTGGCTCTGAGATCTCTTACTCCTCAGGGCCTTCCACCAGCCCAGGCACCCCCTCCATCTCCTCTGACTCCTCTGACTTGACTGCCATTGTGATGACCCATAGTCTCTCAAAATAACCCAAATCCCAAAACATACATTAAAGTCCAGTAATGCCTTCAATTTAAACTTCACTGTTTTATTAGGCACATTTTAAAGTCACAAAAGTAAATAATGAGACAAAAGGAAACCAAAACAAACCATATTGATGAAGCAATATATTCATTCCGAAGCAAGCCAAAGTAATTAATCATACATTCCAGGAAGATATGGGGAGAGTCCATGGAAAGAACTCCAATAAAGATAAACTTCTTTCAAAGGAATCAATAAACTTTGATTCCAGCAATTCTGACTCCATAGTTACAAACGTATATACATAGATCCCAGATGCAAGCCACGAGGAGGATCATGGTAATCTCCTCCTGAGTAGACCTCACTTTTCCCTGATCCTCTCCTCCCTGAGTGACCTAGGGTGGATAGGGGATGGGCCTGGATCCTCCTCTGATTGCTCAGCCGGCCTCTGCCCTTCCCTAGCCTCCTCCACCATCTCTGGAGCCACACTCCCACTCCCTCTTGGCTGTTCCTCCTCTTCCTCAGAGTCAGTCTCCACCAGGGGCATGACAGCCATCTCCACTGGCAGTCAACAACCCACAACAAACTAAGCTTTCTTGCACTGATTGGTGTGGTGGAAGAGCCACAATTCCTAGATCTCTTAAGTACAAACCAGCCTCTTTCTAATGCTTTCAGCCTTGTACTTCTTCCTGTTCTACCTTTCTCCTGCTTTTTCTTTCACAGAGATCTCTGCTGGTGCAGCTGGCTTCTGCTATGGGATGTCGTCTTTGCATGACCCAAGAAGGGGTACAATCAATTCAGCCTTCTGGATATTTCCTAGGGCTCTTCTAAGCAGTGGTGGTATTCTAATGGTTTGGCCCAGTTTGGCCGAATTGGTAGTTCCAAGGATCATTTGTGAGTGAAGGATCATTCGGTTCACTCTGACGATCAGCTGCTGGGCCCTCCCACCTGCCCTGGCTCTATACTGACCTTTATTTCCTGCTTTTGAACCTCAGCTGCTTTGCACAGTACAGTGGATTGCCACACATCAGCTGTTAGAGGCAGGGAGAGTGCAGGATTACAGGAATAGAATAGAATAGAATAGAATAGAATAGAATAGAATAGAATAGAATAGAATAGAATAGAATAGAATAGAATAGAATAGAATAGAATTCTTTATTGGCCAAATGTGATTGGACACACAAGGAATTTGTCATGGTGCAAATGCTCTCAGTATACATAAAAGAAAAGATACATTCGTCAAGAGTCAAGAATCATCAGGTACAACACTTAGTGATAGTCATAGAGTACAATAAGCAACCAAATCAAACTAGGAAACAGTCAGTATAAATCTTAAGGATACAAGTGACAAAGTTACAGTCATACAGTCACAAGTGGGAGGGGATGGGTGATTAGGTGTGATGAGAAGATTAACAGTAATAGTAGTGCAGACTTTGTAACAGTTGAACAGTGTTGAGGGAATTATTTGTTTAGCAGAGTGATGGCGTTCTGGAAAAAAACTGTTCTTGTGTCTAGTTATTCTGGTGTGCAGTGCTCTGCAGTGTTCTTTTGAGGATAGGAATTGAAACAGTTCGTGTCCGGGATGTGAGGGGTCTGTAAATATTTTCACAGCTCTCTTTTTGACTCATGCAGTATACAGGTCCTCGATGGAAGGCAGGTTGGTAGCGATTGTTTTTTCTGCAGACCTAATTGCTCTCTGAAGTCTGTTGTGTCTGCGCTGTTGGGTTGCAGAACCAAACCCGACAGTTATAGATGTGCAGATGACAGACTCAATAATTCCTCTGTAGAACTGGATCAGCAGCTCCTTGGGCAGTTTGAGTTTTCTGAGTTGGTGCAGAAAGAACATTCTTTGTTGTGCTTTTTTGATGACATTTTTGATATTAGGTGTCCATTTTAGGTCATGTGAAGTGTGTGTTTGGTGTATTCGTGTGTGAAGTGCGCAAATCACACCCACCAAGCCACACTAACAGAACCAGTGGTAAAAAAATTTGAAACCCTCCAATGCTTCTAAGGGTCTTCGTCATTGCATACCAATAGTAGGGAGATAAACTACTTCCTCTTTCTTTCTTCTTCTTGTGCTTTGGCACCCTCTCTTGAGACACAACTTATCACTGCTAGGCTTTTTATTACTCTGCAATCTGCTGACAACTTTCTCTTCATGACCTTATTTGACCTTATCTACTTGGTCTCCCCTCTCAGTTGTGCTGCCACACAACTTCTGTGGACTCCTGACCTCTTCCCCTCTTTTGCTCAGGGGGAATTCTTCAGCAGCCCTGCATAGTACAAACACACACACACACAAACACACAGACATTGGTGATTCATCTCTCCCACAAGGTCTTTGGGCTTAGCTCTGTCTCTCCTTTCACCCATATTTTTCCAAATTTGCTCTTCCCAGCTTCCTTTTTTTTTTTTTTAGCTCTTTCACTTCTTGTTGTTGTTGAAAGTTCTGGAACTTTAGTAAACCTGCCAGCCTTTCCTTCTCGAAATAGCCACATCTGTTTTAAAGGGACCATCTCCCTTTTCTCCTGAGTGGGACCCTTTTAATCCTTCAGGGAAAAGAAGTAGGAGGAAACAGCAGGATTGTTTTTACCTCCAAAAACCTTTAATAAAATGTTATAATGTAAGTGTCAGGGTTCCGACTGATGCCCAAATAAAATTAAGAGTCTGAAGCCATTTAGCAAGAAAAATCTTGCCTTTGACCCTGTTTCACCCTCCCCCCAGATATGTCACCAGTCACAATCCCCAATGAAGCAATTTTGCCGGTCATAGAAGTCACTCCTTCCAGCCATTGCAGGTCTTCATGGAGATGGACTTAGCTTCGGCCAGCTAGGCTATATCTTGTTTTGACTGAGGTGTGAATTCCTTGATGCAGCTGTGAGGCGCAATTCCCATCCCCCTGCCTATGGTAACTTGGGAGCAGTTCAGGAAAGCTTCGCGGGTTGACAATAAGAACATTTATATTATGGCTGGGTTAGTGCTCTGATAGTCTGATTGATTCTAAAAAGGAGTTTGAAGCACACAGGTGTGAACACGGCAGCTTTCTGCAGCTATTTGAAACAGTTGCTTTTTTTTCTGAGTTTCTGGGGCAGGTGCTGGCTTAAGGATCTGAAGACATGCTGAATTTATGTTCTGATGCTCTTTGGAAAAATACACTCTACAGCTGTGCAAAGCCTTAATTTATAGCCTTGAAAAATATGAAATCTTATCTATTTCTTTCTGATCATATGCAGAAAAGACATAATAATAAAGAACATGTCCTTAATTTATTAGTGTGAAGCAAAGGGTCAAAGTATTTTGAATAGAGCGCAGTGAGTTCCAAACTCAAGTCCACCCTGAGCTAGTGATTTGGAACAAATCTCCCATCTCTTTTGTTGTGGAGGAGGCAGTTTCTGTATGCTTGTATGATCTCCTACGACTATGTAATACCCTGTTTCCCCCAAAAATAAGATCTATCCAACAAATAAGGCCTAGTATGTTTGTATGTGTGCCCCTAATATAAACCCTACCCCCCCAAAATAAGCGCTACTTAAAAGCCTGTGCAGCTGGCCACCCATCTGGCCCATTCCGTCTGGTTGCTCACAATGCCGTGGCCATGAGATGAGACAGGAGGCTGGTGAAGCTGCCCCACACACCTGCACTGGCTTACCTCAGGGCTACTGCAGCCATGCCATCCACGCCCCAACAACTGCCTTGCAGCAACAGCAACAGCAACCATGTGCAGCAGGAACCCACATGGCCACCAGCCCACTACTTCTGCTTGCTTACGGCCACAACAGATCAGGAGGCAAGCAGTGTGCTGGTGCAATGACCACGAGGCATGTGTCGGGGCATGGATGACCTGGCTGCGGGGGATCTGGGGTAAGCTGGTGAGGAGCATGTGGGACAGCTCCACCTCCCCACCTTGCCTTGTGGCCATGACACCAGTGTGTCACTCAGCCTCCTGCAGAAGTAGACCTCCCGTACATGGAAAAAAATAAGACACCAACCAAATATAAGTCCTACTGTTTATTTTGAGGCCCAAAAGAAAATAAGACTTGGTCTTATTTTGTGGGAAACACAGGTATATAATATATAATCAAATAATATTATGGAATTATCAGCCAAGTCCAAATATATGTGATTGAGGAAATAGATAATGGTTAAAACAAATGTATATTCAGGGTCCATAATCATTTCAGAGTGATTTAATGTTTATCATTTATACTCTCCAAATGATTTTGTGCAGCATTACAAAGGCAGCATTTCCCACTGGATTGGCCTCCAACGAGACCCGAAGCAGCCCTGGAAATGGGTCAATGGAAATGCTTCAACGTGAGTCATCTTATACCTTCACTTGAGGAGTGGTGAGATGGGCGGCATATAAATTTAATAAATTAATGAAATAACCTCTACACCAGCCAAATGCTGAGAAAAAGTGGTGTGAGGTTTATTCATCATCCAGTGCCATCCTGTTTCTTGCATCGAGCACAAATGCACGGCATATTTTTGTAAATGTTAATGTTGTGTCCAAAACAGAGGTGGTATTCAGTAGGTTCTGACCAGTTCTGGAAACTGGTAGTGGAAATTTTGAGTAGTTCGGAGAACCGACAGATACCACCTCTGACTGGTCCTGCCCCATCTATTCTCTGCCTCCTGAGTTCCCAGCTGATCGGCTGGCTCTTCTTTGGTTGCCCTGCATGGGAGAATGGAGCTGGAAAGCAGGTTAGTGGGGTGGGAAGGGAATGGGATTTTGCAGTAATCTTCCCCTTGAGTGGGGTGGGAATGGAGTATATCCTATTACAGTATAGCCTTCCCCTGCCATGCCCACCAAGCCATGCCCACTTAACTGGTAGTGAAAAAATTTGAATCCCACCACAGGTCTAAAACTAAGGAATTTGGAGAATGGAGGCAAGCCAATGTGGTGTAGTGATTAAGTTGCTGGACTTGAGAAACTGAGGTTAGGTCCCCCTCTCAGCCACAAAAGAAATCTGGGGATTATGGACTGGTCCTTTTTCTCAGTCCCAGAGCCAGTGTGATGACCTGTAGTCTCTCAAAATAACCCAAATCCCAAAACATATATTAAAGTCCAGTAAAGCCTTCAACTTAACTTCACTGTTTTATTAGACACAGTTTAAAGTCACAAAAGTAAATAATGAGGCAAACAGAAAACCAAAACAAACCGCATTGATGAGAGTTCCTAAGCAAGCCAAGATAACTAATTATAAACTCCAGGAAAATAACCGAGAAAAGTCCATGGAAAGAAGGCCAGCAAAGATAAACCTCTTTCAAGGTAAACACAAATTGACTTCAGCAATTCTAACTCTGCAATTGCAAACTTATATACATAGCTCCCACCTGCAAGTCATGAGGAGGATCATGGTAATCTCCTCTTGAGGAGATCTCGCTTTTCCCTGATCCTCTTCTCCTTCCCTGATCCTCTTCTCTCCGTGACCTAGGATAGGGGATGGGCCTTGATCCTCTTCTGACTGCTCAGCCGGCCTCTGCCCTTCCCCAGTCTCCTCCACCACCTCTGGAGCCACACTTCCACTCCCTGTTGGCTGTTCCTCCTCTTCCTCAGAGTCAGACTCCAGCAGGGGAATGACAGCCAGTGTGATCTAGTGGTGAAAGTTTCACACTAAGACAGTGGAGATCCAGGTTAATGTCCCCTCTGAACCATGGAAGTTCCCTTGGTGACTTAGAGCAGATTCTCCCTCAGCCTTGATTGCCTCATGTATTGGAGGGGCATTAGTAGGATTCAAAAATTTGGCTTGGTGGGTGTGGCAGGGAAAAGATACTGCAAAATCCCCATTCCCTCCCCACCCCACTAACTTGCTTTCAAGCTCTGTTCTCCTATCAGGGCAATCAAAGAAGACCCAGCCAATCAGCTGGGACTTGGGAGGCAGAGAATAGATGGGGGTGGGGCCAGTCAGAGGTGGGATTTTCTGGTTCTCCGAACTACTCAAAATTTCTGCTACTGGTTCTCCAGAACCAATCAGAACCTGATGAATATCACCTTTGTAGAGGGGTACCTGTGAATTTGTGCAGCAATTAAGGCAGCAGGTTAGAAACTGGGAGGCTGTGATCCCAAAGGTGCTTTTCAAAAGGCAACTGGACTTCTTGGTTCTTTTCCCCTTGTAAACATTTCACTGTTCATCCAAAGAAGCTTCTTCTGTTTTGGGTCCAAGAAGTCCTTGACTTTTGAAGAGCATGCCTGGATGATTGCGAATCTCCATAGACAGGAGACCGTGTAGTCTTCCCTTGGGTATAAAGCCAGCTGGTCCCTTGGGCCAGCCACTTTCTCTCATTCTTATGAAGGAAGCAATGGCAAACCACTTCTGAAAAACTTTGCCAAGAGTTGTCCAGGCAATCTTTGAGAATCAGACACAACTGAACATAAGGAAAAACAAATGATCTTTTCTTAACCAAAAAGTTGAGATATAAGTCTGACAGATAAACACATAAAGAAGAATAATGCCACAGTATGGTTGCTTTCTCAATTAACTTGGAGTCCTAAGTTAAAATTTGTGCTGAGGAAAAGAATAGACATACCAGCAGTAATCACACCTTGTTAGGGATAACATTGTTTACCCTAACTGGTTTAGGTGAAATAATAACTATGAATCATAGTTAGTGTATGTTAGAGTGTATACAGCTTTAACTGGGAAATAGCAATTAAAGGAGTGGTTAAGAAAACAATATAAAAGTAGCAAGACTACGGCTTGCTCTCTCTCTCTCTCTGGCTTTGATGATCCCTGATTACTGCTTGGAATCAAGACTGCATTGCTCAAACGGGAGAGACAACAAAGGACTGATTTTGTAAGTGAACTGACATAGGATATTCTACATGGACTTTGCTAACTGAATACCCCTGAATGGACTGACTACATGGTAAATGAATATTGGACTGATATTTGACTATGCCATGAACTTATAATGGAATAAACTATATTTTTGATAGCACAAGCGTATCTGTTATTTTTACTGTATGTTAATAAACATACAAGCTTAGCTCACTCATTTATCTGTGTGCCTATCTGACTAACGCTGCACATTCTGTTTAGCTTGTCTACCTAACCCTGGTTGGGGAACCCAGGCTTAACACTCCTTACTGAAATTAGCCACATATAGCAAATTCATGGCCTCCAGATGGACTCCAGTTCCCATCTCTCAGCTGTTTTGCCAAATTCCAGACAGGAAGGGAAACAAAGGTCTCAAGGTAATGATCAAATGAGTCTTTATTCGTCCATACAATGTTCCAGATTCAGGAAGCAAGTAACCAAAAGGAATTAAAGTCAGCTCTGGTGTGCCTCACAGCCAGAGCTGTATTTTTACACCAGTTAACAACTTAATGAGTTTATCCACCATCGGGTGAGTGCTACTGCGTCACATCCGACCACCATGTAATACCCTATACACCATGCTTTTATCCATTAATTATCCACCTCTATTTACCATATTTGTACAAATATCATATTCCATCATTATATTTACGCCTATGAAGTGACCCTCCACCCCTCCCGAGATCATGAGTTCAACAGGCAACATTTTAATCGCTTTGTTTACAACCACCCACAGGCTGTAATAGCTCAGCGTGTAACATTAGCAAGGCTCATCGAACCCCAGGTTGGGTGATTAACAGCACTTCCCCCCTCGATAGCATAGTCTGATATGACACAACTCATGGTGTCATGGCTCCAGCATGCCCTAGAGACATGACACCATCAGCTCTGAGCACAGAGGATGAGTGAGTTGTAATTCAAAATTTCTCGGAAACACCACACTGGCTACTACCAAACTAGCCCATTCTATATGAACCCCCTGCTATCTTCTTATCTGCCACTAAGTTTTGCTTCTCTCTATAAGTAAGCTGAGATTTGCTCATCCCTGACTCAGTAAAAAAGCTATATTGGCATGAAATTTGAGACCTTAATTGCTATCATTCCAATCCAAGGCACTTGTCTGACTTTCCTCCAAGGCCGTGAGTGGTGAAGAAGATCTTACGCATCTTGTGAGTGCTCATGGAGATTGCTGGACTAAAGTAGCAAATTAAGTCACCTAAGGGTAACTTAAGCCTCTCTTACTTATATGTGGGGGTGAGAGGAAGGCAAGGCTATGGGGACATGGCAGAAAAGAGGTTTTGCTAAGGCAAGTTGACGGCGTGGTTGGATGCCAGTGGGGGACAAAGCTTTTCACCCTTGTTGCACTTGTGTTGCAGGTGGGAGGTCCTCGGTGATGGAGGGAACTATGCCCTCCTGAATGACGAAGGCAGAGCAAGAGGTGCCGCACCCTTCATCATTGGATATGCAGCAAACCTGATGAATTCACATGTCCAAAGATAGTTTGAAGATACATGACTTCCAATCCATCCAACTGGCATTATCTCCTAATGTTGGATAAAGTAATGCATGGGCACAGGAACCCTGCAGCCCAGCCCAGCTTTGCTTCCCCAAAGAGGCATCCAGCCATACTTACCTCCTCCTCAAGACTGCTGCTGCTGCCGCGCTCTCTCTCCTTGGCCAGGTTGCTCATGGTGGGTGCAGGAGGGCAAAGTATGTGGGTCAGAGGGAGGCCCACTCCCTTTCCATGTGAGGAGACTTGGCTTTGTAAGCAAAGCAACCTCAGCGATAGGATGGGAAAGCACCAGGTGATGGTGAGAGGGCAGCAGGGCTGCTGGTGGCCCAATGCTAAAGCAGGATCTCCCTCAGATCCTCCCTCCCTCCCTCTCCTTCCAATCTTCTTCCTTCCTTCCCTCCCTCCTCCCCTCCCTTCCTCCCTGCCTCTCTCTTTCTCATTCCCATCTCCTCCTGCATTCCTTCTTCCCTCCCTGCCACCTTCTCATTCCCAACTTCTTCCTCACTCCCTCCCTTCCTTCCTGCCCACTTCTCATTCCCATCATTTTCCTTCATCCCTCCATCCCTGCCTCCCTCCTCATTCCCATTTCCTTCTTTCTTTCTGTCTTTTTCTTTCTTTCTTTCCTTCCTTCCTGCCCACTTCTCATTCCCATCATTTTTCTTCATCCCCCCTTCCCTGCCTCCCTCCTTCTCATTCCCATTTCCTTCTTTCCTTCCTTCCTGGAATGGACAAGGGAAATGGGAGAGAGCAGCAAGGCTGCTGGTGGGCATGTGCTAAGACAGAATTTCCCTCAGACCCTCCCACCACTTCCAATCTCCTTCCTTCCTTCTTCCCTCCCTCTCTCTCTCCCTCCCTCTGTGTCCAGAAAAGGACAAAGGGAGGGGGAGAGGGTGGCAGGAATGCTGGAGGCTGGGAAGATGGGAGGAGGGAAGGGCGATAGGGTGGCAGTGATGCCAGTGATGCCAGTGGCCATGGCTTTCTCACATGGGGGCGGGGCGGGAGGTGGGGCTATCCCGGGGAAAGGGAACCACTTGCAGGCTGCAGGACCACCAGGCAAGGCCAGGCCAGCAAATGGAGCATGGCAGCACTGGAGGCGCTGGTAGTGGGTGCAGCACTGCTGCTGGGGCTCTATGCACTGCTCCACTACTGTCCCTCCTCCTGCATGCATCCTGGGGGAGCATCCAGCTGGGCTGGGGCCAAGGTGCTGGGGGCCGGTCCCTTATGGCCAGTCTCTGCAAGTCAGATGATCTAACCACATCATAGGCTGGATCTGCCCTCGCGGGCCTTGAGTTTTTCTTTCACATGACCATCCTAGCATCTCATATCCTGGTGATATGGTTCTTGCTCTTGCTGGTCAGAGATCAAATCTTAGGATCTCCTTTTTTGAATGAATAAGGAGTTAGGATGGTGATGTGAAATAGAGGGGGCAGAGAGTTCCCTCTCTCCCCCCCTTTGACTATGTTGAAAAGAAACTCTCTTCAGGCCTGGGTTGGGATAGCTAGAAGATATTCAGATGTTTAACGAGTTGCTTATTTCCTCTGGATTTTCCTCTGTATGATATCGTCTTATATCTCTATCATGTTTACAGTTCTGCATTGTTTACTCTTCTAGACTGTTTACATCTCCACATAGTTTAGACCAGTGGTTCTCAACCTGTGGTCCCTGGACACCCTGGGGGACGGCAATGTTATCACAAGTTATCTGTGAAGGCTTGAAAAATAAATGTTACGATTTAAATCTTGAATTCAGTCTTGGGGGTCTGTGGGCACAAAAAGTATTTAAATGGGATCCCTGCTGAAGAAAAGTTTGAGGAACACTGGGTAACATCTCTATATTGATTTCAGCATTATATTTTACACCTCTGCCTCACAAGTTGCCTTGGTTGCCAGTTTTGCTTCTGGGTCCAATTTAAGCTGCAGGGTTTTAATCTTGAAAGCTCTTCATGGCATTGGACTGGGTTAGCTGAGCCACTACCTCTCCCCAGTTACACCTGCCCATCACCTTAGCTCTGGCAGAGAAGGCATCCTGCTATGGATCCCTTAGTGCAGGGGTGTCAAACTCGTTTCCATTGTGGACTGAATCAGGGTTTGTTTGCCCTTGGTGGGGGGTGGCCTGGTCATTGCAGCCAACTGGGTGGGCATGGCCAGAGTAAGCCGGGGCTGGGATGGCAGGGGCCAGTCCTTTGTCATCTCCGGCACAGCCCCATGGGACAATTCTGGGCCTATCGCAGGCCAGATTTGGCCCGGGGAACCAAGTGATTGACATGTCTGCCTTAGCGAGTCCCAGAAGAGGGCCTTCTCTGCCATAACACTCACTTTATGGAATATTTCTCACACACACCCCATCCCCAGCCGTGAGATTAGCACCAACCCTGAATTTTCTGGAAATCCCTCAAGTCCTTGATGTGACATCACACCAGAAGATCCCAGGGAATCAGTGAGATTGTGATGTTGACATCTACTTTCTCCTAGGCCTTATGAGTTTAATTTTTTTTAAAAAATAATGATTTTTCTTAATGTCTTAAGAAAATCTCTTAAACTCTTTTAGCCCCAATCATCGCCAAATACGATAGCCAGGAAGATAAATTTCATCTTTATTATTTTTGAAAGGATGCTATCCCCACACTCAAAATTCAGGTGGCCAATATATCGAGTCAAATATCAAATATTAAGCTGTGTACAACTGCACAAAACATTTATTTATATATATTGTTTTATAGCCGTATTATGTTTTCCCTTCTCCAATAACCAATGTGTTAAATTATTTCCCTTTTTACTGTACTATTTTACTGTAAATGCTGGTCAAAGGCCATACTAATTATACTTGATTTCATGTGATTGACTATTTTATTATTGTATTGTGGGAAACCCCCCCCCCAGCCCTCCTAGAAGAATGAGATATTTTGGGAAATATTAAAAAGGCAAAATATTATATTTAGCTAAAGGAGAAATGGAGAAACATGCTCTTAAAGACAGAAATCAGCCCTAGACTTTCTAAATAGCCAAGAGCAGATGCCAGCATTTAAGAGTTAAAGAGTTTATTGAAAGAGGAAGGCAAGTATCTAGATAGTTCTATTCATAAGGAAAGCAAACACTGCAGGCAGAAATCCATTCAAGACAGGATATTTCTTCCAGCAAAGTTTGACAGCTAACAAAGGCAGAATGGTAGGATTAGAAAGCAGCCCCTCACCCATTGATTCAACACAGGAGAAAGCCATTAAGTCACAATAGGAATTGCCCAACACCCTTTCAGAATGCAAGCCCCTTCATTGCATCCCCCCCAGAACAGTTCAAACTTCAGTCACAGAAACCTATAAAGACCCATCTGCTCATTCAACCATTTGTTCAACTGCACAAGAACCACAAACCCTGGTGGTTTTGTTCACCAATAAATGGATCTTCTTTTCAATCAGCCTCCAGCCTTCATTTTGTTTCCAGTGCCTTTCTCCCGGCTTGTAACCAGGATATTTCTTCCAACGGTATTGTATGCAGCTAAGATTTACTTTTGGAAAGGTGGCCATATGTAGAGTTGTAATTGCAGGAATGTTCCAATCTCGGATGGCAAACCTCAGATAAAGAATGTTTCCAAGCAAATACAACTCAGGCAAACAAAGTCACGAATCTAAAGGAGGATAAGAGAGGGGAAGTAAACATATGTTAGACTTTAACTAGAGATAATTAATTGTATGGATTACTGTACTAAACAGTAACGAAAGTTAAGCAGTAACCAAAGTTAACCAATGATGGAGGATAACTAAAAATGTGTATAAATGCAAGACTATACTCCAATAAAGATCATCATGATTCAGTTCTTCATGATCAAACAACTTGACTGCCTCATCATTACAACAAGTGGTGCCTGAACCCTCTTACTTCGTCCAGCAAGGATTTGGTGCACCTTCAATCCTTTGTGATTTCTTCAACCTTTTGGTTTCTGTAAGTATGGGGTCTTCGCTTTCTGAGGAACAAAGGAAGCATGTGGATGAATTAGGCTATTTGTTGAAGAAGAAGAATACCGAGGTACCACAGAGAAATCTCTTAAGGCTGGTCCAGGAGATTGCAGCTCAGTGCCTATGGTACCCAGAAAAGGGGTCTTTAAAATTAACGGATTGGGAACGTATTGGGAAAATATTGCATACTGAACCTCAAGCAAAAATAGAAGTTTTGCAGGTGTGGCATTTATGTAGGCATGCAATTGAAAAATTTGGTCACAATGAACTTTCTCTTTTAACACCTCCACCTTCACGTTATACTAATGCTGTCATTTGTCCCCCTTCTTCACCTGAATATATGTCTTCAATTCACTCAGTTCCTGCAGTTACAGGGCAAAAGCCTCCTGACTCTATTGTTCAGTCTTCTTTTCAGAAAATGGTAGAGACTTGTAAAAGGGATGCCTCTGCCTCAGGAACAGAACTTGCGGAATTACTGTCTGTTTGTCCAGTACAATATCCATGAATGGATTAATTTGTCAGCAACTCCACCTAGAAACATTTATCCTTATCAATCAGCATTAGAGGATTTGATTATTAAAGGTCGTAAATGAGCCTTACATCTTACAGGACAGGATCTCATGAACATAGCTTTCACTCGTACAAAAGTTGAACATGAGCATTTGATGATGATTTCAGAATCATATCAGATAGCCTTTTCTCAATATGTGGGAAACTTGTATTCTTTTCCCAAGGATCCTAGAATAGTGGTTACTACTACTTTAAATCCGGCCTTCTCAGTTTAAAATCGACAATGGCCCCACTTATATTAGTAAGGAATTTCAAACCTTTTGTCAGAAATAGAATATTACTTTAGTGCATGGAATTACTTACAACTCTCAGGGTCAAGCTATAGTTGAGCGAGCTCATCGTACTTTTAAGGCATTGCTTCAGAAACAATTACAAACTGAGTCTGGCCCTTACCATCTGCGAAAGATTCAAAATCTCATTGCTGTAGCATGAGATTTAACCTTTTTAGATTCTCTTGCAGACTCCCCTCTTACTTTGCATTTTCGAACTATTGAATCTTTAGCAAGGCCTTTCGTAAAGTATCACCAAGT
The DNA here is from genome assembly GCA_015471245.1 of Laticauda colubrina. Taxonomy (NCBI): domain Eukaryota; kingdom Metazoa; phylum Chordata; class Lepidosauria; order Squamata; family Elapidae; genus Laticauda; species Laticauda colubrina. Next base: position 1,863,334 of record BLBF01000066.1, on the reverse strand, counting down.
TGCACATCCAACCTGGAAAGGCCCTACACCGCTGATCCCCTGGGGTCGCGGTTATGCCGCTGTGGAAGATCCTTCTACTCGACAAGCAGTATGGGTTCCAGCATGCTGTGTTTGTCCATATCATGGCATGGCATCAGGGCCTTCACAACCTGATTCTGGATTTCAATCTTCATCTGAACATGGAAGTCTGTCTTCCAAGGTCGACGTGCCCGCAACCCATCACTTGGGGCCAGGTTAAATCTACTATATATCAAGCTCAACAACAATTGCAGCAGGCCTCATTACCTCAGACTCCTGAAAATCTTATTTTTGCTGTTTTTGCTATTATTACTGCTCTGTTTCCATTTTACTTTGTATTTTCTTGTTTATGGTTAATGCTATTTCTGCCCAAAATGACACTTCTGCCCAAAATGACACTTCTGCCCAAAATGACACTGTGGTTCGTCTTAACCCAAATTTGTGGGTTCTTCATGCCCAATTCATGTTTATGACCCATGGCACAAATATTACTTTATATTATGAGACCCCAATGGCATTAGGTCAAATTTCTTTTACCCCTAACTTGATCATGTCTTCTACATTTATTGTCTCACAACTACAATCTATTTCACACTCCTGGCTATTTTCTACACCCCCTCTCTTAATCCTCTTCAATTGTGATGCATTCATAAATCTTTGAATCCTCCATTTAAAATAAAAAACATGGATATGTAGAGTTGTAATTGCAGGAATGTTCCAATCTCGAATGGCAAACCTCAGATAAAGAATGTTTCCAAGCAAATACAATTCAGGCAAACAAAGTCACTAATCTAAAGGAGGATTAGAGAGGGGCAGTAAACAAATGTTAGATTTTAACTAGAGATAATTTATTATATGGATTACTGTACTAAACAGCAATGAAAGCTAAGCAGTAACCAAAGTTAATCAATGATGGAGGATAATTAAAAATGCGTATAAATGCAAGACTATACTCCAATAAAGATCATCATGATTCAGTTGTTCATGATCAAACAACTTGACTGCCTCGTCATTGCAACAGGCATATAGATTATACAAATAAATGAATAGGTAAATAAAAGTGTATATTGAAAATCATGGCAATCATTCTATTTTACATCCCTTGATTCTTGTAGTGTCAGAAAAACTGTCACCTAAAGGGAGAAAAAAACAAAGCATTTGGAGACCGAATCAACAAAGGATACATTATTAGAATATCATTGGGCCAGCTGACCTACGAATACAACTCTCTGTTTGGGTACCCAGAAATCTGAATGAGCAAAGGATGACATTAACATCCATGACAAAAATTACAGGAAAAACTAAAAACAAAATCCTTCTTAGTTTGTGTGTCTATGTATATGTATGCATGTGTGTGTGTGTGTGTGTGTGTGTGTGTGTGTATATATATATATATATATATATATGTTTTTTTAAGCTTTCGCGGGTACTTACCACGTCATTGTAGTGCTGTTAAAGTTGTAGCAACATTTCAGCAGAATCCCATCTGCCATCATCAGGCTTCTGTATGGATGTGGGTCTCACAGCTCCTGGTTTCAAATTTGAGGCTGGTCCATTCTGATTGGTTGGGAGCCTGGACCTGTGTTCATTGGACTTGGAGTTTGATTGATTGGTGTTCCTGGTTTCTTCTGTCTGTTTTGTGGCTTTGATTGGCTGGCAACACTCTGTTCTCGTGTTGGAGGCTTTCAGTGCAGCTTGGCTTCGTGTGAAAGGACGGCTGCTATTCATTAGCAAGCTGGGTTTCACCTGGGTGCCTGGTGGGGGGGTGTTTGAGTTGGAGGCATCAGAGGGAGTCTGTCTGTGCTCAGGTGTTTGTCTGTTTTGTGGTGTGGAGATCTTTCTATTTGAGAGTGCAGGTTTCCAAATGATTGACAGTCTGCTGGAATCATCTCTTCTATTCATGCTTTCAGGTCTTTTTTCAATCTCTATGGCTTCTCTGATGATTCTATAGTTGGGGTTTTCTATAGTGGCTAGGGTTTTAGTGCCATTGAAGTTGATGTTGTGACCTGTGGTTTTCATGTGTTGGACTAGTGAGGAGGTGTGTTCCAGCTTTTTTACTGCATTTTTGTGTTCATCTAGGTGGGTACTTATTCTTCTATTGGTCTGTCCAATGTATGTGGCCGGGCATGATGTACAGGGAATTTCATATATGCCTTGGTTTTCCAGGTCAATTTTGTCTTTGGGGTTTCTCAGGATGGCTGCTATTTTTTTGTCTGTTTTGAAGGCAGTCTTGATGTGATGCCTGTGTAGTATCTTACTGATTTTATCTGTAGTACCTCTTATTTAGGGAAAGACAGCTGTTCCATAGGTCTGTTGGTCTTCTAGGTCTCTGTTATGTCTTGGTGTGTTTTTGTGGATCAGGTTGGTGATTTTGTTTTTTTGGAAGCCATTGGCTGTCAATACTTCAGTCAGGGTGCATAGTTCAGTCTTTATATGTGTCTTATCTGCCAGGCGTTTGGTTCTGGTAATTAGTGTTTTCGCCACGGAATTTATCTGTGCTGGGTGGTGGTCGGATTGGGCATTGAGGTAGCGGTTGGTGTGTGTTTTCTTTTGGTATATGGTGTGTCCCAGTGTGCCATCTGTTCTTTTGTAGATTAGTACATCTAGGAATGGTAGTTGTTTGTTTATTTCCGTTTCCATGGTGAACTTGATTCCCTGTACATCATGCCCGGCCACATACATTGGACAGACCAATAGAAGAATAAGTACCCACCTAGATGAACACAAAAATGCAGTAAAAAAGCTGGAACACACCTCCTCACTAGTCCAACACATGAAAACCACAGGTCACAACATCAACTTCAATGGCACTAAAACCCTAGCCACTATAGGGTTTCCTGTTTGGGAAGGTCCGTATGCGTTTGTCCACAGTGACATTTTCTACACAGGTCTTCATGTAGAAAAGCACAGTCTCTGTGTATAACTCAAAGTCCTGTTGTTTGAAGATGCTCCAATCTTTGCGGGCAAAACAATTCTGAAGCTGGGAGAGGAGAAGCTGGGAGAGCCAATGGCAGATAGATAGATCTCCAAATGAATCTGTGATTCTGTGAGCAACTCAATCTGCCTCCCTGATTTGCCTGATTTTGGGTAAATGTTGCTCTTTTTTTATTAAAAAAAATCAATATTTATATAAATATTTATAATATTTACATACAAGCCATGCCCAGCCAGTTACATGATCACCAAGCCACACTCACAAATTAGGCATGCCCACAGAACTGGTTAGTGGTCCCTGGGATCTAAAATTATGAGTTTGGTGGTCCCTGAGGTCCAAAAGGTTGGCGAGCCCTGGGCTAAAGTAACACATGGGCCTTACTTGCAGAGAAGAGGCAATTATTTCTGCCTTTGCACACTGTAAACCTAGCATATCTGCTCGGGTTATGTTTTTCCTTGGCTCTTGTGCTGGTCAGTGATCAAATCTCAGGGTGTCCTTTTTGAACAGATAACGGCCGCTAGAGTCAGGTGATGTGAAAATAGAGGGGCCAGAGATTCCTCCCCTCCCCTTGACTATGTTAAAAGAAGCTCTTCTCAGACCCTGGTTGGGATAGGTAGAAGGTGCTTCAGATGTTTAATCAGTTGCTGCTTTTGTCTGGATTTTCTTCTGCATGATATAGTCTGTATTTCTGCTGTTGAACTATTACATTATTATTCCTTTATACTGTTTACATTTCTACATTGTTTATTAGTCTAAACTGTTTACACCTCCAGATAGTTTAGACCAGTGGTTCTCAGCTTGTGGTCTATTGCGGGATGGCAATATTGTCACAAGGGATCCCCAAAGGCTTGAAAAACATTATGATTTAAATCTTAAATCTTGGCCACAAAAAGTATTTAAATGGGATCCATGGTGAAGAAAAGATTGAGAAACACTGGATAGCAGGAGCAATAACATGTAGACATATATACCACTTCACAGTGCTTTACAGCCTTCTGTAAGCAGTTTACAGAGTCAACACCAGAGGTGGCATTCAGCAGGTTCTGACCAGTTCTGGAGAACCAGTAGCGGAAATTTTGAGTAGTTCGGAGAACCGGCAAATGCCATTTCTGACTGGCCCTGCCCCCATCTATTCTCTGCCTCCCGAGTCCCAGCTGATTGGCTGGGTCTTCTTTTGTTGTCCTGCACAGGAGAATGGAGCTGGAAAACAGGTTAGTGAGGTGGGAATGGAGATTTTACAGTATCCTTCCCCTGCCACTCCCACAAAGCCATGCCACAGAACCGGTAGTAATATTTTTTGAATCCCATATTGCCCATCAGCATATTGCCCCCCAAAACCCTCATTTTACCAACCTCGGAAGGATGGAAGGCTGAGTCAACCTTGAGCCAGTGAGACTTGAACTGCCAAACTGCTGCCAGCCGGCAGTTGGCAGAAATAGCCTGCAGTACATGGCTCTTAAAAGACCTCTGTATTGATTTTAGTATTATATTGTTACAGCTCTGCTTCACAAATTGCACTGGTTGCCAGTTTGCTTCTGGGTCCAATTCAAGATGCTGATTTTAATCTTTAAAATCCTTCATGGCATGAGACTGGATTACATGAGCAACTATCTCTCCCCAATTGCATCTGCCCCTCGCATTAGCTCTGGCAGAGAAAGCATGCTGCTAGGGATCTACCTTTAGTGGATCCCAGGAGAGGGCCTTCTCTGCTATAAGACTCACTTTATGGGACATTCCTCCCCCCCCCCCATATGTTGATTTTCCAACCCTGTTGATTTTCTGGAAGTCCCTCAAGTCCTGGTTATGGCATTACACCAGGAGATCCAAGGGAGGGGGGATCAAACTTGATTTCATTTTTTTTTAAACTTTTTATTTTTTAAGACAAACATATACAAACAATACATAAAAACATATTCCATTTTATACGCATACAGTGTGTCAGTTGGTTACGAATCTTTTGTGCTATCCTTTCATACTCATTACTCACAGTTTATATAGATTTCACATTGTCAAACTAACATATGCTTTTATATTTATCAGTTATTAATCCATGACTAAACTATTTTTCCATCATTTTATATGAGATATTCCACTTTTCATTATGATTTAATCTTATACATTCATCCAATGGTTATATATTTTATATTGTATTCTATATCAATCTATTAACTTTTATTGTAAGGCTTACTAATCTATTTCTTTGTCATGTCTGTTTATCTAACCATTGATAAAATAAATCCCATATCATATAAAATTCTTGTTCTCTAATTTCAAATGTCAATTTACTCATTTCAGCACAATCCATAATTTTCTTAATAACTTCCTCCTGCATAGGTATTTTGTCATTTTTCCAATTCTTAGCAAATACAATTCTAGCCGCTGTTAAAACATTTACAATCAAATATTTCAGCTCTTTGTTGTATATTTCCGGTATAATTCCCAATAAAAAGATCTCTGGTTTAAAATCTATATGTTGTTTTATAATTTTTTCCAGCCATGTGTGGATTTTAGTCCAATATTTTTTTGTGTCCAAGTATGTCCACCACATATGGTAATATGAACCAGGTATCCAATGACATTTCCAACATTTATCAGATTTATTCTTAAACATTTTCGTAAGTCTCGTCGGGGGTAGGTGCCACCTGTAAAATATCTTATACAAATTTTCTTTATATGCAGTTGATATTGTCATTTTATAATTTTGAGACCACAATTTTTGCCATTTTTCCAAATCAATACCATATCCAATTTTTCCCCCAAGCAATCATCGTTTCTTTAACTTGTTCCTCCTCCAATTTAAATTCTAATAAATGTCCATAAAGTTTTTAAATTATCTTTTCATCAGTACTGTTGAGGTAATTCCCTGTTAGGAGAATGAGTGCATACAGGAAGACGTATTGAGAGTAGTGTTGGAATAATACACACTCAGTACACAGATACGCTGCACAGTAAATGTAGGTTTTTATTTCCAGAAAGTTTTAAGCAAAGTTCAAAATAGGCAGTCCAAAAGTCATTCACAGGTTAATCAGTCATTTTTTCAATCCAGGGATATTCCAGTAACAGAGTTCAGTGTCAAAAACAGTTAAGTATCAGACTTACATTAAATCCAGTAATATCAGTCAATTAGGAAAAATGGAACAATAGCAATACTTTCCAACAGAAGGAAATAAAGATACACTCTCTTCTCTTCTGAGACTCAAACGAAGACAAACCAGGTTTCTGGCTCCATCTTATGGCCGTTTGAGAAACCACACCCAATTGCATGCTCTTGCATTCCCTTAAAGAGACAGTATTAAAATGTTTATCCTGGTTTATATATTTCTAACCCAAATACCTGTTAGGAGACTCATATTCCTAACAAGTACCCATCAAAATTTTGTCTAAATCAGTCAACTTATCATGAATACCTTCTGTTTTAAAATCTTTATCAAATCTAGATTGCATTTGCAAATATGAAAACCAGTTCATTTTTACACCTTGTTCTTCCAACTAAACAAATGTGGTGAGAAAAGTCATAAATTTAAGTTCACCTTTTTCATTTAATATCTCACCATATCTAACTGTTTGTTCCTTTTTATATATTATTGGATAAGAAAAAGCTTCAATGGTAGATACCCATAATGGAATTTTTAAGTAGTATCATCTTTTTACCTTCTCAAACTTGATTTCATTGAGGGCCACATCAGGGTTGTGTTGATCTTGGGGGTGCAATGGGGGCGGCCAGCTTGATGTCACTCGTGTTGGGGGTCCATGGTGACTCAAGTGCTCTGCCAGTGAAAATGGGCTCCAGAGTTCCATGTTCAGTTACAACAGCCTCCTGCCACCCTCTGCCAGTGAAAATGGCGCTCAGGGGGACAGGGCACACACACCTCCTCCAAGCTCTATTTTTACTGGCAGAGGGTGGCAGGAGGCCATCGCAGCTGAAAATGGAGCCTGGGAGGGCCGCAGGTAGCCTTCCCAAGCTTTGTTTTTGCTGACAGAGGCACCACGATAGTGGTGGGATTCGAATTTTTTTACTACAAGTGGGTGTGGCTTGGTGGGCGTGGCAGGGGAAGGATAGTTTAAAATCTCTAGTCAGAGGTGGTATTTGCCGGTTCTCCAAGCAACTCAAAATTTCCGCTACTGGTTTTCCAGAACTGGTCAGAACGTGCTGAATACCACCTTCTACACCACGGGCCAGTCCTTTGCTGTTTCTAGGGCAGCCCCACGTGCCAGATCTAAGCACCCCACAGGCCGGATCTGAGTTTGACACCCCTGTTCTAGGGAATCAGTGAGATTGTGATGTAGATCCACTGCTGCTGTTGACATCTATGGTACTTTCCCCTAGGCCTTGTGAATTTATTTTTTTAAATTATGACTTTTATCATATGTTTACCATTTCAGCCCCTATCATTGTCAAATATGAAGGCCATGAAGATAACTTTCATGTTTATTATCTTTTTAAAGGACGCTAACCTCATAACCAAAATTCAGATGACCAAATATAAAGTCAAATATCAAATACCAAGCTATACAACTATGCAAAACTTTTAATTAGGTATATTTTTATAGTCCTATTAATTTTTCTCTTCCCTGACACACTATTTCACTTTTTACTGCATTATTTGACTGTAAAAGCTGGTCAAAAGCTGTAATAATGATATTTGGTTTGATTTGATTTGATTTGATTTAATATTTTATTACTAAATTGCATGCAGCTCAGACCCACTTTTGGGAAGATGGTCACTTTTGTATTTACTTGAAATATAAATAAATTAATTAATATGTACAAGTAATGTATAATGATACACCTGATTCATTCCTGGCTACTTTGATAATGTTGTCAGAAAAATGCTCATCTAAAGGGAAAAAACAAAGCATTTGGAGGCTGAATCAACAAATACTTCATTGGAATATCACTGGGTCCAGCTGACCTATTAAAACCACACTCTGTGTAGGATAACCAAATACTTGGATGGGCAAAGGATGACACACACATTGTTAAATTTTCCTAGCATCCACAACAAAAATTACAGGAAAACTAAACAAACAAAAAATCCTTCTTAGTTTATATTTTGTTCACACATTTAATTTTTGAAGGTTTTTTTTCTGTAAGATTAAAATACAGTTTTGTTATAAAAAAAATAAAGATATTACACATTTTTTAAAAATACAACAAAAAATGCAAACATGAATGACTTTCTCCAGCATCAGAAAGATTGATTTTTCAATCACAATGTTTTTACAACAAATATTTACTTTTAAGAACATCGCTAGCAATAAGATAAAATTAGTATATATGAACTCAATATGAAGTAGAATCTGCATTTGTACATAATTAAGATTAGAAAGAAAGAAAAAAGAACAAAACGTTCAGATGTGCCAATCACAATATGGGTCTATGCCGCCCCCTGCTGGCCACATCAATCCAGCAGTGTCAAGTCCTCCCATTTCCTAGCAATAATTGGTGGTTTTTTTTGTAAAGGTGAAGAACTGAGTTGATGAAGTGAGCTGTGCGCTTTCTCTCCTTCTGAAACCAAAGTGAAGGGCAGATTTGTGTCTTTTCTGTAGCTGTTAGTGCAACTTTAAAATAAATGGATGTACCAAGCTAAACAAAGTTCATACATCTTAAGATACATAAATTAACATGAGAATATACAAACAAACAAACACTAAGCAATAACAATATTAAAGCATCCAGAAAAAAAGATATATACATGCTCCATTGTCCTAATCAAACGAGCAGGTTGCCTCCAAGATTACATTCAATTTTGCATTTTTAATTTCAGAAATGTTTCAGAGTTTTCTGTAATATTTCATGGCACAACATAATACTTCATTAACATTATGAAATACAGGTAGCCACAACTTATGACCACAACTGAGCCTAAAATTTATGTTGATAATGAGAAATTTGTTAAGTGACATTTGTCCCATGCTATGACTTTTCTTGCCACATTTGTTGTGTGAATCACTGCAGTTCTTAAATTAGTAATGTTGTTAGGCGAATCAAGTTTCAGAAGGTCACAACGGATGATACTGGGACACTGCAACTGTCATTAATGTGAATCAGTTGTCAAGCATTCAAATGTAAAATACTGACTATGGGGGCAGGATGCTTCAGTGGTCATAAAGTGTGAAAAATCATCATAAGTCACTTTTTTTTTCAGTGTTGTTGTCACTTTGAACGGTTGCTAAATGAACTGTTGTAAGTGGAAGGCCACCAGTGTAATTATTGTAGAGTCCTTCCTAGTTTTTCTCTTGAATTATTTATATCATTTATATCACCAGAGCTTTTGTCTCGCAGATCCACTTGGTCACAGCACTGCAAGATTCTGAGATGATTTTTGGGCCCTTCACCATCCCACAGCTGTTTCCTTGAGCCTCGATTATGTTTGGCTTCCTGTAGTAGAAGGAAGAAAGCAAGAAAGATTGTCAAGGGGAAAAGAATTATTTTATTCTTGTTTGTAACTCCTTCTATTATAATATTTCTACATACTGTCCTCGACGTATGACCACAATTGAGTCCAAAATTCCTGTTGCTAAGTGAGATGTTTGTTAAGTGAGTTTTGCCCCATTTTACGGCCTTGCTTGCTTCGGTTGTTAAGTGAATTGCTGCAGTTGATAAGTTCATACTTATAACCATTGCTGTGTCCCATTTTTGTCCCATGATCACCTTTTACGACCTTCCGACAAACAAAGGAAGCCAGATTCACTTAACAACTGGATTACTATTTAATCCAGGGATCCAGTGGTGATTCAGAAAAATTTCTACCAGTTCTATGGGCATGGCTTGGTGGGCGTGACAGGGGAAGGATACTGCAAAATCCCCATTCCCTCCCCACCCCACTAACCTACTTTCCAGCTCTGTTCTCCTGTGCAGGGCAACAAAAGAAGACCAAGCCAATCAACTGGGACTCGGGGGGCAGAGAATAGATGGGGGTGGGGCCAGTCAGAGGTGGTATTTGCTGGTTCTCCGAACTACTCAAAATTTCTGCTACTGGTTCTCCAGAACTGATCAGAACCTGTTGAATATCACCTCTGCAGGGGTCCCCAAGCTCCAGGCTGTGGACCAGCACCAGACCATAGCATGCCAGAAACCGGGCCGCACAAACAAGCGAAGCCCCATCCATGAGATGCAGACAGCATGCAAAACCATGCCCCTCCAGTCTGGAAAAATGTATCTCCACGCAACCAGTCTCTGGTGCCCAAAATGTTTGGGGCCACTGATCTAATCAACTGCAGTGATACACTTAACTGTGGCAAGAGAGATCGTAAAATGGGGCAAAACTCACTTAACAAATGTCTCATTTAACAACAAAAATTTTGGTCGTAAATTGTGGTCGTAAGTCAAGAACTACCTGTAACTGGATTAGGTCCAAAACACTGGGAGAAGAAAAGAGATATATATTTCCCATCTCACATAATCATAGAATGCATGGAAATAACTCACTCTTTATTATTATATGGGGAATTGTCCATCCACAACCATTTACGGGTCTTGGAATTTGCAAACAGTCCTATCCACAACATCTGTGCCCCATTGGTGACACGCTGGATGTAATGCTGTCAAGAATAAATATATATTTGTTTACTTAGTAGGGCATAACAGAATTCAGCAAGAATAGAATAGAATAGAATAGAATAGAATAGAATAGAATAGAATAGAATAGAATAGAATAGAATAGAATAGAACAGAACAGAACAGAATTCTTTTATTGGCCAAGTGTGATTGGACACACAAGGAATTTGTCTTGATGGAAATACTCTCAGTATACATAAAGAAAAGATACATTCATTAAGAATCAAGAATCATAATGTACAACACTGAATGACAGTCATAGGGTACAAACAGCAATCAAATCATACTCGGAAACAGTCAAGTGGGAGGGGATGGGTGATAAGGAGTGGGGAGAAGATTAACAGTAATAGTAATGTACACTTTGTAATTAGTTGAACAATGTTGAAGGAATTATTTGTTTAACAGAGCGATAGCTTTCAGGAAAAAACTGTTCTTGTGTCTTGTTGTTCTTGTGTGCAGTGCTCTATAGTGTCGTTTTGAGGGTAGAAGTTGAAACAGTTTATGTCCGGGATGTGAGGGGTCTGTAAATATTTTCACAGCCCTTTTTTGACTGGTGCAGCATACAGGTCCTCAATTGAAGGCAGGTTGGTAGTAATTGTTTTTTCTGCTCTCCTAATTATCCTCTGAAGTCTGTCTGTCCTGTTGGGTTGCAGAACCAAACCAGACAGTTATAGAGGTGCAGATGACAGACTCAATAATTCCTCTGTAGAACAGGATCAGCTGCTCCTTGGGCACTTTGTTTTCTGAGTTGGTGCAGAAAGAACATTCTTTGTTGTGCTTTTTTGATGATATTTTTGAAGTTAGGTGTCCATTTTAGGTCATGTGATACAGTAGATCCTAGAAATTTGAAGGTCTCTACTGTTGATACTGTGTTGTCTAGTATTGTAAGAGGTTAATTAATTAACTAATTAAATAATTAATGCATAAAATTCACAAAAACAGCACATAAAATGTGTATGAAGATATAAACACCAATACAGCGAATTATTTTAAAAATGCACAATTAAAATTTTGAATAAAATGAGGAATAAAATTTAATTTAATTAAAAATCATCTGGAAGAAAGACTGTCTTTTTCCTTTGATCACAAATTAAATAAGCAGCTACTAGAGTGGCTGAACTGATGGCTGGCTATTTAGACCGTTTTAGCCATTGGACAGCAATGCCCTCGAGATGATGAAGTTCTTGCAGGGGTACAGGAAACTGTCTCATGGGACATTTTGTCACAACATGATGTAAAAAAAGCAAAAGTTAGAATATTTTGGACATGTGATGCGACACCTGGAAAAATACGACATCCTTCACTTAATCCTCCAAGGAAAGATTGAAGGCAAACAAGGTCCAGGCAGAAGAACATCATGGTTTCAAAATCTAAGAGGGTAGTTTGGACAAAACTCAACAGCATTTTTCGTGTGGTTGTTGGTAAAAATAGGATTGCCAACATGATCGCCAACATCCGATAACGGATATGGCACAAGAAGAAGAAGAATGATGTAAAGTTTGTGGGATGTTTGAGGGATGCAATATAGTGTAGACTAGTTTCCTTCCAGGGCAACATGACTTTGTCACAGCTAAATAGTCTACATATTCTGACTGCTGGACTACACAAGGATCTCCCAACAAGAAAAAGAAGCATGAATACTATATATAAATGAACATATTCGGAACATATTTATTGTTAAGGAGTCTTTGTCAGGGTTCTGATGGATGCCCTAATTAATTCATGAGCCTCGAGCCAAGTTTCAAAAGAAATCCAATTATTTATTAGGTGCAACATGTCGGCACTTTTCCCAAGTGCAGTTGGCTCTGCCCTACATAATTTACTGCCCATTATGACCCAGTTTCCCTGCTCCTCCCAGGGTGTGTCATCAATCACATTCTCCAACAGAGCACTTTTGCAGGCTGTAGAAAACACCACGCCTCTCCGACTGGCTCTGGTAGCCAGGGACACAATCTGGAGAAAGGTATGCATAGAATGTGCTTCTGGTCATAGCAACTGAACTACTCCATCAGATCTCCCCCACACACACACACACCTTCTTATGGCAACTCGAGAGCAGGCCAGGAGTGCTTTACGAGTTGACAGTCTTCTGGCTTTGATTTGCAGTCGAACGAGGTCGACCTGATGATCTATCAGCCTGGAGAACCACTACATAATTAGCATTGAACTGAAACTGTTCCCAAACTGTCCCCATGGACATAACCACACAGATCTTTTCAAGGCTAAACATTTCTACAGGATGAATGAAGGAGAATCTTGGTATTTACCAGTTCTGCCTCTTCTTTCAAAACCGCAAGTTCAGAATCTTTGACTCTGCAGTTGTCTCTACTCTCATACCAGGTTTGTTTTTCCCCTGAGATCCAATAGCATTTGTTTTCATGAAGCAGCCAGTCTTTGGGACACAGCTTCAAATTCCCTGAAAGAGAAAAAAGGGCTCCATATTTACGTATTTATTCATTGAAACCAGGGTAAATACTGCATCACACTGACACCAGGGGTGGGATTCTACCTGGTCGGTCCGGTTCTATAGAACCGGTTGTTATGATTCTGCCCAGTTTGGAGAACTGGTAAATCGCACCACTGGCTGTCCCTGCCCCTCCCCTCCCCACCCACTCACTTCTTATCTGACATGCGGGCCATCCAACTTGCCTGTGTTTGGTAAGTTGCTATTTTTCCTATTTTTCCCCCAACCATCAGCTGTTCTGTTGTGCTGGGAGATTTAGATTAGCTAGAAAGCAGGAAATTGTTGGATTTCTTGTTTCTAGCTAATCTAAAACAGAGCTGAACCTTCTTTAGGACTGAAGCTTCTGTTTTTCAGTGCAGACTCAGGTAGCAGATTGCAGAATGATAAATCTCTGAGTGAATCTGTGATTCTGTAAGCAACTCAATCTGCCTGCCTACTTTGCCTGTTTTTGGGTAAAAGTTGCTCTTTTTTATTAAAAAAATCAATATTTACATAAATATTTATAATATTTACATACAAGCCACGCCCAGTCAGTCACATGACTACCAAGCCATGCCTAGTCAGCAAGCCATGCCCACCCAGTCACCTGCCCACCAAGCCATACCCACAAATTAGGCCATGCCCACAGAACTGGTTGTTAAGAAATTTGAATCCCACTCTGACTGATACCAATTTGTAGGTAGTTCTCAGCTTACAACAGTTCATTTAGCAACTGTTCAAAGTTACAACATCACTGAAAAAAGTGGCTTGTGACCATTTTTCACAACTTATGACCGTGACACCATCCCCATGGTCATATGATCAAAATGTCAACTGACTCATATTTATGGCCTTTTTTGTGTCCTGGGAACATGTGATCAGCTTTTACAACCTTCTGACAACCAAAGTCAATGGGGAAGCCGGATTCACTTAACAGCCACGCTAGCAACTTAACAACTGCAGTGATTCACTTAACAAATGTGGTAAGAAAGGTCATAAAATGGGGCAAAACTCACCTAACAAATGTCTTGCTTAGCAACAAAAGTTTTGGACTCAATTATGATCGTAAGTCGAGGACTACCTGTACAAGGAAAGATAAGGGTTTCCCTGGTCAGTCATATCCGACTCTAAGGCACAATGCTTATCTCTGCTTCTTATCTGGTGGAGCCAGTGTTGTCTGAATACATTTCCATGGTCATATGGATAGCATTATATGCCAAAGTTACATGGAACTCTGTTACCTTCCCACCAGGAGGTACCTATTTATCTACTCACATTTGCATGCTTTCAAAGTGCGAGGTGGACAGGAGCTAGGGCAAGGAAAAGGAGCTCATCCCATTGTGTGGCACTCAGGTCTCAGACCCAGGCTGCCCCTTTCCAGCTGACAAGCTCAGCATCTTTAATCACTGAGCCATCGCACCCTCTTAAATTACTTATTGAATGTAATTGGGACGGACAACTTCATCATTAAGCAACCTGGTTGTAAACTGAAAAGTCACACAATTATGCCCAACCTATGACATCAGTTCTGGCTGTAATTGTTAACCAAATCACTTTGGATTATTGAGCACAATGTTACGTGACTGCAAATTGCAACTTTGCACTGGCTTCCCCATTGATTTTGCTTGCTAGAAGTAACTAGGAAGGTTACAGATGGAGATCATATGACTACAAGACATTGCGACCATTTTAAACACATGCCAGTTGCCAAGCATCCAATTTGGGAACACATGACCACATGAATGCTGCAATGGTTGCAGCTTTGAGGACCAGTCATAATTCTCCTCCTCCGACACTGCTGTAACTTTGAAAGGTTAATGCTGAAAGTCCATCCCTCGACTGGCCTCCAGAAGTTGTGTGCTTCAACACCGGAGGTTTTTAAGAAGTGATTGGACAGCCATTTGTTTTAATTTGTATAGGGTCGCCTACTTGAGCAAGGGGCTGGACTAGAAGACCTCCAAGGTCCTTCCTATTCCATATTAACATACTTCAAATAGTCCATTCCTATTGGTTAACAAACACTGAAAGCTGATTGGTGTTCTACTCGACACTGATTGGCCAATAATAGCTAGCCTATGATTGGCCAGCTCAGTGGCGGGAGAATCAAGGAGCCATCATTGGCCACAAGCCGCGAGCAGCCTATCTATAAAAAGGGCTGCCATGGCTCCTGGCTCAGATGGATTTTCAGAACTAAATAAAAGAGCTGAAGTTATGCTGGTCTCCAGTCTCATTCTTTGCGAACTCTACACTGACGACGAGGGTGGGATACTGAGAGAGGCGACCAGTCAAGCACGTGGTAATGAGAACCGAGCAGATGAAATGGTTGGAACCAACTCGCCACCTGCATCATTCAACCCAGCAACAGAGGACTGGGAATCCTACATCGATAGATTCCTCCTGTTCCTGGAAAGCAACAACTTGCAAGGAATCTCCAACAACCGAAAAAGAGCTGTGTTCCTGACGCACTGTGGGCCCACAGTATTCAAGATGGCCAAGGCGCTAGCTCAACCAGAGGATGTGAAGCAGATGGCCTGGCCAGATTTGGAGAAATTGCTGAAGGCTCACTATGCACCGACCGTCTCCAGCCTTATTCAGAGACATGAGTTCTACAAATGGGACCAGAGAGAAGGTGAGAGCATCGCAGACTTTGTCCTGGTCTCAGGGACATTGGAGGGGCATGCGAATTCCGAAACATGGACGAAGCCATGAGGGATCGCGTGGTCCTCGGTCTGAGAGACCTCATCCTACAAAGCCGACTGCTAACCCGACCAAAGATTACAGTCACTGGGCATCCACCCCACAGAGAAAAAAATTAAAGCAATCAAAGAAGCGCCTAGACCAAAAAACAAAGTAGAATTGCAGGCATTCTTGGGACTTATAAATTTTGACAACGTTTTTCTGCCACAGAAGGCAATGATGGCGGAACCACTACATAGGCAGCCACCTGGACCTGGGGACAACGTGAAGAGACAGCGTTCCAGAAAATAAAAGACTTAATCACATCTGACTCTGTATTAATACAATACAGAGAGACACTACCATTGACAGTCACCTGCGACACATCACCGTTCGGCGTCGGAGCCATACTTAGCCACATTCTGCCTGATGGGAGAGAAGCACTGATCGCATTCTACTCCAAAACTGAATGTAACTCCAGTCAATTGGACAGAGAGGCATTAGCAGCAATATCCGGTGTCAAACGGTTCCATGAATACCTTTACAGTAGGACTTTTACACTTATTACAGACCACAAACCCCTATTGGGAATACTAGCAGGGAACAGGGCCACCCCAAACATACTATCCCCATGAATGACAAGATGGTCCGAGTTCCTTGCAGCCTACAATTATAAACTGATTCACCGACCAGGCAAAGACATTTCCCACGCCGATGCGCTGAGCCATACTTCCCTACTGGAACTAGGGGCTGACCCGGCACCAACCACATCCACCCTACAGATTGAGACACTGTCAAACCTACCCATAACCGCAGCGGACATTGCGAAAGCAACAAGAGACAAAACTTTGTCACAGGTCTTAAACTGGGAAGAAAAAGGGTGGCCGGAAGACGAGACAGACGTTAAATTTAAACCATTCAAGAACAGGCAAACTGAACTGTCATTGTTAAAAGATTGCATTCTATGGGGGGATTGGATGGTAATACCGGAACCGTTACAAGAGCAAGTACTGAGACTGCTACATGAAGGACATCCGGGAATTGTTCAGATGAAATCCCTGGCCAGGAGTTATGTATGATGGTCAGGGATTGATAAGGATATTGGGAAATGGGTAGAAACCTGCGGAAAATGCCAAAGATCCTGACCTACACCCCCTTCAGCACCTCTACTAGACTGGGAGACACCGATTGGCCCCTGGTCAAGAATTCACATAGATTTCGCAGGGCCGACAAAAGGACACACATTTTTAATCATAGTAGATGCTTACTCCAATTGGCTGGAAGTAAGCGTCATGAACTCTACAACTACAGAAGCAGTTATTAAACAACTACGAAAACTGTTCGCCATACATGGGTTACCAGACTTGCTAGTCTCAGATAACTGCCCGCAGTTCACTGCACTAACATTTGAAAAATTCCTCACCGAACAGGGCATAAGGCATGCTTTGACAGCGCCAGGCCGACCAGCTACGAATGGGAGGGCAGAATGCATGGTCCGGTATACCAAAGAGATCATAGAAAAATTAGACACAGGGGACATTCAAGAAAAAATTGATAAAATGCTCACCATACAACACATAACACCAAGCTCGACTACAAATAAAGCCCAGTAGAATTACTAATGGGCAGAAAATTAAGATCACAATTGGATAGATTACACCCAACATACAGCTCTGAAAAACCAACTGACTCCTCCAGCAGACCCCGCACATTCGAACCAGGAAACCTAGTATATGCAAAAAATCTCACTGGGCACCCACTCTGGGTACCGGCAAAAATAACACAAATAATGGGACCCCAGTCATATAGACTAGAAACGGACGATGGTAGAAGCTGGAGGAGGCACATTGATCAATTAAGATCACGAACATTAGAACGAACCACTGACACACCCATATACGAAGAACAACACACACATACACCAGAACCACAGCAAACATTAAACAAAAATATTAATAAACCAACCAGAGAGGGGGGAGACCCCTCAAACACAAATAAGAGGGGAGGGGGAGACCCTCTGGCAGAACAAGAAACACCGCAAAATCAAAATACAAACCATAAACAACATTCGCAAATAAACTCAGAAAGAAACAACTTACCTGCAGAAGACTTCAGCAAAGAGGAACAGGAGGCACAAGAAGACCAAGAAGCCACTCCAGAAGGGAGCAGCCAAGCCGACTCTACAGCCCAGGTAGGCCAGGCGGGAGCGTCATGGCTGACTCCACCTTCCAGGAGGTTCCACAGAGAAGGGCAGGAGAAACAGCGATCCCATCCGAACCCGCCAAAGACGACAACACAACTAAACTGCGCAGGTCAACTAGACAACCAAAAAGGCCCGCCTACTTTCGTGACTACATAAGGTAGGACCATACCAAGAGGGGAGGGGTGTTCCATATTAACATACCTCAAATAGTCTATTCCTATTGGTTAACAAACACTGAAAGCTGATTTATGCTCTACTCGACACTGATTGGCCCAAAATAGCTAGCCGATGATTGGCCAGCTCAGCGCCGGGAGAATCAAGGAGCCGTCATTGGCCACAAGCCGCGAGCAGCCTATCTATAAAAAGGGCTGCTGTGGTTCCTGGCTCAGACGGATTTTCAGAACGAAATAAAAGAGCTGAAGTTACGCTGGTCTCCGGTCTCATTCTTCGTGAACTCTACACTTCCTAACTCTGTGATTCTGTTGTACTGTCTTTCCCCCTTATTTACCATGTAAACAAGCTGAGCATTGCAGCTGTCTGCTACTCTGTGTGTGTGTGTGTGTGTACGTGTACGTGTGTGTGTTTGTGTACGTGTGTGTGTGTGTGTGGCCAATTTCTTCCTCTTTGTGTTCCTCGATGTTGACTTTGTGTGATGAATCCAGGCTGATTGTGTGTGTGTGTGTGTGTGTAAAAAAGATTTCCATATCCCAATCTTGTAGTAGAAATTTAATAGATAGATATAAACTACAATACAAATATATATAATTATTGGATGAAAGTATAATACGAATTTTATAATAAAATCTAGAATATATCCTATAAATGATGGAATAAATAGTTTAATCATGAATGATTAATAACTGATAAATATATAAGCATATGCTAGATTGACAATGTGAGCATTTATATAAATTGTGAGTGATACTATGAAAAGACAGCACAAACGATTTGTAACCAACTGACACACTGTATGTATATAAAATGGAAGGTGGTTTTATGTTTTTTATGTTTTGTTTGTACATGTTGGTCTTAAAAAATAAAAATATTTTTTGAAAAAAGATTTCCATATCCTGAAGGAAATTCTGATGGTGGGTGTGGGTGTGGGTGTGTGTAAAAAAGATTTCCATATCCTGAGGATGAGGGGAATTCTGATGGTTTTGGTTGAGTTACTGAGGTTTGCTGGCTTTTTATCAGTCTCATGATCCAAAGACTTGGCTGAAAGGCTGATGTGGTTCTTTGTTTTGTGGCCTGGGGTTTCCTGTGTCTTGGCCAAGACACAGCCAAGATGAGCATGTAGTCTGGCTGGATGTCATGGAGGTGTTTCCCGTCTTAATAGTACAATTCCATCCCTTGTAACAGTACTCGGTTTCCAGCGCTTGTTACATGGGTATGCAATAATTGTAGCTGTGCAAACAAAGTCTTTGTTATCTCCTTAAAAACTTAAAAGGAAACAAGCAACCTCTTTGAAAACTAACTGATTTTAGAAAGGAATTTGGGCCAAGGTGTTTTAATTGGGTAAGAATGTCAGGAAGGTGATCAAAATTGCCCAATGAAAACTCTGAATCTCCTCTCACCCCAACATGAGTTATTATTAGACTGGTGCAAATCTTAACACACCACAACATGTGCTGCTGTCTCATTGTAGCAGGAGTGGGAGGAGAGGTGTTCCTGGCAGGAATCACAAAGTGTATGTCAACATCAGGCGAGCGTGCCAAAAGTCATGATGTAACCATGTAGCACGAGGTTCTTTTACATTCAATCAACCCTTGAAAAGAAAATTAGAAGCGACTGTAGTCCTTTATATTTTCATTCCTGTTAGTTTCTATCTTTCTTTTTAAAAACTTGAGTAAAGTTATTTGGAGGGGAAAAAAAACTTGTACTGAAACAAAACAATGTGTCAAGTTTTTTTTCCCCGAAATAACTTTATTTGAGTTTTAAAAAAGAAAGATAGAAATTAGCAGGAATGAAAATATAAAGGATATTAATCTTATACCATATTAATTGGAGGTTAAAGACAGATTATGTTATTCTATCGTTTCGTTCACTTAAGGGGCAAAACTCACTTGACAGCTGTCTCAGCAACAGAAATGTTGGGCTCTATTGCAGTCCTACATTGAGGACTACCCATATTCTAACCAGTAAAGTGTTGCTGTTATTTTAAATTTACAGCACCTTAGTGTTTTCCAAAGTGTAAGCTGTGTCTTAGTGTTCAACTGAAAGTGATTGGAGTGTGTCTGTTGACCAGGCCTGTGAGTGTGTGACCGTAAACTGAATCTGGAAGTGTGTGTAAAGCATTATTTATAAAATGTGTTGGCCGCCATCTTACCATAGGGTAACTCTGGATGGCGTATACAGTTACATCTAAGCTAAAACATACAAAGTTAAAATCAAACTTTAACAACAAAGACATATGGGGAGAGTGTGGGGGGGGGGAGGTGGGATATTGTATCACTCCATCAACCACCCCCACTGGGCTGTTCCCCCCTTGAGGCCCCAAACTGACGGGCACAATCAGGTCTTTAGGCCAGAAGTGGTGTTCAGCAGGTTCTGACCAGTTCTGGAGAATCAATAGCGAAAATTTTGAGTAGTTCGGAGAACCAGCCTCTGACTGGCCCCACCCCCATCTATTCTCTGCCTCCCAAGTCCCATCTGATTGGCTGTGTCTTCTTTTGTTGCCCTGCATGGGAGAACAGAGCTGGAAAGCAGGTTAGTGGGGTGGGGAGGGAATGGGGATTTTGCAGTATATCCTTCCCCTGCCACACCCACCAAGCAACGCCATGCCCACCAAGCCACAACATGCCCACCAAGCCACGCCCACAGAACCGGTAGCAAACAGTTTTGAATCCCACCACTGCTTTAGGCCCTTATGAAAGGATAGGAGGGTTGAGGCCAACTTCATATCGGGATGGGCAGGAGTGACAGCAGAGAAGGCCCTCCTCCTGGACCCCACCAGCTGGAATAATCAGGCTGATGGGACCCGCAGCATGCCTCCTCTTCCGGCACAAGTGATACGAGCCAATCCCAGAGAGCTGAGATGGTCCCTCAAGACCCATGCCATGAAGGGCTTTAAATGTGATCACCAACACTATGAATTGAACCCATGCAGTTCGTGGAGCAGTGGCGTTACAGGAGCCATTCTTCGTGGGCCCAAAACTACCTGCACCGCCCAGTGGTGGGATTCAAATTTTTTTACTACTGGTTCTGTGGGTGTGGCTTGGTGGGTGTGGCAGGGGAAGGATACTGTAAAATCTCCAGTCAAAGGTGGGATTTGCCAGTTCTCCAAACTACTCACAATTCCTGCTACCGGTTCTCCAGAACTGGTCAGAACCTGCTGAATACCACCTCTGGCGCTGCCGCACTTGGCACCAGCTATACTTTCTGAATGCTCTTCAAAGGTAGCCCCATGTAGAGTGTGTTACAGTAGTCTAATCATGAGATAACTAGGGATTGAATGTCTGAGTGCTGATCCAGAAAGGCCACGACTGGAGCACAACATGAAGTTGGTCGTGTGGCTGCAGCCGCCATCTGGATTTCTCTGATCAGCAGGCCTCCCTGATCTGAGTCTTTTTCCTGAAAACTAGTGGCATTTACAAGCAATTTCAGCTGGCTGGTGCTAGGGTTGCTATGCACAACCCTTGAAACCTGGGAACATACCTGTGGAATTGTCACAATGGGGCTTACACAGAAATCGCCGCAGCTTGTCCCATTTTTTTCCTGCTGGCTCTTGGCTGACTTGCTGCTTTGTTTTAGTAGCAAGAATGTTATCCTGAACATCTGGAGTTCTCCGGAGTTGAAAGGCTTTAAAAAAAGATTTCTAATTAGCTGACAAGGAAATGGAGGGAGATATATACTGTGTTTCTCCAACAATAGCCCCCCCCAAAAAAAAAACCAAGATCCAGCACTGCTTTGTGCACATGTAGTTAAATTAAGCCCTGCCCCCCCAAATTTGGGCCTATTTAAGCGCATGCGTTCCCCACCATTTCTCACATCGCTTGAAGTGCAGGCAGAGGTGAAGAGGCCTGAAGAATGGAGGGAACTTGCCAAAATCATCCCACGTGCAGCGTCACTTAGAGCGCCCCACGCACAGCCTTGCCTCGCCACCGGGCCACTTCTATCACGGCCGAGCTCCCCACAGGCAGAGAGAGAGCCCCACGCACAGCCTCACCTCACCACTGGGCCGCTTCTATCACAGCCGTTAGGGTTGCCCCACGTACACCCTCATCTTGCCAGCGGGCCACTTCTTTAGCGGCTGAACACTCCATGGGCGGCCTCTCCTAAAGCACCCCACGCGCACCCTCGCCTTGCCACTGGGCTGCTTCTATCAGCCATTAGGAGTGCCCCACATACATCCTTGCCTCGCCACCGGGCCACTTCTATCGGGGCCGAGCACTCTGTGCACAGCTTCACCTCACCACCAGGCCGCTCCTAACGGCTCCATTGTAGCACTTTATAAAGAAATACAAAAAGGCTTCTTTTTGCAATATTCCTGTTTTCTGGATGTCTATTTTTCCCTCACTCTTCTTATAAAGTCTATATTTAATCGGGTTTTTTTTTTTTTTTTCATGTTCTGGCTGCTCATTGCTGCCCATGAAGCTGAATTTCAGCACCCCAACTCCCTATGGAAATGGCTTGGCAGGAACCAAGATTGGAACTGCTCTGGACCTGCTAAGTCATGTATGTTCTATGTTCCTCAATTTCTTGTCTTCTCTATTAATGCAAGGAAGGCAAGAATTTTTAGTTTGCCTCTGTGTGGGTGGATTCTTTTCCATTAGTAGTCCCTGTGTCTTTCCTTAGCTTGCATATAGGTAAATGAAGACTCATTCATCCAGGCCAAAAGTATCTTTAACCGGTTATGTCATCTGTAGTTTAAAAAAAAAAAAACAGCATTCATTTAAACGTCATTACTTCATTCCAGATTGGCTGGAATGCAGCTTTTACGTGCCAGCTCTTGGCCGTGCCTACTTTGATTGCTGCCAAACTTCAGTGGGCTTTTCCTTGACTAAACCCGTGCCACTAACAGCTTGCTCTATGTGACTCAAGTGGGGGGCGGGAACCAAACCTTGGCATAATTTCAGCATTTAGCTTCAATTGCTGATAAATTGAGCCTCCCTGTGCAGCTGTAAAATTGCAGCAATAAAATAATCATCATCATCCTCATCATGAAATAATAATAATAATAATAATAATAATAATAATAATAATAATAATAATAACAATAATAATAATAATAATAATAATAATAATAATAATAATAATAATAAT
>BLBF01000066.1:1799609-1831898 GCA_015471245.1 Laticauda colubrina | reverse complement strand
GATAGATAGATAGATAGATAGATAGATAGATAGATAGATAGATAGATGATAAATAGATATAATTCTTTATTGGCCACATAAGGAATGTCTGGTGCATAAGCACTCAGTATACATACAAACAATAAAGTGATAAAAGGTTCATCAATCATAAATCATAAGATTCAATCATAAATCATAAGATACAAACAACAACTGATAAATCTTAATACATCAATAAGATTTTTATCCCGCCATATAAGGAGTGGGATAAAAAACTTTTTTTAAAAAAAACACTACTCTTTCCCTAGCTTCTTCCATTTTAGATTACTCTTAGTTTACTCTTCTGTTTTCAGTTTACCAACAAGAGTAAAGCACTGGACATCACTGTTGCTAATCTCTCAAAGGAAAATGGAGACTGAGAAAGTGACAGATGAATCATTCCATAAATGAAACCTTATTCAAAGTCCTTACAGCTGAAAAATATCACTGAAAGAAAAGTGTTGGAAAAATCTGAGAGGACCCATTACAAATTCCTAGAAGGACCATTTGCTCAGAGGCATGCTGTTCCCACTTATTTTTACTTCGTCATCTGCTATTCTGCAAATATTTCCAGTTGATGATCCACAAATTCTATTTTTAAAAGTTAGTTGACCTTAAAATCTGGCTTGGCTAGACTGGCTGTTCCACATTCACTAATAAAATATGCATCTGATGGAAAATTAATCTAGATTGAAAAGGAAATAATGTACAGAACTCAGCCTTGACAGTTTAATCCAGCGTTAAATTTCTTCCTTCCTTTCATATGAGTTAGTCATATCAGGACCTTACGAAAAACCCACCACAGAAACTTTTGAAAGGAAAGAATGGAGGTGGAAGAAATAGGTAGCAAACATTTCACATTTTGTTATGAATAATATTTTCCCCCAAATAATATATTCATACATACATTTGTATCCCACCTGCCTTGGGTTAATCATTAAGGGTATTAATCACGTTTAGGGTACACGTTTCTTCCCATTGCCATCATGTTCTTTACTCTTCCATTGCCACGCTCAACTTTAATTTTCATAAATTTTTGTCATTTCATTTTTCCATTACAATATAATAAAGTTATTAAAATGCATTAAAAAGTGTTGAAAATGTCCATGTTTTTCTAATGCCCTAGTTATAAGTAAATATTTTGCTCACAGTGTTCAATTAATATATTCTGTAGACTTCCTGACTGAGTTGGATGGTCATATAAATGTTCTAAATAAATAAACGTTTTAAATTAATACAGTTGTGGGGCCCAACCTGGGTGATGGCCTGGAAGAAAACTGAATTTATAATCTCGTTTCATTTTCAGCATGTATAGAATCTGTCTTGTCAGTTGAGCAATGGAAGAGTCGAGGGGCACCATTGTTGAGCTATAAGGCATCAGTTGATCTTAATCCAGCCTTCTATCCTACCCTTACTCTGAAGAGCTGAAGATGGCTCAGATAGACTTCCCCTCATTTTTAATTTCACAGAAATCTGTGAAGGAACCAAACTGTAGAGGAAGTGAGTGGTCCAAGCTGGAGAGTGAAAACAATAAAAAAAATAACTCAAGGCCAAAAAGAGAAAGTGGTTCTCTGGCTGGCTGAGGAACTGAAAAACCAAGTTCCTCTCAGAACAGACATGGGGGCTCCATGCAGTTATTCTGAGTCTGTCTGGGCTCTATATTGAAGAAAGGTTCTGTTGTGGTCCGTCGGCAGCCTGAGGAGATGGCAGCAGAATTGGACAGTGGGAAGGAACATGGGCCAATCCGGGAGTCTGGGGAAGACTTGGACAAGGGTCTTGCGTCTGATGCAGAGATGGGGCCAGGGCCATCTGAGTGTTATGTGCTGATTCTGGAGCCTCCAGAATCTGACAGCAGCAAGGCAGAGGAACAAGGGAGCCTGTTTCCAGTCCATGTGTGTGCAGAGCTGCCAGAAGGCAATTAAGACAAAAGGGGAGACTCAGGAGTAAGGCTTAGAGGTGGTCGGTCCTCCCATAAGACATAAAGGAGGAGCAAAAGGACAGGAATCTTTGCAGGAAGCAACTTTGTTTGTCCTGGTTGGTTTGAAACCTGAAGCTTGGTGTTGAATTTGTGTTCCGTTTTGGCCTCATATAACTAATTAGAAATTTAGTTGTTGGTAGCATTTCAAGGAAGATAAAAATGCATGCTATCAGTCTTATCCTGAAGGACTTTGGCAGACTTCCATGGGACTATTTACAAACTGTTTCAGACTCATTACAGGCTGTGAATGACTAAAATTGACTTGTGTTTGTGAATGTCTCCATAAGTCTTGGTCAGAACAGGTTCAAAGGAGAGGTGAGCTACTTCCATTAGCATTGTCTCATGGTGCTGGTCTGCAGAAGGAGACCTCTTTGTCCCCGAGGCCTCTCTGCATGATTATGGATTCTGGAGCACCAAATTATAAAATCTTAAGGATTATAAAATCTTAAGGAGGACCCCTGTGATAGTCCTCTCCAGTTGTTGTCTTGGTAGCTCAACTAAAGTACAGGTGGCCCTCAACTTGATTAAGGTTGTCCTCAAGCTGGACAAAAGTGTGTTACAATTGTTTCTCATACTCATGACTGTCACACCTCCCCAGCCACATGATTTTCTATTGAGGCAAGATAACTGCCATGCATTTACAAAGGTTGCTGCATCACTTAGCAAAAAAGATTGTAAAATTGGGCACAACTCACTTAACAACTGGCTTGCTTAGCAGTGGACGTTCTGCTCCCATTTGTGGTCATAAGTTAAGGACTAGCTTTTTGCTAGTTCAGATTCTGTTTTTTTCCATTTTGAGGATTTAAGCTGATTCCTTAAGGGATGGACCAGCAACATAATGGTCTAGTTTAAACCATGAAGTCTTTTCTCCAAGCTGAAAGTGTAACTCTTGCCATATTATTTTCTATGTTTAATTTGGCCTTTTCTTTCCTACAAAAAAAGTTTGCATTCTTCATAACCATTATTCGTATCATGCCTGCTGTTTTTGATGATGCTTCTGTATCAAAGAAATCTGAATTTTTTCCAGTCTTCCACAATTTGATAGCTTCAGATATTTCAGATTATAATTTGTGACTGTACAGGGCAACAAAGACCTTGTTGGAGGGGGATGATAGTCCAAAAGATTTGGTAGAGAAGGCTGGATTATTCTGTTCTAGGCATTTTGCTATATTGATAAAACTAAAAACACTGGAAATATTACATGTTAACTTAAAATTGTAAAGTTATAACTAATCTCTCTCCCTCCCTCCCTCCCTCCCTCCCTCCCTCCTCCCCCTTTCTCTGTTACACACATAAAGATTAAAATAATACCATGTGTGTGTGTAATATATATAAGATCTGTTCTGATTTCTTTTTTTAACTAGGACATTTTTGGCCTAAACAAGCACACAAATAGAGCTAATTCTTAACCTCTATCATACTGATTTTCAGTATAGACACACACACATACAAACATATGCATATACAGGTAGTCCTTGACTTACAACAATTCATTTAGTGACAGTTCAAAGTTATAACGGCATGGAAAAAAAGCGACTTATCACAGTTTTTCATACTTAATGACCATTGAAGCATCTCCTTGGTCACATGATCAAAATTCGGATGCTTGACAACTGACTCCTATTTGTGACGGTTGCAGTATCCTGGGAGGGGGGGTCATGTGATCCCCTTTTGCGACCTTCTGATAAGCAAAGTCAATGGACAAGCCAGATTTGCTTAACAACCGTGTTACTAATTTAACAACTGCAATGATTCACTTAACGGTGGCACAAAAGATAAAATAGGGCAAAACTCACTGAACAAATTTTCTCATTTAGAAACGTAAATTTTGGGCTCAATTGTGGTCATAAGTCGAGGACTACTTGTACTCATGCGAAAGCCTTGGAGACAAAGCATGGAAGACAACATGTTATTTTAAAATAAAGTGATTTATGTCATGAAACACAGTAGAATGAAAACAGACTTTCTCTACTGTTCATTATTAGTTATGGAGCATTCTTAGAGACAACCAGTGAATGAGTTGTGGGTACTCCATCACTGGAGGTTTTTAAGAAGAGATTAGACAGCTATTTGTCTGAAATGGCATAGCGTCTCCTGCTTAAGCGGGTGGTAGGACTAGAAGACCTTTATGGTCCCTTCTCACACTGTTATTTTGTTATCATGCTGAAAATAAATATAGAATTTAACTGGTAAGAAACCTGATCAAAAGAGAAATGGGCAATTACATTATTTCCCTTATTGTTGAGATCCCCAAGAAGATATTTGCACTGAGCGCATCAAAACTATCCAACTTAGAAGCCCCCAATAACTATAAATAAGCTATAGCTTACCTTGTAGAGGAGATTGCTTGAGTCTCCTTTGCATTCTGTTTGGCCGGTAATTGAAGTACAAGTGGCAACCTTCTTCCTTCATTGTTACTCAGCTACTAGTTTAATCTGAAGGAGGAAGAGCACTTTTGTTCCAACTCTTCTTGGTATGAGCAGCAGCCCCAACCAAGGCTTTCTGAAGGTGGGCCACAAGATCGCACAGGAAGTGCTGAGATCAGCAAGAAACCAGTCAGCTCTGTTTCCAAGGCTTCCCACACTTTTATTTATCAAAAGCTAAGATACATTTCTGTTTCAAAGGCAGCAGTTTCATTTATCAGAAAGAAATTTCAGTCTTCAGCAACAGATCAAGACAACCGATCCTTTCTCCTTTTGAGTTGTCCTTCTCATTTCTCCTCCAAATAGTTTCTCATTGCACAGCCTTCAGAAATCTTCATTTTGGTTTATTATTTAACTCAATCAACATCACACCAAATCTTAATATTTGTTTTGAGATCCTGTATACTGGACTATCCAGAAAGAGGGCTGAGAAAACATCTATACACCCCTCACATTCTGGATATAAACTGTTTCAACTTCTCCCCTCAGGATGCCACTATAGGGCATTGCATGCCAAAGCAACTAGTCACAAAGATATTTTCCGCCATGCCATCACCAAATTCCTACAGCACTGGCTTATTCCTAAAGATAGTTACCCATGTACAGTAGAAGGCTGAGTTGCTATTCTGTTCTCATCTCCTATCTTCTCCTATTGGAATCTTATGATTTATCACTTGTTGTTTGTGGCCCTAGATTTGGACAGTGAAGAGGTTGGGGAGGAACATGGGCCAGTCCTGGAGTCTGGGGAAGGCTCTGACAAGTGCTCTGCGTCAGAGGCAGAGATGGGGCCAGGACCATCTGACAGTTATCAGCTGCCTTCAGAGTTGGACATCAGTGGGGCAGAACAGCTGGAGCCTGTTCCCAGTGTGTGCATGCACAGAGCTACTAGGAGAAGGGAACAGTTAAGGAACAAGGGTCGACTTGGGAGTAAAGCCACAGGTGGATGGTGAATGGCCCCTCCCATAGGGAATAAAGAGGAGCAAAAGGGGAGTGGTGTTGGCAGGAGACAATTAGTTCAATTCATTAGGGTGAAGATCTGTTCCTGACTTCTTGTCAAGTATTGTCTGCTACAGAGTGGTGTGTGGAATATATCGGCCAGGCAGCTCTCCAAGCCTGATAAAGGTCTGTCGTTGTGAAAACTCTTTAAAAGACTGTTGGGACTTTGCTGGAGAGGCATTCACTGTAAACTAAATAAAAGGGGACTTATCGGGACAAGGAGTCGGCTTCGTGCTTTTGGGAAGCCTAGGTCAGAACAGTTGTTTGTATCTTATGATTTATGATCTAAGTCTTATCGCTTTGTTATTTGTATGTGACTGAAAGCTTTCAAACCGGAAACAAATTCTTTTTGTGTCCAATCAAACTTGGCCAATAAAGAATATTCAAGTTCCAAATAAGAAATAACAATTACATTGATAAATATAGCCAACATATCTTCCACATCCTAGCTTCCCCACAACAACCCTGTGAGCTAGGTTGGAATGAGTGACTGGCCCAAAGTCGCCCAGATGACATTCATGACTAAGGTGGGACTTAAACTCATGGTTGCCCGCTTTCTAACTGGTTGCATTAACCACTAAACCAATCTGATTGTCTGAAGTCTCATCTAAGTGGCCCCAAAGTCAAGTCCCTCCAGCTGGCCAAGAAGCTATCTTACAAATTTCATTTAGTCTCTTCAATGATAGCTTAGGATACATATCTACTGATTTTTTGGAAACCACAAATGGAATTTTCAACCCTCGTTTATAGTGATGCCATTAGAACAGAGCAGGTTTGAATATGAAATTCTTCTTCCCAGGCTTCAGGCCAGCTGGTCTAAATGTCTATGAAAATGTCTGTTCTCAATCATCCAGGTCACAGTTGATCCCAAAGGTGCTTTTTTGCAAAAGACTACTGGGCTTTCTTGGTTTTCTTTTGAAAACAGTTCACTTCTCATCCAAGAAGCTTCTTCAGTTCTATCTGGAAAAAAAAGTTAGAACTGAAGAAGCTTCTTGGATGAGAAGCAAAATATTTCAAAAGTGGGGGTGGGGAAACCAAGAAAGTCCAGTTGCCTTTTGCAAAAATCACCTTTGGGACTACCTGGCCTATGTTGCTTATCACAAGATGAGCTGATTGAATCATTTTCTTGATCTTTGAGCCTCCTCTCAAGAGCTTGTTTTTCACCTCAAATCACAAGGCTTTTGGAACAATGTCCTTTGGACAGATGAAACCAAAGTGGAGATGTTTGACCATAATGTAGAGTTCCATGTTTGGTGAAAGCCAAACATAGCATATCAGTACAAACGTCTCATATCAACCGTCATAAAATATAATTTGAACCTAGTTGTTTGTGCCTTGAGAACTCTAGGTTGTTTTGTTCAACAATTCATATGTTTGTTTTCTTGGCTGGGAAGAGGTAACACAAGAAATTAGTTGGCACTTATCTCATAAGCCACATCTTGGCCCTAGGAGCAGAAAACCTTGGAAGCAGCATTTCAAATCATTCCAAAATTAAATTATTAATTCTCTGTGTAAAAATGGGGAAATTCTACTTGCAGTCTCCAGGATTCTGTGTTTACCCACCTACACAATTAAAGAGACTTTCCTGGAATCTGTGTTGTCTTTCTATGAGGCTGGACAGAACCTTGGATATCTACAACCAAGGGAGATGCCACACTGGAAGGCTAATAAAGTCCTTCATTAAAAAGCAGCTCTGCTACCATTTATATCTGTTGTGGTTAGTATGCAGGATTTTCATCAGTGTAAGAACCCTTGTGAGATAATTTCCTTGTGGTTTCACACTTGAAGATGGTGAAAAAAGAGCTCACATTTCCTATGCAGCCCAAAGACCAAACTATAATTTGAAGCACTCCATTTTGAAAGGATGAAGGGTTAATGACATTAAACCAATTTTCTTTGTGGCCCACAAAGAAGGATTTGTCCTTTTTTTTGTTTTTGCTAACTAGACATAAAGTTTTATTTGTTGTTTACTACTATTTATGTAGTGTAAGGTCTGGCAGTACACTTAAGTCAAAAATGAACCAAAACAAGGAGTTAAATGGAGGCTTGCAAATCAAAGAAAGCAGACTTTATTTTTTATAAAAGTTAAAGTTCTGGATAAGAAATTCCTAGCATATCACAAGAGACATGGGAGAAAAATTCTACAAAATACAGAAAGATGTCCTATCCTTTTTATACATGCAAGTCTTTGTTCTTAGTTCTCTAATTACCTTGTCAAATCTCTAGTCATGTAATTGAACTAACTGTAAATCTCTAGTCATGTAATTGAACTAAGATTTACATCTTCCTGCAACAGACAGGTTCTTTTAGCTGTTATCTTTTCTCCCATTGTCTCCCTAATTGATCATTTGAGGAGCGCACTTCAAAGGTGTGGATTACTCTGTGAGGCTTGGGAGACAGTTACATTCCCAGAGGATGCCGGGGTGAGATGTGTCAATCCAGGAAAACAGATGGATTCAGATTGATTTAGAAGGGAGAACCATATGCCTTGATAGGAGAAGGATGCAGTTTCTGCCCTGAATCCAAAGGATTGGGGCTCTCCGATGCCGAAGCACGAACCAAAGCCATGCATGGTTGTGGTCAGCGGTCCATCTTTGGGGAAGCTCAAAACAGGAAGTCCAGTCCATAATTTTCTTAATAACTTCCTCCTGCATAGGTATTTTATCATTTTTCCAATTCTTAGCAAACACAATTCTCGCTGCTGTTAAAACATTTTCAATCAAATACTTCAATTCTTTATTGTATATTTCCAGTATAATTCCCAATAAAAAAATCTCTGGTTTAAAGTCTATGTATTGTTTTATCATTTTTTCCAACCCTGTGTGGACTTTAGTCCAATATTTTTTTGCATCCAATCATGTCCACTACATATGGTAACATGAGCCAGGTATCTGATGACATTTCCAACATTTATCCGATTTATTTTGAAACATTCTCGCAACTCTTGTCGGAGGTAGATGCCACCTATAAAACATCTTATACAAATTTTCTTTATATACAGTTGACATTGTCATTTTATAATTTTGAGACCATAATTTTTGCCACTTTTCTAAATCAATCCAATATCCAAAATTTTTCCTCCAAGCAATCATCGTTTAACTGGTTCTTCTTCCAGTTTAAATTCTAATAAATGTCCATAAAATTTTTTAATCATCTTTTCATCAGTGCCCATCAAAATTTTATCTAAATCAGTCAACTTATCATAAATACCTTCTGTTTTAAAATCTTTATCAAATCTAGATTGTACTTGCAAATTTGAAAACCAATTCATTTTTACACCTTGTTCTTTCAATGCTTGCATAGATTTAAGTTCACCTTTTTCATTAAATATCTCACCATATCTGTTTGGCCGGTACGATGTTCATCCGCGACACATACAGGCAACAAATGTTCTACGTCTGTTGTCATCCGTTAAATGTCCGCTGTATCCTCTCGGCATCCTCTGGACATCCTCGCAACTCACATCTGCTGCAGCTGAAAATGGAAAGAGGGAGGAAGCAAAAGGTACACGGAACGTCCACACAGCGTAAGTAGCACGGAAATAGAAAGGATGTAAGCGGATGCATCTCGTATATAAAGCATTAAAACGGACAAAACGTTTGTATATGGGATGTATCTCGGATATTTAGGATGTCTGGAGTATGCCTAGAGTATGTGGAAGGACACCTAGCGGAAAACCGATATTTCCCATAAAAAGAGGGAGAAAATCACCTGGATCTCAGTATGAGTCCAGCAGCCGTGGTGTACAGACCTCTTCACCCTTGGTCTTGCTCTTCCACATCATCCATTGATCTCCACCATGGATCATAACACAGTCCTTACAGTAGCTGTGATCATTCAACACCAGAACCAAGCCCTGTTCAGACTGTTTCACCTTTTCTACGCAAGAAGAAGAAGGAGACATCTAAGAGCTGTGTGAGTCCGACAATGGATCGGGAGAAGAGTGGAGTTTGGACTGTAAGATAAGCTGATGGTGGAGCTGAGGAATGAAGACCCTCGTGCATTCCAGAACTTCATGAGGATGCCTCCAGCCATGTTTGACGAAATTGTAGAGCGTCTGAGACCCAGGTTGACCAAGCCAAGCACCAACTTCCGTCCCAACCTGGACCCTGGACTGACTCTGCACTACCTGGCCTCTGGAACCACATACAGAAACATGCAGTATGCCTGGAGGGTGCCACACAACAGCATCAGCATTGTGGTCAGAGAAGTGGTGCAGGCCATCATCGAAGAATACGTGGAGGAGATCCTCCAGTGCCCCACCACTGAAGAAGGCTGGAAGAAAGTTGCAGAGCAGAGGTATCAGAAGTGGAACTTCCCCCACACCATTGGAGCCATAGATGGGAAGCACGTGGCCTGCAAAGCTCCAGCCAAATCAGTGTCCACTTATCACAACTACAAGGGCTTCTTCAGCATCATCCTCTTTGCCATGGTCGATGCTGAATACAAGTTCATGTACATCGATGCTTCAGGCAACGGGTCATCTTCAGATGCCCAGGTATACAATGCCAGTGACCTCAAGGATGTGCTGGAATGCAACCTCATCATGGGTTTCCCAGATCCAGACCCCCTGCCCAACGACACACAAGATGTGCCCTACTTCATCGTGGGGGATGACGCCTTCTCCCTCAGAACCTACCTCATGAAGCCCTACACTTCAAGATACCTCACCCGTGAAGAGAGGATCTTCAACTACAGGCTGTCCAGGGCAAGACGGGTGGTGGAGAACGCCTTTGGCATCCTGGCCAACAGGTTCCAGGTACTTATCACCACCATGCAGCATCACCCAGGGACTGTGAGGAGCATCGTGGAATCTTGCTGCATCCTGCACAATCTCATGCACACCCACTACCCAGTGTTGCAGAATAGGCTTGTCGACCGTCAACAAGGGAATGGGGACATGGAGCCTGGTGAATGGAGGCAAGGACTAAACCTGATAGACACTGTGGATGTACAAGGCCCCAACAGAGCTTCACGTGAAGGGAAGAAGCAGCGCAATCTCCTGAAACACTGGTGCAACTCCCCAGCTGGAGCAGTGGAGTGGCAAGACAGGATGGTCGATGGTTAATGGATGCTTCCTTGAGCCTGTCTCATAACACTGATGAGATTGTTCCATGTGTGTTGAGTAGCCTTACAATGAATAGGGCATTAATAAAGAGCTTTGTTTATTTTGAAATGTGTTGATCAATGAATAAATTGTTATTGATAAAAAAGGGCCATATGTGTGGCAGCTGGGAGGGTGGACCATACAGTCCCACTATGCTTGCACTGGAGTTTTATCTATCCCACAGCTATCCTTACCTATCCCACAGCTACCCTTATCTATCCCACAGCTATCCTTACCCATCCCACAACTATCCTTACCCATCCCACAAGCATGCAAAGGCTTAACCATTTTTTCAAAGTTTTCACCAACACTTCATTAAGTAAATAAAATGAACCAAGTGTGTGAAGCAAAGATAACCTTTTTTAATAACTGTCTTTAGTAAACTGTATGACTTTATTAAAAAAGCAAAATGAACCAAGTAAAGTGTCTTTAAGCAAAGATAAAGTGAACAGGTAACAACTCAGTCTCTGGCACTATTCTCAATCACTCTGAGGCATGTCCATGGTCTCAGCTGTCAAGCAGCCAGGGACTATGGAGGTGGCTGTGGCTGGAGTGCTGTTCTGAGGCGCCATTGGGGTGCTTGGCCCTGAGAGTACAACAGGGGATGGTGTGTTCAGGAAGGTCTCAAAGAGTTGACTCAGTCCCGTGAGGTTGAGAGGCCCTTCATCAAGGACCTGGGATGTCAGGCCCAAGACTGAAGACAGATTGTCTGTTGAGGGGCTTGGCTGTGGGGTGGAGGAAGGAGGAGTGTAGTGGAGCTGTCTGGTCTGCAGCTGGGTGAGGTGAGGCGTCTGTGGCATGCGATGAACCTGGGTCTGGACTGGGAAGGTCTGCCTCTGCTGTGGGAAGTCCTGGTACTCATAGCCTTGGTAGGTGAGGGGCTGTTGAAAGCCGTGGAAGGGCTGTGACATTGCCTGGGTTGGAGGAGCAGACCTGGACTGGGTAGGAGCAGGTTCAACTGGGCCTGGAGGATTGTGCAGAAGTGCTGTGATCTTCTGCTTCATCACCTGGTACTGGGCCTCAGGCAGGTCCATGAGGGTCTGACTCACGTATGTGATGAAGGGCTTCCGGTTCGAGGATTGTAGGTTGCTGTGGACCAGCTGAGAGAGAAGATCTGTGCTGGTTTTGATTGTGTCCCTGATTTCCAACAGGAAAGTGTGGCTCTGGCCCTCCAGTCTGCCTCTGCCTCTCTGCCTGCTTTCTGTGGAGGTGGAGCTGGGGGTGGGGTGGGGGTGGGGTGGTCTCTGATGGCTGCCGCTTCTTCCTCCATTTGTAACAGGGGATCCTCCACGTCCTCTGGCATGGGGAGTGCAGCTGTCGGAGGGGTCTCTGCCATGGGGCCCTCCGAAGACACCTGCCTGGACACGGTAGCTGTCTCCTGGCTGGAAGAGGACTGGCTGTCTGTGGGCTGTCTGAGGGAGAGGGTTGACAGAGGGGCTGCTCCTCGGTGGCAGACCTCACCCTCCAGGAAGCTACACTTGGCCATGATGTACATCTCCCGGTCAGTGAGCTTGACAGCGGCCTGCCCAGATTTCTTCAGGTGTAGCTTGCCATACCAGGTGTGCATGTGCTTCCATCATCCAAGGAGTAGGTCTGAAGTGTAGCCCAGGCTCTCTGCCTTGTCTCTCCAAGCTGCCTGCTTCCTCTTGGTGTCGCGATAGAGTCTATGGCCCTTTCTCCACAGGTACTCATTCTCCCTCAGCCATTCCAGCACTTCCTCCTCATGCTCCTCGGAAAGGATGTACTGTTTCCTCTCTCCCTTCTCCTTCCCTTGCCTCTTCCTCCCTCTGGCAGGGTCTTGAGCAGCAGGGCTTTGAGGGCCTTGGGGCTGGTCCACCACAGCAGCAGCAGCAGCAGCACCAGCACCAGCACCAGCACCAGCAGCAGGAGAAGCACCAACAGCACCAGCAGCACCAGCAGAAGCACCAGCAGCACCAGCAGCAGGAGAAGCAGCAGCAGCAGCAGTAGCAGAAGCAGCAGCAGCAGCAGCAGCAGAAGCACCAGCAGTAGCAACACCAGCAGCAGCAGCAGAAGCACCAGCAGCTTCAGAGTCAGTGCCAGGGGGTGGGATGGTGGTTCTGTCCTTCTTGCCAGGGCTGACAGGAGTAGGCACAGGCTTTCTCTTCTTCCCTGACTGACGAACTATGGTGTTATTCGAAGATGTCTGTGGCAGCATGTCTTTCCTCTGAATGCTGCTTGGGAGCTGCATCCTTTTATATCCGCGGAGATGACACAATTCATCCTCCCCGCATGCGCAGTGAACGCTTTGCATCTGCTATGCATCTGCTATGAATCCTATAGGCATCCATGATGCTCTGCATCATCCGCTACGCATCCACTCCTTCCGCTATGCGTCCATTTCGCAATTCTCCCCCGGAAGCCCTTCGGATGTGTCATCCGCTTCCATCCGCTAGGCTTCCTACAAACATCCGTTTAACATCCCCACTACGTTCTACCCCCGTCCGTTCCTTTCCGTTCTTTTCTGTTGTTTATGCAAATTTGGGGCACTTTTTGGAGCGGATAACAACGGATGGAGCCACCCCCAAAATTTTGCTCGTGCACTGTGTCCTTTTTGCTTACGTTCTGCATCCATTGGCCAGTGGGACCTAGCCTTTAATACTTAACCTTTTTTGTGACCTGTATTTCTAAAACTTCTTCCAACACTTTCTTTCGTCTTGCTAACATATTTTTTGTTAATATCTTTGTTTTATCTTTATTTTCAAACCTGCTACTTTTCCATATTCTTCTTTTTTATTAATTTAGGTGCTGTTTCCAATGGATCTTCTAGTATAAATACCAGATCATCTGCAAAAGCTTGCAATTTATACTCTTCCTTTTTAATTTTCATTCCTTTTATTTATCTTCTCTAATATTCCTGTTCAACACTTCCAAAGTTAACACAAACAGCAGAGGCAACAGTGGACAACCTTGTCTTGTCTCTTTCTTATATCTATGGATTCTGTTAATTCTCCATTTACCATTATCTTTGCAGTTTGTTCATAATATATTGTTTCAATGGCTTGAGTAAATATTTTACAAAAGCCCATTTGTTCCAATTGCAATAACATAAATCGCCAACTCAAGTTGTCAAAGATTTTTTTCCCCAAAATTTTATTGATTTTTAAAAAACAAACATACAAATAAAACACATCACATAAAAATATAAAACATCTTTTTTGAAAGCAGCTTGATGTCAGGTTACATCTCTTCGTACAGACATAAATTCAAATTCATGTTCACTTTTATATACTATTCCATATCTTATTACCATTCTACATTTTCTATATAGCTTCTCACCTCTTTTCACTCTCTTAATTCTATTTTATTTATTTCATCTCAATTTAAATCATTATAGTTATATCCTTTATCTATCCTGTTTCAGCTGTCTATTATCTTTTCTCATTAACACAAAATTTCTCCTGTAATAACTGATTGGAATATGGCGCCTTTATAACTTTCCCCTAAAATAATACATAACTTTCATTCGGATTCTGCTTAGTACATTCTAAAGCTTCACACTATATTTTTAAAAAAGAAAAAAATTGTAAATATATAATTCAAACAACAATCCATACCAATTGAACTCTATCGTTAAAATTAATATTCATTTAAATCTTAAACATTTTATACTTTCCTTTTCAAATAAGTATCATGCTTCTATGGGAACACTTATCAATTTTGCATAGTTACTTCCCCCACATTTCACTTATATTTTAAGACATTGTGTAATTAAAATGTTCCTATTCCTTCTTAAATCAGTTCTCTCATATTTCATTTCATTTATTTTGTTCAAAAAAGAGATTTTCGCTAAATTACATTGAATATTTTATCCCATTTTATAATCATGTTGTTCCAAATTTTCTAACATTATTTCTCATACGAATACAACAATACAGTCCTATGTACTTTTACAGAATCTCTTTTTCAGTTATATTTTAACCCATTATCTTTAAGTAAGTCGTTTCTTTTTTGCTTATTTCAAACCTTTATAGCTTCTCTTCCCTTCCTTCCTCCCTTGCTTCTCCACTCTATCCTTTTTACCCCCTTGTTTCATCTTCATTTCCCTCTTCTATATTCCTCTTTTCTATTGTTGTAATATTCATTTAAATCTTAAGCATTTTATACATTCCTTTTCAAATAGGTATCATGCTTCTATAGGAACACTTATAAATTTCGCATAGTTACTCTCCCCTCCCCGTTTCACTTATATTTTAAGACATTATGTACTTAAAATGTTCCCATTTCTTCTTAATTCAGTTCTCTTATATTTCATTTCATTTATTTTGTTCAAAAAAGATTTTCATTAAATTACATTGAATATCTTATTCCACTTTATAATCATGTTGTTTCAAATTTTCTATTATTTCTAATACAGATACTACAGTCTTATGTACTTTTGCAGAATCTCTTTTTGTTATATTTTTACCCATGATCTCTAAATAAGTCCTGTTTCTTTACATCTTGTTTCAAACCTTTGTAGCTTCTCTTCCCTTCCTTCCTCTCTTGCTTCACCATTCTACCCTTTTTACCCCCTTGTCTCTTCATCTTCATTTCCCTCTTCTGCATTCCTCTTTTCTGTTGCTTTTTAACATTATATCTACTTTTCACCTTATTTTTCCCTTTTCTGGTTGTTTTTTTAGGTCTTAAATTCTCCATCCTCTTTCCCCCCTTTCCCCTTTCTTCCCCAGATAAAGTTACTTGTTCATTAAAGATGGCTTCTTCTTTGTCCCAATCTTCTGGTTCTTGTAGTTTCTCATAGGTAGAAATCACCATTTCTAAAAAATGAAAAACAGAGCCAAAAGAACCCTTCCCCTTCTTGTTCCTCTTCTTTATATTTTTAAAATTCCATTTTCAGTTCATCCACCAGTGATGATGCCATTATAGAAATGTTTTAAACAACCACCCAAATGATTTTAATCCTTCAAATATATTTTCCAAGAGTTCCAAAGTCACTAATTAGTCCAAATACACACAAGCTGTTTTGTTTTAACACTTTCTTCTTTTTTCACTTTCTCTTCCTGCAAACCAAAAGAACGTTGTCAAAGGCTTTTTGTGCATGTAGAAACATCTGGGGTTTAATTTATTTAACTTATTAAATAATTAAATTTATTAAATAATTTATTTAATTCCCTTCTCAGATATTTCCTTGTGGTTTCACACTTCAGATAGCGAAAGAGATCCCGTATTTTCTTGCAGCCCGAAGACCAAATAATTCAAGATGAACACATCCAACATGCCTTCTTCACTCCTGTTTTCCTCACAATAAGCATGTGAGGTGGGTTGGGCTGAGAGAATGTAACTGGAACAAAATCGCATAGCTTTTTTTTTGTAAAACCTCTAGGAATTATTTCATCCAATTGGTGCTACTACAGTTGCCTTCAGGGAATTCATACTGTAGCTCTTAACTTTCAAAGGGGGAAAGTTAAAGAGACATGCTGTTGTAACTTTGAATAGTCACTAAATGAACTGATTAAAGTCAACAGTTCCGGTTCTCTTTCAGGATCTTTTGTAGCATTGGTTTTTTGCACATGTAGTAGTGTTCAGTGCTGCATCTCACTGACATGGCTGTGACTTCATCATCCAAAAACGCACAATCTCCTCCATTTCCCTTGACTTCCATCCTGCAATAGAAATAGAAATTAGGCAGTGGAGATAATGTCCCACATAGCTGTTACCAAAGGAGTCTTCCCTTGCCTTGCCTGGTAGTCTCTAGAGAACAGGAGTGTCTAACCTTGGCAACTTTCAGATTTGTAGACTTCAACTCCCAGAATTCCTCAGTCAGAAGCTGGCTGAGGAATTCTGGGAGTTGAAGTCCACGAGTCTTAAAGTTGCCAAGGTTGGAGAGTCCTGATCTAGAAATGCTGGACTGGACCACAACCACCATATTTTCTATCCTTGGACACAATGACTGAGAATAATAGAAGTTGCAGTGCAACCTAATCAGAAGGCACTACTCTGGGAAACTCCAAGGTAATTTACTATCTGCTGTAAGTAGTAGTAGCTCTTAAAGTTATTCAGGAGGCTGTCTATCTGACAAATTGACTTGTGGACATTAGGACAGGACCTAGGTACAATGTGCCATTCTTTACGGCTTCCTTCAGTTTTACTTCCTGTGTAAATTAAATTCAATCTCTATAGAGATTCTCAGTCATTCAGGTCATGGTTGCCTCAACGATGCTTTTTCAAAGGCAACTGGACTTTCCTTCATTTCTTCCTTGAAGATGCTTTACTACTCATCCAAGACGCTTCCTCAGTTCTGACTTTATTTATTAAACAAATTTATATAACTGCCCAACTCACACAGAGGCAATTCTGAGTTGCCTACAACATGTTTTTGTTAACTCTTACTTCACATAACAAATATATCAATCTGGTACCATGTCTGTCTAACCCTAATGTGCTGAAAATACACCAAATTCCCACAGAATCAATGTAACATTATGTGAGTTACCCATAGTTGCCTTGGTTTAACTCTGAGTGGGCAGAATAATCATTTAAGGGAAAGTTTGGAGGGAACGTTTTACTGGAGAATTGACAATAAGATTATTATGACCAATGGCAAACTGAACTAATAGGATAACTGCAGGATGATGGTGAATTTATTGCTGTATCTTTCCTATTTGTTCCATTTCCATTGTTCTTACCGAATTGTGTTCTCCAGTGGGCAACTTGAGTGGGCAATGCTCCTGTTGTCCTGTTGCTTGGGAAACTATAATTTCAATGCCCAAGAGAGCTGAGTGAACCAGAAAAGTCCTTGGGCCTATAAAACTCTTACTTTTTTCAAGGTGGCTAAAAACTAAGAAAGGGACATGAAAAAACAGGCATTAAGAGCTGTGGTGACACAGTGGTTAGAATGCAGTACTGCAGGCTACTTCAGCCGGCTGCCAGCAGTTTGGCAGATCAAATCTCACCAGGGTCAAGGCTGACTCAGCCTTCCATCCTTCTGAGGTAAAATGAGGACCCATATTTTGGGAGCAATATGCTGACTCTGTAAACTGCTGTGAAAGGGCTGTAAAGCACTGTAAAGTGGTATATAAGTCGAAGTGCTATTTCTATTACAATCAAAAGGTATCAAGGCTCAGTTGGAGCAGTAAACCCAACAAAAGATTAATGAGTTTTTAATGAATTCAAAGACAGCAGTTTGGAAATTCTTGTTTATGAACTATACTCCAGCCTTCCCAAAATGTCCTATAGCCTCTTCTATCTTTAATTCTCAAGTAAAGATGATTCTGCAGATTATTCTCCAATTCATTGATTAGGAAGTGTTGGTTTATCGTCTATTGGGACACAGTAGATCTGTGTCCCAGGAGCTCAGCATTCTGAAGTCAGTTCAGATTCTGAACACAATAATTATTCAGATAGTTCTTGACTTGCAATCACTATCGGGACTAGATATTTCCATTGCTAAACAAGATGGTTCTTAAGTGAGCTGGGAGCTCAGACTGCACCAAGCCCCTCACATAAGTGAATTATACCTGATTTTGTGACCATTTTGCCATGCTTATTAAGCAGATCACTGCAGTTGTTAAGTGAATTATGTGGGTTTTTTTAAGTGAATCAGCTTCTCCTATTGGTTTTGCTGGATGGAAACCAGCTGAGAAGGTCAGTGATCAATGATCCTGGGATTCTGCAACCAATGTAAAGTTTTGCTAGCAGATCTGGGGATCCCAGGTTGATTTGCAGCCCATCAACTGGCTGGTCTGATGTCACCAGGTAGAGAGGGATTTATTGGGTTTAGTATTGTTGCTTTATTTCTGTAAATTGCCCAGAGCCACCATGAATGAGTTTCTGAGTTGGGTGGCCCATATAAATTATCTGAATCTATAAATAAAATAAAAATAATAAATACATGTGGGTTGCCATCAGATCATACAAGACTGGTCATAAATATATTCTTTTTAAGAATAGTTGCTAAATGAATGACTATAAGTCGAGGACTCCTCATAATACGTTTTTAACTACATTAGTAGGGCCAAATCTTTTTAGAGGGCAATGCTTGAATACTAGCAGCCAAGTAGTTCTTTCTAAGATCAGATCTGAGCTGGGAAGAGCCTCAATGGAGGCATTTTACTTTCATCTCTTGCCAACTGAAAGGGAAAAGGTAAGGACTTACGTTGCATTTTTTCCATCTAGCCACTTCCAGTGTTGATTCGGTTCTCTCGTGAGGCCGATCCAAAAGACATGGACTTTTGTGAACATCCTCATAATACCCTTTAAAAAATGGTGCATGTTAGAACGTTGCATCATTACAATTCCCAGCTGAATTTCTGAACTTACATATAGGCTGAAAAGACTAAAACAATATTTTGAACACAGGTAGTAGTTCCTTTAATGAAAGGCAAAACAAGAGACGCTTGTTAACTTTTTTTGAAGTAATTTTTAAACCTTTTGTAGAAGGTTAAAAAAATCTGATTTTCCTAGAATGGATCTTGACAATGTCTACCATTTTATTTTTGGCTTCCTCTGCTTCTGAGATTCACATTTTTATGCATTGGGGGATGATTATTAGATGTTTCCAAGTTTCTATGTAGGAAAAAAAATGTAACAAGTAAATGACTAATTTTAATGATGTTTAGAGATGTTTAATGATGTTTTAATTTTCTATGTCAACAGAGTTTAATTTGTAAAACCAGCATTCTTTGGAACCTGGAGAAGGTTTAAGAGGCTCCTGAAGCTTTTGTTCAGAAAGGCATCTCAGGAGATTTTATTCTTACTAGTATTAGCAGAAAATATTAGCAGAAAAACTTTTTCACATTGTAAAAGAGCATGCATCATCAATGATACAACATAATTTCTAGGAACTGATTTATCCTGGTAAAAACCACTTACATTAGTCACAATTTCCTCCTCTGTAATTTTGGCCAAGGTAGCATTTTGCAAAAAACAAGAGTTCTTGCTTTCATTCCAGTTCTTCTCCTCTTCTGACAATTTGTAGCAGCTTTTATTATGTCCAAACCAATCAGGTGGACAATCAAAGGCATCCTGTTGGTAGTTTAATGGCACTGATTTTCCTAGAACAAAGAGACAAAAATAGAAACTAACTTATCCCGTCTTGTTCTTATAAGTAGGATGGGACCATCCTGCTAAATTAGAACCCGTTATTGATTTCTAACAAAACCCAATCTGGATAAGGAGACCCAATGTTCTAGCTGTTGTAATAACTCCCATTCTATAATCCTCAGATTAATAGAGATTGTGGACTGAGCAGTGATTTACATGGTGGATTTGAATCCAAGAAACCACATGTAAATCTACTTATTCAGACATGAATCTCTTTGTGAGATTTTCCACTGATTTGGTCAACCTATTTGACATTTGGTCCATCTTTTTCACAATTATTGCTTTTGGCAGGAAATTACTAAATAAAGAAATGCACATTTGCTTATTTTATTTTTTGAGATTTCCCTTTACTATTGCAGTCACTTGTTTTCTATTTATAATTTCTTTTTCCTGTAAGCTCCTTAAACCATTATTTCTCCTCTTCTCACTAATGCCAAATGAGTATTCCCCCTCCCTTTCTGGTGATCTCATTCTGGATTAATCTCACAAAATAAGATTCAGTGATACTTTCAACCAAACACCGAGACTTTTTCCAAACAAAGGAACTGAAATTTTCCTGGACTAGATGAAGCAGATTGCAGAGACTAAAAAGCAGGGCAAGGCCAACACTATGTTTCTAACTCATCTACGGAAGTCATTCAGCTTCATGAACTCATGGAGAAGCTTTTCACAGGAACAGGATTAGGGTCTTGATTCCTTACCCTGGTAATAAATGAGATGTAGGAGATGACCGGGCTAGAGCCCAAGGGAGGGATGAGTCTTGTCCCTTTGCACCCACAAGAGATCTAAGTCCAGCCCACCTTGAATGCCTTTGACTCTTGTCTACCACCAATTCGCTTTGGCTGTTAGTAGTTCAGAGTCTTGTAGACAATTTAAGATTGCAGTAAAATTTTATACCGGTTTGAACTGCCTCAGTCTTCTGATTTTCCATGGTGCTTGACAGGACAAAGGCAATGAGGATACTCAGGATGATGATCAGGAGGATGGCAATGGCAAATGCAATTATTTTTTTTTTAGAGTAAGATCTTGGTTCTGCACAAAAAAAGAAGAGAAACAAGATTCATCAGTAGTCATCTGTTACATCAAGGGAAGGTAGAAAGAAATCTGGATACTGATGAGCAAAAATCCCTAAATAAAATATTATAAACATGTCTAAGTTGCTAAGATTTTCTTGCTTTTTGCTTTTTAATTTCCAAAGTCAATAACTGTCCTCAATTAAAATGTCAATCAAAAGGCCAGTCTGATTCTGATGAACTACCATGTTCTAACTGAGCAAATAAAACTGCTTCAGAGTTCTTGCCATCTTATCATTTTATCTTATTATATTTTAACTTATCTTTATCTTTTCTTCCTCCCCTTTCTAAGAAGACTTGCAGGATCTCCTTGGTGTCCATGATGGAACTGGAGGCTTGTTGGCCTTTCCCAAGGCATTAAAAACTTGGCTGGGTTCC
This sequence comes from Laticauda colubrina, assembly GCA_015471245.1. Lineage (NCBI taxonomy): Eukaryota > Metazoa > Chordata > Lepidosauria > Squamata > Elapidae > Laticauda > Laticauda colubrina. Next base: position 1,810,865 of record BLBF01000066.1, on the reverse strand, counting down.
TGGGCCTGGAACTTGGAATGGGGTAAGGGCCACATTCCTTGGCTTTACCATTAGTTGATTAATTACCTTGGCTGCTGTTTCTATTAATTTTCTAGATATTTTTAATGTTTTATTGTTTTAATTATTTTAATCATTTTAGAATTGTAAGCCAACCACTTGTTTGAATAGTGTCTATAGAAATGGAATGAAGGAATGAATAAATGAATGGATGAAACAAACAAATGAATAAATAAATTGATGGTACCGCAGAGAAACTACACAAAGTCTGCACAAAGGTGGGGTAAAATTGGCCTAAGACATTTAATTGCTTGAGATAAATTACAAATGGTCCCTGGAACAAATCCATTTTTCCTCTTCTCCATTCTACAGCATCCTGGACAAGGAACATCCTAGGCAGATCCATACCAAAAATCTATATTCTTGTATGTTTGAAGCTCTCTTCTAATCTTACACATTTTAGGTCAATGTCTTGTTACCACTTACTAGGACTAGTCCCTCTCTCTCTAGTCCATTTGCTTCTTTATTTCACTACATTTCTTTTAAGGCTGTCCCCTGCAACAGACTCTGAACACCTGCTCTCTGTCTCGTGAAAGATTAAAATTCAGCAATTTTTCAAAGTCCAGTCGGGGACAGAGTATGCATTTTGCTCCATGGCCATGGCTTGGACAATTCAATCCCTCATTTGGGCAAATGGTTTCCAGAGCTCGATACTGTTACTATACCTGGTTCTTCCTCTTGTCCTCGTGCATTTCCATTGGGAAAAGGGTGCTGCAGCTCTTGCTCCTCATTTATGTTCAGCAGTTCTAAATTTATATGATCTGGAATTAGAAATGCGGCTGTCACAAGAAGAAATGCAGCTGACAAGATGCTTACAGAAGATGGCAAATTACTACTAATGTTTAGATATAAGACACAGCCTTTTAAAAAGTATACTGCAAAAAATAATTTGTCATGGAAAGGATTTTTATGGCCGTTAATAAATTGGACAACTTTTCATTAGAGAAGCAAAAAAAAAAAAAAATCAACATTCCATTATCTACATTCTGTTAAAAGGGTTGAATTCATTTGAGAATCTGTTGATCTTGGCAGGTCTTCAAAAGCTAAGAAGGGTGAGAGCCTAATAGAGAATCGAAAGACTAGAATGAGTGATTGAAAAGCTTTCCATTTAGCGACTTCCAGTTTGGGTCTCTTCAGTAACAGATTGAAATCCACGATTGTGCACAGTTTCGATCTGTGCTCACTGCTGGAGCGCCCCGATCCTTTGGATTCGGGGCTGAAGCCACCCCCTAGAGATGATGAAGAGGGGGGAGCTTGCTAGCTGAGTGGAGGGGAGCCGCATCTCTCCTCCTTGGCTGGTCTAAACTCCCTTCCCTGAAGGCGGTTGCAGTGGTGGTCAGAAATGGCCACCTCAAAGAAGAACCCAACTGGATAAGAGTGCAGGAGGAAGACAAAGAGAAAAGCAGGACAGATCGGGCTAAACAACAGAGAACATCTAAGCAAGGTACCCTGAATCTAAAAGTACCTAAAGGGATACTTCTGAAAGAAGATCTTTAAGCGGCGAAGGAGAGAGAAAAGGAGGTTAAAACCCCTTTTTTTTTACCTTTATGTTGACAATTACAAATGGCATGGAAATAAATTTATATTAATCTATTTTGACACTAATTGGCAACCTTAAGCTGAAATCTAAGTGTAAAAAGGAGAATAAAGATTTTTTCTTGGTCATTTTAAAGCCCTAAAAAGGAGAAGAGTGGAGGCAAAAGGGTGGGACTTGGAATAATGGAAAAATGGAGTGCCACCTGGAAAAATAAAGAGGATTAACAGGCTCCAGAGGGTACATTGTAATTGAAATCTTATTAAAAGATACAGTAACCCATGGAAAGGAAAAGTAAAGGAAAGAAACAAGAAGGAACAGTCTGGGATCATTTGGTGATTTTTTAAAAAAAGTTTTTGGCATTGTTTTTTTTTCTTTTTCTGTTTTTACTTAAAGTCAATCGGGTGGTTGTTCAAAAGTGTTTAAAATGCCATCAGTCCTGAAGAAATTGAAGATGAGTCTTAAAAAACAGAAAGAAGATGCAGAAAGGGAGGAAGATCCTTTGGCTTCGTATTTGAATTTTTTGAAATAGAGATCCTGAATTATGAAAAGCAAAAGGAAAAGCTTCAAGAGCAAAAAGGACAGGAAAAAGAAGAAGCCATTTTCAATGATCAAATAATGCAAAGTGTGGTGGTAATAAGAGGAAAAAGGGGGAAAGGAGTTTGAGATCAAAGGGAACAGCCAAAAAGAAAAATAGTCTGAAAAAGAAACATAATTGATTTAAAGGAAAACTGGGAGAAATGGTTTCTACCCGTTTAACTAAAAATAAGGCCTATCCAGAAAATAATCCCTAGCATGCTTTTTATGTGCATGCCTAATATAAACCCTACTCCCAAAGTAACCCCTACTTAAAAGCCTGTGCAGCCCCCTGGCCGCCCATTCTGTCTGGTTGCTCATGGTGCCGTGACCACGAAGCAAGGCAGTGGTGAAGCTACCACACACATCCCGCACTGGCTTACCTCAGGACCTCATAGCCAGGCCAGCCACACCCTGATACCTGCCTTGCGGTGGCAGCTCCAATAACCATGTGCAGGAGGAGCCCACGTGGTCACCAGCCCACTTCTGCTTCCTTGTAGCCTCATGGAGCTGGAGGCCGAGCGGTGTGATGGTGTCATGGCTGTGAGGCAGGTGTCAGGGCATGGCTGGCGTGGCCCTGAGGTAAATCAGTGCAGGGAGCGTACAGCAGCTCCACCCACCTCACCTCGTGGCCAAGGCACCAGTACATTGCTCGGCCTCCTACTCCATTGTGGCTGCAAGCAAGCGTGGGTCGGCAGCCATGCAGGGTCCTGCTGGACGGGGTTGCTGGTGCCATGGCCGCAAGGTGAGGAAGGTTTCAGAGCATGAGTGGCCTGGCTATGGAAGCCCTCAGATAAGCCAGTGCTCCATCCTCTCCTGCCTCACAGTGGTGGTGCTCGTACACCGCAAGCAACCAGAAATGGGCCTCACATACACGGGGAAAAAATTAGACACCCCCTAAAAATAAGCCCCAGTGCTTATTTTGGGACCCACAAGAAAATATGACCTGGTCTTATTTTCAGGCAAACATGGTACTAATACAACTAATATCCACTGCAATGGCTGAAGCTTTTGCTACTGTTACAAATGAAGATGTATTCCAACACTTTCACTCTTTGACCGATATGTGAAAAGTGTTACCAAATCATTTTTTAATTAATAACGCATAGCCCTTTTCTGCAATGTTATCCCTTCAGGTTCTGCTATTTCTTTATGTAAAGGAGTGTAAGCTGAGACTACACAGGTAATCCTCCAGTTACAACCTTTAATGGTTACAGCTGCTGCAAATTCAAACCTTTACTGTCAGTGTACAACATGTGTACAGTGAGATTTCACACACACACACACACATACATGGTCATATAATCCAAGTTTGGGCTTTGAATTTAAACTTAATGACTTAATTGGTTAGGATGGAGTTTTACAAATTTGATATATGTATTGAAAGAAAGCTTTAAGTTAGTTTTGTATGTATAAAATGAGCTTGTAAATGTATGTCCTCTGTCCTTTTATGTAATGCTGAATAATTCCTAAAGTTTGTAAAATTGACTAAATTTGAAAGATCCATTCCATGAAGATAAACTCAAGTGAGAGATTCAAATTCAGTGAGCTAATTGGAATTAATTGGACTTATATTGGTGTGATATATATAATTGAAATCTCTAATGTAGTGTTGTATTTACAAAAATAAGATATGCTGTATTTTTCAGTATATAAGACACTTCCCCCCCTCCTCAAAAGTGGGTGGAAATGTCTGTCTTATACAGCGCATGTTGCCGAAGCCTAGCCCACCTGCCAGCCCCCTCCCTTTAGTCTCTGCCTCCAGCAATTTGCCTCCTTGCAGCAAACTTCCTATTTCAGTTTTAGCACAGCCTGATTAGTACAAGAAGATGATTGTTGGTTGGATCATCCTCCTGACAATCAACTGTTGCAGGTTGCAGGGATCACCATTGCCTATTGCCGCTTCTGTGTGCCCCATTCTCAGTCTCCACATGCCCCATTTTCCGCTTGTTCCAGGCAGCAGAGATTGGAACAGGCAGAAAATGGGGTGCATGGAGGCCAAAAATGGGCTGCGCAGTGGCAAAAAATAGGATGCAGAGGCCGAAAAAGGGAGGTGGAGGTGGCAATAGGCAATCCTTGCAGCCTGAAACAGTTGATTTTCAGGAGGAGGATCCAACTGATGGTCAGCTGCTTGTGCTAAACAGGCTATGCTGAAGCTGGCTATTTGCTGTTTACTGCAAGGAGGCAAATAGCTGGGAGGCAGAGGAAAAGGTAGATGTTTTTTTCTTGTTTTTCTCCCCAAAAATTAGGTGTATCTTATATTTCAGAGCATCTTATATTCTGAAAAATACGGTATGTATATGAGTGTCTGTATAAAATACTTGAATACTTTTTAAAGTTAGTAATGTATAGTAAAAAAAAGTATTTTTGCCCCTTAAGGTTAAAAAATTGTAATAATATAGAGGATTTTCTGAATATAAATTATGATCAAGATTAATGAATTAACAAACATATATTAACTCCCCACAGCAAAGACAAGCAGAGATGGTCAAATAGATTATTTTATCCACAGAAGACAATATATCTAACCTTGTGTCTATTCCGAATTGCTTCTGGATTTTGTGATTGCAATGAAAAAAATATATGAATATTAATATATTAAGATATAAGTTAGGCTTATTGTTATAGAAATGGCTTGTACATACTTTTCTGTAAAAGCAAAAAGTTGTGTTTGTACTGTTATGTTCTACGGTGTCAAAAAAAGTCAGAAGTTGATGCCTTTTTCTTTCCTTTCCCCCCTTTACATTATATTTCTTTTTTTCCCCCTCCCCTTCTTCTTAGGTCTTTTTTTCAACTATTTTTATATTTTCTTTGCATTTTATATTTTGAAAACCTATTAAAAATTATATATGATAAAATTCAGCAGGAATTTTTGGAAATCCAACTGGGAACAGTATTTTGGATTGCTCTTGTGTAGTCATGGCTTGGATATTTCAATCCTTCATTTTGAAAGATTGGCTTCCAGAGTTTGATGTAATTATTACCTGTTTCTTCTTCCTGTACACGATCATATCTACTGGTAGGATGATCATATCCATTGCTAGGATGGGCCTGCTCATCATGCTTACTGCCTGCCATTGTCTCTGGATTTGTATCACCTGGAATTACAAAGGGGGCTATCAACAGAAGAAAGGTCAAAAAGATTACAGAAGATGGAAACTGCTACGAATTTCAAGGAACCTCTTTTTAGATATTGGACACAGTCTTTTAAGAAGTGTGCAACACAAAATAATAGGTAACAATGGTGTGTCCCCCAAGGCAGGACCCACACTCTTTATACTCTGTATAAATGACATTTGCAATCACCTTATAAGCAATTGCATCTTCTTCACGGATGACGTAAAACTATTCAACACCACTGACAATGCTACTGTCCTTCAAAGTGACCTTGGTTTTGTGCCTGGTCAAACAATTGGCAACTCCAAATCTCAACCAAAAAATGCTCTGTCCTACACATTGGTAAAAAAAATCAGTACACCAAATACAAGCTAGGCGGATATGACCTCATTGATGACCCTCACTCTGTCAAGGACCTCAGAGTACTCATATCAAATGACCTAAGCACCAGAGTTCACTGTAACTGTATTGCCAAAAAGGCATTAAGAGTTGTAAGTCTAATCTTACGAAGCTTCTCCTCCAGAAATATAAAATTGTTAACTAGGGCATACAAAACCTTTGCTAGACCAATACTTGAATACAGCTCATCTGTTTAGAATCCGCACTGTATATCGGAGGTTAATACAATTGAGCGAGTCCAAATATATTTCACCAGAATACTACACTCTTCTGCTTGAAACAGAATACCCTACATCACCAGGTGGGCAATTTTGGGGTTGGACAACCTTGAACTATGCCACCTACGGTTGGACTTAAGCGTAGTACACAAAATTATCTGCTACAATGTCCTACCGGTCGATGACTTCAGCTTCAACTGCAACAATACAACAGCACACAACAGATACAAACTCAATGTAAACCACTTCAAACTTGATTGCAGAAAATACGACTTCTGCAACAGAGTGGTCAATGCCTGGAATGTACTACCTGATTCTGTTGTTACATCCTCAAATCCCCACTCCTTTAACCTCAAACTATCCACTACTGACCTCACCCCGTTCCTAAGAGGTCTGTAATGTGGATAAGTGTACAATCACACCTACCGTCCCTCTCTTATTGTCCCCATTTATCCGTATCTATTTATTTATTCCCATTTATTTGTACCTATTTCCTGTGTTCTTACTCATGGTTGTACTTATCCCTATTTCTTGTAAGCGATTGACAAATCAAATAAATAAATTCTGGGAGTGGAAGTCCACAAGTCTTAAAGTTGCCAAGTTTGGAGAGCTCTGAGCTGGAGACTGATTTGCCCTTGAGGCAAGGGGAAGGGGGACAGCCCGGAGCAGCGCAGAGCCAGGGGAGGAAGGAAGATCTCTTTCTATAAATGGATTGCGAGGGTGGTAGCCAGAAGTCAGACACGACTTAGTGACTTAAAAACAGTCATCAAGGACAAGAGTCTTCAAACCTGACAAGTTTAAGACTTGTGGATTTCCACTCCCAGAATTCCCGAGCTAACATGACTGGAGGAGAAATTCTGGGAATTGGAAGTCCACAAATTTTAAAGCTGTCAAGTTTGAAGACCCCTGATCAAGGAGCACAAGTGAATTCGGATTCCGAACCGAGTAATTAAAAAAGCTTTCTATACAGCAACACACACACACACACACACACACACAAACATCTATGGACACGCAACAGAGAAACACATCTCCTGACATACAAGGAAGTAGGTAGAGATTCCCTTCCCTGAGTCGTAATAATTTCTACAGGGGAAAAAACAAAACAAAACATGGAGACCCAAGCACGAGTTCATACATTCCGTGTAATTTTTCTCCATGTCCCAAAACTTTCTATACGTTTATTATTCACTTCAGGGACTCGCCGACTATCTCCAATATCCACCTCTTGTCCCGAATCTTCTGAAAACCGAATGGACTGACGCCAACACTTTTCGGATGGACCTGTGGAAACAACGGCAAGGCCACTTTTCAGCCATGCTATCCACCCCAAATCCTGCAACCCGCAGACAGAAACGTTTAGTCTGAACTGCTTTCCTAGACTCTCTTTTCTTTCTCTCTGCAGCGGAGTCCTTTTCTCCAATAATACGGGAATGCCACTTCTTCGAAAGGCGCAACCACCCGCTCCCCCCCCCCCCTTCGGAGCCGAACACCGGGTCACTTTCCCAACGGGGCCCAAGTCGCCCCACGGATAACTCCCGATGCTGGGAGACTCCCAAGGGCGCGAAGCAGCTTCCCGCCCAAACCCCGAATCCGTAGCAACTTCCAAGCCCAGCCGCCCTCATTACTCTGAACCGCATCAACTCACCTTCGGGTTACCAAACTTCGGGTTACCAAACTGCTGCGTTACAGCAGCCTTTTAAAGTGCCGGTTTTCCAGATGCGGAAACAGGATTGGAGCAGCGGGTCATATGAAACAAACATGAGGCAAATGAGCTATCTTTTCTAAGTAGGCGTTTCCCCTGCCTTGTCCAAATATGGAGTTCCTTGCGGATGTGACTGGACGACAAAGGCCAAAAAAGGTTGACATATATCTGGAAAGGCTTGTTTTGTTGTTGTTATTGTTCACATGCTCGATATTCAGGCACCATCTATTCGTTCGTATTTGTACACATTTGGGTGTGCATGTAAAATTGAGAACCTATTTTGAATTCTGAAGAGAAACTTCTGAACTGATGCCTGTCCCTTTAAAAGCTGAATTTTAATTTCTCTGGTGAATGCAGTCTCTTGATTCTGGGGTGAGTTTTGCAGGGTTGTTTTTTTTTTTTTTGGGGGGGGGGGTTGTGAGTATATTGAGTGCATAGTAGAAGAAAGTTAAATCGTTTTTATTATCTGCCGTTTATTTTATTTTTATTGTTTGAAGTGTGTGTGTGAGTTTTGCCTATTACAGCCTGGCTTATTCCTGGAAATTTCCAGGACCCATCACAAAAGATCTGATGCCAGCACTGAGAAGTGCTGCTTTTAAAAGTTCCCTTGCAAAGATTTCAAATACAACCTGGGAGGATTCATTCCAGGTATTGCTGACGAGCCAAAGATTTGGGAGGTTGGACTAGATGACCTAGAAGTCCCTTCCAGCTCTGACTATCTGTATCTATCTGTATTTGTCACAAGTGAAGATTGTCACCTTGTCAGTTTCATGGAAGGTTCTTGGAACTTTTGCTTTCTACAAAAAAACAAAACTTTGTGGAATTATTATTTTCAAGCAACCTTGAGGTTGGACTTTTGCTGCTGTTGCTTCTTTTACATTCTTTTAGGTTGCAAATAGGGATGGGTAGGGCAGGCTGGGGAACAAAATTCTTTTCAGAAGCAAGCAATTAAAAATGCTGGCTCATAAAATAACATTGTTTAGTTTCCTCTTTGCAGATTCCATACAGGTAAAGGGATGTCCTCTTTTTCCTTTGCTCTTAAGTACCGACTGGTGGGTAAATCACATTATTGCATTTGATTTACACTATGATGCAGTAACATGCCAATACCACATTCTGCTTTTATATTTGCCCAAATACACAAGTAGTGTTTCCATCCTACTTGTATTAATGTGGGAAACCCCCCTCCGAGAAGAATGAAATATTTTGGGAAATATTAAAAAGGCAGAATATTATATTTCCCCAAAGGAAGAAATGGAAAAACATGCTCAGTCTTTCTTAATAGCCTCTCTCCCCCAACAGATATTCCGTGCCCATTAAGAAAGATTGCCTATCTACAGACCATAAATATTAACAATAGATTATGATGACTTATAGAGTATAAAAAATAGATAACCTATAGGATACAGAAAATGATTGCCACATAGCAATTTTGAAATATTTAATTCACTATCAAATGTATTGAAGAAAAGTTTAATTAGTTTTAACATAGACATTGTTCTGATATTTGTGTGACTTTTTGTCTTTTGATTCTGTGTATTTGTACATTTTAACTTTTTGTATTTAATAAAGTTTTTTTTTTCAGTCTAAACAAAAAAGAAAGAAAGACTGGGACAGTCTATCTACAGACCCCTCACATCCGAGACATAAATTGTTTCAACTTCTACCCTCAAAACCACTGGGCACTACACACCAGAACAACTAGATACAAGGACAGTTTTTCCCCCATGTCATCACTGCTAAACAATGAATTCCCACAACATTATCAAACTGTTTACTAAGACTGTGTTACTGTTATTATTCTCATCCTTCCTGTTCTGTATAAAATAGTTTACTCCAAATCCTCGATTGTGATTGGCTAGAAAAGCCAGCATAGGGATTGGTTCACTAGGAACCAATCCAAAAGAGCTGCCAAAAGGCGGCATAACCAAGTAACCGTCATTGGCTACAAGCCGGCAGGCAAGCCGAATATAAAGGCTGCCGCGGCAAGAGCCAAACTGTTCCATTTTCATTTAACTGTTCAAATAAAGACTTTTACTGTTGGAGCCCGGTCTACCTCGCGTTTTTACGGACGGAACACTGGCGACGAGGATGGGATCGTCCTAAAATGTGAGACTGTGCACGCAGCGAATTGAAACCCAGGCTTGAAGCGATGGCCGGAAATAATGCACCGCCCGCAACCTTCAACCCCAATGAAGAAGATTGGGAATCCTACGTAGACCGTTTCCAAATGTACTTAGAAAGTAATGAGATGGAAGAAATCTCAGACCAGCATAAGAGAGCTGTCTTCTTAACGCATTGCGGACCAACGGTATTCAAAATGGCCAAGGCATTGGCGAAGCCCAGAGACGTAAAACAAATGACCTGGCCCGAACTCCAGCGAATGTTGAAGGCTCATTACGCACCAGTGGTGTCAAATCTCATCAGACGGCATGAATTCTACCGAAGGGAGCAAAAAGAATGCGAGACCATCGCTGATTTTGTGGCAGCCCTCCAACAACTGGGGGGAGCATGTGAGTTCCTGAACTTACATGAAGCCATGCGAGATCGAGTAGTATTGGGTTTAAAAGACTCTAATTTACAAAGTAAATTGCTAAATAAACCCAACATAACCGTGGCTGAAGCAATCGCAGAAGCCACAGCTGCAGAAGCCGCGAAAAAGTCAGCGGCCACCATGAAACAAATGAACGTGAATAACGATGAAACGAGCCTAACCAGAGGGAAGAAGCAATTTCCCGCCACCACACACCATGAAGATTTTGACGAGACATCAGAATCCGGAGAGGAAGACGATGAGGTCCACCGCCTATACGCCAACAAAAAAAGGCGCGAAAAAAGAAACTGGTGGGAATGCGCCGGTTGTGGAGGAAACCACCCTCGAGCCGATTGCAGATTCCTTGATGCCATCTGCAGAGCTTGTAAGAAAAGGGGACACATCGAGAAGGTCTGTAGGAATCGAAAAAATAACAGCCCTAACAGACGTAGTAACTCTCCCCCACAAGCTGAATCGAAACAAGCCGAGAGAAAGTGGGAGCACAACAAACGAGCCAGTAACCAAGAAAGGACCCATCAAACTGTCACTATCGGAAGCGCTCAGACGGAAAGCGGAAAAAAATGTTTAAATCATCGTAAAAATCGAAGGCAGCCCCTGTGAGATGGAGGTCAATTCAGGGTCTTTCCTGTCAATGGTGTCATGGGACACAATCAGACAACTGGTCCCAAATATTAAACTAAAAGAGCTCCAGAAACAAAAATTAACTCTGAAGGACTACCAAGGGAATCGAATCCCTGTGGTAGGTCTAGGACATTTCCGAGTTGCTTACAAGCAGCATGTTGAAGTCCTGCCTCTGACAATAGTTGACCGAGACCGACCCAGCCTCCTGGGCATCGAATGGTTCACACCACTGGGCATCGGGATGACTGGAGTAGACCGAGTGGCCGCAACCGACTGGGAAGAAAACCAGATGCACGAGTTCCAGGACATTTTCGATGGCTCCCTTGGCAGGTATCGGGGGACCCCAATTTCCTTTAGCTTAGACCCCCAGGTGACCCCTAGAAGATTAAAGGCCAGACGAGTTCCCTTTGCATTAAAAGCAAAAATAGAGGAACAATTGAATAAATTAATTGACCAAGGGGTTTTGGAACCTGTT
>BLBF01000066.1:1780927-1794609 GCA_015471245.1 Laticauda colubrina | reverse complement strand
CTTACGACCATTTTTCACACTTAGGACTGTTGTGGAATCCCCATTGTTATGTGATTTACATTTGGATGCTTGTCAACTGATTCATGACGATCACATGATCTCCTTTTGCAACCTTCTGACACGTAAAATCAATGGGAAAACCGTTTTCACTTAACTGTTGAAATAAAGACTTTTACTGTTGGAACCTGGTCTACCTCGCGTTTTTCCGGACGGAACACTTCCGATTGTCTACCTCCTTTCTACTTATGACTATAACCTTGTTGCTTCTTACTTTACAATTTATTTTGTTTTATTTAGTTTCCAAGTATGGTTTTGATTGTTTATTTAGTATCTGATGACAAAGTGTTGTATTTTATGATTCATTATGAATGTATGATTGTGATCATGACGTATAACACTGAAGACAAATGCCTTGTGTGTCCAAACACACTTAGCTAATAAAGAATTCTATTGCATACTAGTGCATTTCTTCTTTCCATTTAATAAGATGGAGGAACCTCAGACATTAAAGCAGGCCCCAAAACTAGAATGGATCTTGTATGTTTTGTCACATGCCCTATTTTGATGGCATCAGTGTCTTCCTTGCATCTTTCAATATGTGATGTCTATTTGGGTTCTCCTGGAAAAATTTCTATGTTTAACTGATGAAAATATACAGATTTTCCACAATGGGTAGTTTATCAGAAAATTGGTGAGAAGTATTTATTAATTTATTGAACAAATTTATATAGCCGCCAAACTCACACACAGGTGATTCCAGGAGGCTTACAACATTTCATATTTTTAAAAGTTCGTAATTTTAAAAAATCCATTATAAAAATCATACCCCACCCTCCACAGTAACAACACTGCTATCAACACAACTACTACCAGCCACTGGATCTGCTTCATTTCCATTTGTGGCCATCAATCCAAATGAAAAAGTCACATTTTAGGGCCTTTTGGAAAAGCAGAAAAGATGGGGACCAACTTTATCTCAGGGAAAATGATGTTCCATGAAACAGGGGTCCACAACCAAGAAGGTCCCACCATATGACAATCCCTAATCGATGGAACTCATAACATTCCCTGCTTTCCTGCCATGGTGGGCTGGATTAAAGTAACAGGGGAGAGATGGTCCTTCAAATAACCAGGCCCCAAGCCATGTAGGACTTTAAAGGTGATAATTCAACTGCGAAGAATGTACACTATTTATTTCTCCAATAATTTCCCAAAATCAAAACTTGTAAAGCTGAGAAGAAAATTTATGTATATTGAGTGCTTGAGCACTCTTGCAAATAGCTATTTTAATTTTTTCAGACAGATCATACCAGTGTATGGAGACTCTATTAAACATTAGGTTAAATGTATTTTCTTTCCTCTTTTTTTCACCATCTACCATACTGAGACTAATGAAATCCAATAAACTTCTATAATCCACATAAGTAAAACACGTGATGCTGCCATAATTTTTTTTCTTTCTGAATTACATTTGTCATTCTGAAGAATTTTCCTGTCTCTTCTCTTCAAAACACATTTGGCTTTCCTGGTTATCTTTTGAGACTATTTTTCATCCCCTCAGTAATCTTGCTTTTCCTAATTCCCTCTTATTACTACCATAAGTAGAAGTGCCTCCAACTTCAATTTTCTAGATTCAACCTCCCTGCCCCTCCCCCTTCTCTCCTCTCCCTCTTTCTCTCTTCCAAAGCCCCTGCAGCCAATGTTGAACTCCTGTTGCAAAACAAGAGGGTGAGATTGCTGGTAAAAAGTGTAATGAAAACAACAGATAAGCAGCAGCAGCAGTAAGACAGTCTCTGAGACTGCCTCATTCTCTTCAAAAGATTCAATCACCTGATCAATTATCAAGAGTAACAGCTAACGAATGTAGAATAGAATAGACGTGTCAAACTCAAGGCCCATGGGCCAAATCCAGTCCGTGATGTGGTTAGATCTGGCCAGCAGGGTCGCACTGGAAATGGTGAGGAGTTGGCCCCCGCTGCCTTGGCCCTGGCCCACCCCAACCTGGTTGGGTACGTGCAGGAGGCGGCACAGTAGTAAAGCAATGCATAGAGCCTCAGCAGCAGCACCTCCACTGCATCCATGGCCCCCTCACTGGTCCGGCCTTGGCCCCGTAGCCTGTGAGCACTTCCCTTTCACTGGGGTGGTGCCCGCCTTGCCTCCCATCCCTGTGTTGGAAAGCCACAGCCACCAACAGTGCTGCCACCCTATCAACCTCCCCTCGTCACCTCCGCCCAGCCTCCAGCACCCCTGCTGCCCTCTCCCCCTCCCCTTGTCCCTTAAACTCGGTGTTCAACCTTTTGGCTTGCCTGGGCCACATTAAGTGAGGAGGTATTGTCTTAGGTTGAACACACACACACACACACACATATATACATATATCTATATCTATCTATCTATCTATTTATCTATCTATCTATCTATTACTTAATGTATCAAAAGGGGAACACTTATAGGTCAGGGTTGAAATGAGGGGTCTTTGGTGCTCTCTGGCCTTGGTTGTTTTCTTGCAGGCATTTCATTACCCAAACTAGGTAATATCATCAATGTTAGTAGGGAGTAAGGTTTGCTCTCAGTTTATATTTCTAATGGCCTGCCCTGTCAGTGTTGGTGGGAATGGACTTGAATGTTCTTTGGTTGGGCTGTTTACTGTTAGCTAGTTTGGCAGTTCCTTGTTTGGGGTATTGAGTTGAGGCCGGAGAGCTTTTTAAAAAGTGTACAGCAAAAAATCATTTGTCATGCAAAGTTTTTATTGCCATGAATAAACTGAGCAACCTTTTGGCAGTGAAGTAAAAATCAACATTCTGTTATTCACTTTATGTCAAAAGGGTTGAATTCAATTGCGAATCCAATGGATCTTGGCTGATCTTCAAAAGCTGAAAAGGATGAAAAGCATATCAGAGTATCTGAAGGCTAGACGTGGTAATTAAAAAGCTTTCCAAATAGCATCAGCAACAAACATCAATCCATGCACAATATAAAAAAAAAAAATCTTCCAAATGACTTACAAGAAATTAGATCCAGATTCATCTCCCAAGTCATAATAATTTTAGCAGAAAAGAACTATAGTGGTGACCCAAGCAAGAGACCATAATATCTGTGTCGTTTTTCTCTAAAATGACAAGTTAAAATGTCTATCTCTATAATTCTATTACATTTATTTTACAGTTGTCCAATGTAGCAGACTCTGAATGCCTGTTCATTCTGTCAGAAAACATTAAAATTCAGCAGGAATTTTTGGAAGTCCAATTGGGCACAGGATGTAATGTTTTGGATTGCTCAATGTGGCTATGGCTTGAACATTTCAATTCCTTATTTTGGGAGATTAGCTTCCTGAACTTGATATTTTTATTACCTGTGCATTCCTCATCCCTAGGAAAGGTGTGCAGTTCATGCTCATTATTATATTTGTGTGTGTGTGTGTGCGTGTGTATGTTATGTTATGCTATGCTATGCTATGCTATGCTATGCTATGCTATGCTATATTATATTATAATTATAAAATTGAAATTTTGGACCTGGACAACCTTGAACTACATTGCCTATGGTTGGACTTAAGCGTAGTACACAAAATTATCTGCTACAATGTCCTACCAGTCAATGACTACTTCAGCTTCAACCGCAACAATACAAGAGCACACAACAGATACAAACTCAATGTAAACTGCTCCAAATGTGACTGCAGAAAGTACGACTTCAGCAACAGAGTGGTCAATGCATGGAATGCACCACCTGACTCTGTTGTTACATCCTCTAACTCCCACTGTAACCTCAATCTATCCACTATTCACCCCATTCCTAAAAGGTCTGCATGGAGCATGCATAAGTGTACAATCCTGTCTACCATTCCTGTCCTATTGTCCCCATTTATCCATACCTATTTTCTGTATTCTTACTCATGTTTATATTTATACCTATTATCTTGTAAGCAATTGACAAATCAAATTAAATAAATAAAAATTCAACTCAAGTTCCTCCACATTTGTCATCCCTGGATTTGTATGATGTGGAATTGGAACTGGGGCTGCCACAAGAAGGAAGGCCAAGATGCTTAGAGAAGATGGCAAATTACTAATTTCAAAAAAATATCTTTTTATATGCAGGACACAGCCTTTTAAGGCTAGGTCCTACTGGCCGACAGACACAAAATGTATGCATAAAGGACACAGCGGATGAGCAAAATTTCGGGGGTGGCTCCATCCACTGTCATCCGCTCCAAAAAGTGATGAAAATTTGCATAAACAGAACGGAAAAGAACGGACGTGGGTAGTATGTAGCGGGGATGTTAAACGGATGTTCATAGGAAGCCTAGCGGATGTATATCGGATGCAAACCGTTCACTGCGCATCCTTTCTATTTCCGTGCTACTAACGCTGTGTAGCTGTTCCATGTACCTTTTGTTTCCTCCCTCTTTCCGTTTTCAGCTGCAACGGATGTGAGTTGCGAGGATGCCCAGAGGATGCAAAGAGGATACAACAGACGTTTAATGGATGATAAACAGACATAGAACGTTTGTTGCTCGTATGTCACGGATTTACATCACACATGGCGGAAAGTTCATCCGTTCACAAAGTTTTATGCAGCTCAAAACTTCTTGCGCGGATGAAATCGCAGTGGACGGATGCTTGACGGATAGAGCGTATGAAACACGTATGCAATGAATACACAACGGATGCATAGCGTTTTCCAACGGATGGCAAGCTTTTTTTAACGTTTTACATCCTCTTTGCATCTGTTAGTGCAGTGGGACAGGGGCTTTAAGAAGTATGCAGCAGAAAGTCATGCAAAGTTTTTATCGCCATGAATAAATTGGATAACTTTTTGATCAGAGGAACCAAAATCATCATTCTGTTTTCCACTTTCTGTCAAAAGGATTGAATTGAATCTAAGCTGGCTGATCTTAAAAAGCTAAGACCCCTTTATGGATCACTGCTTTGTTGTGACAAAGAGGCTAGCACAACTCACTGAAGCTACAAGCTGAGCCGTGCGGGGCCACCCAAGATGGACAGGTCGTAGTGAAGAGTTCTAACAAAACACAGTCCACAGGAGAAGGAAATGCCAACCCACTCCAGTATCTTTGCCAAGGAAACCCCATGGACAATAGCAAAAGTCAAAAAGGTATGATGCCAGAAAATGAGCCCCTCAGGTCAGAAGGTGTCCAATATGCTAATAGAAGCAGAAGAGATACTGACAGAGGAAGGTCAGCATTAGAACGATACAGGAGTTGTCATATGATGGTCAGAAATTTTTGTACAAAAATTTGCATATATAAATTTATTATTATTTTGTTTTACACTTCTGTTTTATGGCAGAACTATGCAAGAAAGATCTTTATGACTGTGGTAATACACATGTGGTCACACATGATAGTGTGACCTTGAGACAGACATCCTAGAAAACAAAGTCAAGTGGGCCTTAGGAAGCATATGCCACCCAATTTGGAAAAATCCACCACGGCCACAGGATTGGAAAAGGTCAGTTGGCATTCCAATCCCAAATAAGGACAATGTCAAAGAATATCCACACTACTCTACAAACTGCACTGATTTCAAATGCTGGCAAGGTTATGCTCAAAATCCGATGAGCTAGGCTTCAGCAGTATGTGAACTGAGAACTACCAGAAGTACATGGTAGGTCTCTAAGAGGCAAAAGAACTAGAGATCAAATTGCCAACGCTCCCTGGGTTATAGAAAAAGTGAGGGAGTTCCAGAAAAACATCTACTTGTGCTTCAGTCACTACTCTAAAGCCTCTAAAGCAAGTTCTTAAAGAGATGGGAAGACCAGCCACCTTATCTGGAATATGAACAGGTGAAAGACACAATGATAGCATAGGCAAAAAAAAAATGGCTATAATATAGAACTTATATAACTGGCAAAAACTTGAGGAAAGAAACTATAAATTGACGATGGCAACCACGTATAAAAGAAAACTTATATAAAATGTTTTATATGTGGCACCTACCACCAGCAAGGCTAGCAAAAATGTTCAAAAATATGTCTACCAAATGTTGGAAATATAATCAAAAACAAGGCAATTGTGGTGGACGTGCCCAAAAGCAAAAAAAATTCGGACGAAAGTGCGTACTTTGATAGAAAAAATGTTAAGACATCATATACTGTAAATTGTAAGCCAGAATTATTTTTGTTAAAAAGCATAATACCAGAAAAATATGATAAAGGGAATGTATATGCAGAAGTGGACAAATGAACACTGAAGATAAAAGAAAAAGAAAACAGAATATTTTCGAACTTGGGACTTGCTTTATCAATGACTGAGTAAAAGAGGTAAAATTTGGAACTTAATAAGTATTACTATGGCACCTTCCACTGGCAATATATATGAACACTGCTATCATGTCACCCCTAGTCCTTCTTTTAATTAAACTAGATTTCTGCAACCACTTTTACTCGATTTCTGCAACCACTTTTAATATGTTTAGCTTCCAGTCTTCTAATCATCTTTGTTGCTCTTCTCTACACTCCTTCTAGAATCTCAACATTTTTTTTACATCCTGACGACCAAAGCTGTATGCAGTATCCCAAGTGTGGCCTTACCAAGGCATTATAAAGTGGAACTAACACTTCACGTATCTTGATATTATCCCTCTGTTAATGTTGCTTAGGATTGAATTGGCTTTTTTGGCCACTACAGCAAACTGCTGGCTCATATTTAAGCTATATTTAAGTCCACTAGGACTCCACAATCCCTCTCACAGTTCTTGCTACTGTGCCCAGTTTCACATAATCTATACCTGCATGCCAGACTGGATGAATCTCAAGCCAGAATTAAGATTGCCAGGAGAAAAATCAACAACCTTAGATATGAAGACAATACCACTCTAATGGCAGAAAATGAAAAGGAACTCAAGAGTCTTTTGAGGAGGGTGAAAGAGGAGAATGCAAAAGTTGGCTTGAAGCTCAGTATTAAATAACGAAGATCATGGCATCCTGTTCCATCACTTTCTACCAAATAAAAGTGGGAGAATTGGAAGCAGTAACAAGTTTTATTTTGGGGAACTCCAAGCTCACTGCAGACAGGGACTACAGCCGTGAAACTAAAAGATGCTTGCTCCTTGGGAGGAAAGCTATGACAAACCTAGGCACATATTAAAAAGCAGAGACATCACCTTGCTGACAAGTATAGTCAAAGCTATTGTTTTCCCAGTAGTAATTTATGGCTGGGAGAGTTGGACATAAGGAAGGCTGAGCGCCAAGAATTCATGCTTTCAAATTGTGGTGTTGGGGAAGACTCTTGAGAGTCCAGTCCCTTGGATTGTAAGATCAAATCAATCAATGCTGAAGAAAATCAACCCTGCTAACTTTTTTTTAGGACAAATACTAAAGCTAAAACTCAAATAAACACTTTGTCCACCTAATGAGAAGAGAAGACTCACTGGAAAAGTCCCTGAAGGCAAAAGGAGAAGGGGATGACAGGGTGAGGTAGTTAGATAGAGTCATTGACGCAATGAACATTAATTTGGGCAAACTCCAGGAGACAGAGGAGGCTGGCTATGGTCCATTGGGTCACGAAGAATGGTTACAGGAATTGGGCTTGGCAAATATAGTACAGAGCAAAATCCGGGGAGACATGATAGCAGTCTTCCAATATCTGACACAGAGAGGAAGGGGTCAAGCTATTTTAGGCCTGCAGGTCTTCAGTTTGACATCCCTACTGTAAATTAATCTGGACTGAGTCATGCAAAAGCTTCATATATATACCAGCCCTGACAACTCTCACGGTTCTGCCATGAATCACACAATTTTTTGTCATGTCTCACGGTCTCACGACAAGGCTCCTCAATCTCATACCAAATTTAAAACGCTTTTTTTTTTTTTTTCCAAATTTGGGGGTCAGCTTATACGCGCAAAAATCTGATTCTCACACAAACGACATGGCGCCACTTCTCAGATCACGCAATATCGATATTACCATACAGTCATATACATACAGCACATTTTTTTTCACTCTGGCTGCCTCCATTTTGCTTTTTCTACCATTGGATATTACACACTCTGATTGGTTAGTTATTCACGTGACCGTGAATCTCACTATTTTTTATAGAATCTCCAGATTTTTTTTCATGGGTCTCCAGATTTTCCTTTATCAGGGGTTGGCAGGTCTGTATATACCAACATACACAAACACTCATCGACAAACAGCAGAGAGAAAGACGTGTTTCTTGAAATACTTGCAAGAAATTAGGTCCAGATTCATTTCCCAAGTCACATGTTCCCATTTTAGTGGAAGAAGACTAAAAGATATATAGAAAGGACATCATTATTTCCGTGTAATTTTTCCCTATTAACGGAAACCTTTTCTTTTTCATTCACTTCAATGACTCATGTGTTATTTCCTCTATAACCTGTTCACTTTATCTTTGCTTAAGACTTGGGTCATTTTGCTTTTTAATAAAGTCATACAGTTTGTTATTAATAAAGGTGATCTTTGCTTCATACACTTGGTTCATTTTTTTTACTTAATAAAGTGTTGGGGGAAACTTTGAAAAAAGAGTTAAGTCTTTGCATGCTTGTGAGATTGGTAAGGATAGCTGTGGGATGGATAGCTGTGGGATGGGTAATGATAGCTGTGGGATTGGTAAGGATAGCTGTGGGATAAGGATAGTTGTGGGATTGATAAACCTCCAGTGCAAGCATAGTAGGACTGTATGGTCCACCCTCCCAGGTGCCACACATATGGCCCTTTATTATTAACAACAATTTAATCATTGATCAACACATTTCAACATAAACAAAACTCTTTATGAATGCCCTGTTCATTGTAGGGCCACTCAACATACATGGCACAATGTCATCAGTGTGATGAGACAACCTGAAGGAAGCATCCATTAAGCATCTACCATCCTGTCTTGCCACTCCACCGCTCCAGCTGGGGAGTTGCACCAGTGTTTCAGTAGGTTGCGCTGCTTCTTCCCTTCACGTGAAGCTCTGTTGGAGCCTTGCACATCCACAGTGTCTATCAGGTTTTGTCCTTGTCTCCATTCACCAGGCTCCATGACCACATTGCCTTGTTGACAGTCCACAAGCTTGTTCTGCAACACTGGGTAGCGGGTGCGCATGAGATTGTGCAGAATGCAGCAAGCTTCCACGATCCTCCTCACGGTCTCTGGGCAATGCTGCAGGGTGGTGAGAAGTACCTGGAACCTGTTGGCCAGGATGCCAAAGGTGTTCTCCACCACCCGCCTTGCCCTGGACAGCCTGTAGTTGAAGATCCTCTCTTCACAGGTGAGCAGTCTGGAAGTGTAGGGCTTCATGCGGTAGGTTCTGAGGGAGAAGGCGTCATCCCCCACAATGAAGTAGGGCACATGTTGTGTGTCGTTGGGCAGGGGGTCTGGATCTGGGAAGCCCATGATGAGGTTGCGTTCCAGCCCCTCCTTGAGGTCACTGGCGTTGTATACCTGGGCATCTGAAGCTGACCCATTGCCTGAAGCATCGATGTACATGAACTTGTAGTCAGCATCGACCATGCCGAAGAGGACGATGCTGAAGAAGCCCTTGTAGTTGAAATAAGTGGACCCCGACTTGGCTGGAGCTTTGCAGACCACGTGCTTCCCATCTATGGCTCCAACGGTGTGGGGAAAGTTCCACCTCTGATACCACTGCTCTGCAACTTTCCTCCAGCCTTCTTCAATGGTGGGACACTGGAGGAGCTCCTCCACATATTCTTCAATGTTGGCCTGCATCACTTCTCTGACCACAATGCTGATGGCGTTGTGTGGCACCCTCCAAGCATACTGCATGCTCCTCAGCTCCACCATCAGCTTGTCATAGAGTCCAAACTCCACTCTTCTCCCGATCCATCTTGGGACCCAGACATCTCCTTCTTCTTGCGGAGAAAAGGTGAAACAGTCTAAAGAGGGCTTGGTTCTGGTGTTGAATGATGGCGGCTACCAAAAGGAGTGTGCGATGATCCATGGTGGAGATCAATGGATGATGTGGAAAAGCAAGAGCAAGGCTGAAGAGGTCTGTACGCCAGGGCTGCTGGACTGATAGTGAGATCCAGGTGATTTCCTCCCCCTTTTTATAGGAAATGTCAGTTTTCCGCTAGGTGTCCTTCCACATACTCTAGACATCCTCCAGACATCCTAAATATCTGAGATACGTCCCATATACGAACGTTTTGTCCGTTTTAATGCTTTATATCCAAGCTGCATCCGCTTTCATCCTTTCTATGTCCGTGCTACTAACGCTGTGTGGACATTCCGCGTACCTTTCACTTCCTCCCTCTTTCCGCTGGAGCGGATGTGAGTTGCGCAGATGCCCAGAGGATGTCGAGAGGATACATCGGATGTGTAACGGATGTAGAATGTTTGTTGGCCGTATGTGTCACGGATGTAGATCATACGTGGCGGAAAGTTCATCCACTCAAAAAGTTTTGTGCAGCTCAAAACTTTTTCAGCGGATGAAATACCAGGAGATGGATGTTTGACGGATAGAGCGTATGAAAGATGTACACAGTGAGTACACAACGGATGCATCGCGTTTTCCAATGGATGGCAAGCTTTTTTGTCCATTTTATATCCTCTTTGCATCCATTGGTGCAGTGTGACATGGGCTTAAAGGCCCTGTCACACTGGCCGACGGATGCAAAATATTTGTAAAAAGGACACAGCGGACGAGAAAAATGTTCCATCCGTTGTTATCCGCTCTCAAAAGGGGCAAAAATTTGCATAACCAGAGCGGACAACACGGAAAGGAACAGATGGGGGGAGGACGCAGGGCGGATGGAAAGTGGATGCTCCATGGAAGCCTAGCAGATGGAAGTGGATGGAAGCGGATGGCACATTTGCAAGGCTTCCGGGGGAGCGCAGCAAAGCGGACGCGGAACAGATACAGCAGATGCAGAGCAGACGCCGAGCGGATGAAGCGGATGCACAGCGGATGCCAAGCAGATGAAGAGGATGCAGAGCGGAAGCCTAGCGGATGCCTAGTGTTCACTGTGCATGCGGGGAGGATGCATTGCATCAGCACCACAGATATAAAGGGAAGCAGCTCCCAAGCAGGTCAACATTCAGAGGAAAGACCCGCTTCCAGACACATCTCCAGCCTGCCTGCCTGCCTGCCTGCCTGCCAGCCTTGCTGCCAGCCTGCCTGCCAGCCAGCAACCCCACAACCATGGGGAAGAAGAGAAAGCCTCAGCCTTCTGCTGCCAGCCCTGGCAAGAGGGACAGGGCCACCCTCCCACACCCTGGCCCTCACTCTGCTTCTGCTGGGGCTTCTGCAGCACGGGCTCGCTCTTCTGGGGCTGGGGCTTCTGATGCTTCTGCTTCTGGAGGAGCTGATGATGCTGCTTATGGCGGTGGTGCTTCTGCTGGTGCTTACTCTGCTGCTGCTGCTTTTGGCAGTGGTGCTTCTGCTGATGCTGATCCTGGTGCTTCTGGTGCTTACTCTGCTGCTGCTGCTGCTGGTCCTGCTGGTGCTGGTGCTGCTGCTGCTGGTGGTGTGGAGGAGCAGTTCCTACAACCCAGAAGCCCCTCTGATGAGGGCCCATGTGGTCCTGCCAAAGGGAGGAAGAGGCAGACACGAGAACGGGAGAGAAGGCAATACAACATCAAGGAGGAACATAAGGATGAGGTGCTGGAGTGGCTGAGAGAGAATGAGTATCTATGGCAGAAGGGACACAGGCTCGATAGGGACACCAAAAGGAAGCAGGCTGCTTGGAGAGAGAAGGCGGGGAGCCTGGGCTACACTTCGGAGGTGCTCCTCGGCTGGTGGAAGCACATGCACACCTGGTACGGGAAGCTGCACCTCAAGAAATCTGGCCAGGCCGCGGTCAAGCTGACGGACAAAGAGACCTACGTCATGGCCAAGTGCAGCTTCCTGGAGGGTGAGATCCGCCACTGAGGAGCAGCCCCTCTCACAACGCTCTCTCTCAGATAGCCTGCTGAGAGCCAGTCCTCTTCCGGCCGAGAGTCAGTTCCTGTCTCCAGGCAGGTGTCTGTGGAGCGTGCCACGACGGAGACCCTCCCGACAGCTGTACTAACTGTGGCGGAGCATGTGGAGGACCCCCTGGAAGCCTTGTGGATGTGCCGTCCGCTCCCATCCGCTTTCATCCACTAGGCTTCCATGGAGCATCCGCTTTCCATCCACCCTATGTCCACCCCCCGTCCGTTCCTTTCCGTGTTGTCCGCTCTGGTTATGTAAATTTGGGGCACTTTTGAGAGCGGATAACAACGGATGGAACATTTTGCTCGTCCGCTGTGTCCTTTTTACAAACGTTTTGCATCCATTGGCCAGTGTGACAGGGCCTTCAGCTCAGACAAGCACCTAGGAGTTGCATTTCCTCTTTTGCTTATAAAGAGCCAGCTATGACTTCTACAGAACCCCTACCTCATCCCCAGAGGAAGCTCACAACAGTCAATAGAATGTTAAAGGACATGTTCCTGCACAGGAAGAGGAAGCTCACACACAAAGTTCAAAGGTATAAAAATCCACCCACTCTTTTTGTTAGCTGCACAGAATCACATGTGGTTCTGCTTCATCAGATGTAACAGGTAATCAAAGTTGGAAGGGACCTTATAGGTCATCTATTCCAACCCCCCACCCAATCAGAAGACCCTACACCATTTCTGACAGATGGGAGTTCAATCTCTTCTTGAAGGTCTCAAGTGATGGCGCTCCCACAACTTCCAAGGGCAAGCTGTTCCATTGGTTGATTGTTCTCACTGTCAGAAAGTTTCTCCTTATTTCCAGGTTAAATCTCTCCCTGTTCAGTTTCCAAGAAGCAAAACGTAAATCACCGAACCGGTAGTTACACCGGTTGAATCTCACCCCTGCTTCCTTGATTCATGTTTCGCATTGCCGGAGACAAATTTGTTGATATCTTCACTGACTCTACATACGTTTTTGTTGTTTGCTGTGCTCTAGGTGCCTTACAGAACCTGAGAAAACTCTTCCCCCCAGACTACGAGATTGCTCACACAGATCTGGTTGTTTTACTTTGGTATGCACTTCTTTTAAAAATCATCAAGTGCGCAAAGGGAGGGCCTTTTAATGGAATGATTTATAGCAGTGTTGTCTTAACCTTGGCAGCTTTAAGACCTGTGGATTTCAATTCCCAGAATTCCCCAGCCAGACATGTTGGAATTCTGGGACTAGAAATCCACAGGTCTTAATGTTGCCGAGGTTGAGAAACACTGATTTATACAGTGGTACAGGTATAATCCTCAAGTTATGACCATAACTGAGCCCCAATTTTATTTTGCTCAATGAGAAATTTGTTAAGTGAGTCTTCTCCCATTTTATGACCTTTCTTGCCACATTTCTTAATTGAATCACTGCATTTGTTAACTGAGTAACACGGTTGTTAAGTAGATCTGTGTGTCAGAAGGTCACCAAAGGGGATCAGGTGACCCCGGGACACTGCAACCATCATAAATATGAGTCAGTTGCCAAGCATCTGAATTTTGATCACGGAGATGCTGCAAGGGTCATAAGGGTGAAAAACGGTCATAAATCACCTTTTGCATTGCTGTTCTTAACTTTGAATGGTCACTAAATGAACTGTTGTAAGTCGAGAATTACCTGTATAAATCATTCCTTTGAAGCTGCCTCCCATTATGGGCTTGATGATTTTTAACCCAGCCAAGTCCAAACGAGGCACGCCTCGCCTATGAAGAAAAGGGGGAAAGGGCAGAAACACAACCTTGGAAAAATGAGATCATTGG
>BLBF01000066.1:1769793-1780527 GCA_015471245.1 Laticauda colubrina | reverse complement strand
AACAGGTTCCAAAACCCCTTGGTCAATTAATTTATTCAATTGTTCCTTTATTTTTGCTTTTAATGCAAAGGGAACTCGTCTGGCCTTTAATCTTCTAGGGGCCACCTGGGGGTCTAAGCTAAAACAAATTGGGGTCTCCCGATACCTGCCTGGGGAGCCATCGAAAACGTCCTGGAACTCGTTGATCAGGTTTTCTTCCCAGTCGGTTGCAGCCACTCGGTCTACTCCGGTCATCCCGATGCCCAATGGTGCGAACCATTCGATGCCCAGGAGGCTGGGTCGGTCTCGGTTGACTATTGTCAGAGGCAGGACTTCAACATGCTGCTTGTAAGCAACTCGGAAATGTCCTAGACCTACCACAGGGATTCGATTCCCTTGGTAGTCCTTCAGAGTTAATTTTTGTTTCTGGAGCTCTTTTAGTTTAATATTTGGGACCAGTTGTCTGATTGTGTCCCATGACACCATTGACAGGAAAGACCCTGAATTGACCTCCATCTCACAGGGGCTGCCTTCGATTTTTACGATGATTTTAACTTTTTTTCCCGATAGTGACAGTTTGATGGGTCTTTTCTCGGTTACTGGCTCGTTTGTTGCGCTCCCACTTTCTCTCAGCTTGTTTCGATTCAGCTTGTGGGGGAGAGTTACTACGTCTGTTAGGGCTGTTATTTTTTCGATTCCTACAGACCTTCTCGATGTGTCCCCTTTTCTTACAAGCTCTGCAGATGGCATCAAGGAATCTGCAATCGGCTCGAGGGTGGTTTCCTCCGCAACCTGCGCATTCCCACCAGTTTCTTTTTTCGCGCCTTTTTTTGTTGGCGTATAGGCGGTGGACCTCATCGTCTTCCTCTCCGGATTCTGATGTCTCGTCAAAGTCTTCATGGTGTGTGGTGGCGGGGAATTGCTTCTTCCCTCTGGTTAGGCTCGTTTCATCGTTGTTCACGTTCATTTGTTTCATGGTGGCCGCTGACTTTTTCGCGGCTTCTGCAGCTGTGGCTTCTGCGATTGCTTCAGCCACGGTTATGTTGGGTTCATTTAGCAATTTACTTTGAAAATTAGAGTCTTTTAAACCCAATACTACTCGATCTCGCATGGCTTCCTGTAAGTTCAGGAACTCACATGCTCCCCCCAGTTGTCGGAGGGCTGCCACAAAATCAGCGATGGTCTCGCCTTCTTTTTGCTCCCTTCGGTAGAATTCGTGCCGTTTGATGAGATTTGACACCACTGGTGCGTAATAAGCCTTCAACATTCGCTGGAGTTCGGGCCAGGTCATTTGTTTTACGTCTCTGGGCTTCACCAATGTCTTGGCCATTTTGAATACCGTTGGTCCGCAATGCGTTAAGAAGACAGCCCTCTTCTGCTGGTCTGAGATTTCTTCCATCTCGTTACTTTCTAAGTACATTTGGAAACGGTCTACGTAGGATTCCCAATCTTCTTCATTGGAGTTGAAGGGTGCAGGCAGTGCATTATTTCCGGCCATCGCTTCAAGCCTAGGTTTCAATTCGCTGCGTGCACAGTCTCACGTTTTAGGACGATCCCATCCTCGTCGCCAGTGTTCCGTCCGGAAAAACGCAAGGTAGACCGGGCTCCAACAGTAAAAGTCTTTATTTGAACAATTAAGTGAAAACGGAATAGTTTGGCTCTTGCCGCGGCAGCCTTTATATTCGGCTTGCCTGCCGGCTTGTAGCCAATGATGGTTACTTGGTTTTGCCGCCTTTGGCAGCTCTTTTGGATTGGTTCCTAGTGAACCAATCCCTATGCTGGCTTTTCTAGCCAATCACAATCAAGGATTTGGAGTAGACTATTTTATACAGAACAAAATGCTCATCATACCATAATATAAAAATTAAAATACAGCAGGAAAGGGGAATGATACAGTTCATGATTGTTAGGGACAATCTGGAGACAGGTCTATCCACCCACTTGGGGCCAACGGGCTGGACATAGAACCAAGTCCTTAGGGCCTTACGAAAGAGCAGCAGAATCAAGGCCATCCTGAACTCCAGAGAGGATATTCCAGAGGCCAGGGGTTTATGGCAGAATGTCAGCTAGTCCCCACCAGCTGACATTCCTTGGCTGATGGGATCCGGAGTTTGCCCATCCTACCAGACCTATTGAATGTGTAAAAACTGGGAGAAGAGAGTCCCAGGCCATGAAAGATTTAAAACTGACCTCCGGCATCTTGAATTGCACTCTGGCAACTAATAAAGGTTATATGTACTACTGAGCAACCAGCACTATTTAATACCTGTGCATTGCACTAGTGCATTTCTTCCATCAGTTTTATAAGATGGTGCGACCTGAGATTAAAACAGGCCCAAAAACTAGAATGGATCTTTTATGTTTTGCTACATGCCCTATTTTCCAGTGTCTTCCATGCTTCTTTTGATATGTGATGCCTACTTGGGTTCTCCTGGAAAAATTTCCAGATTGAATTGATGAAAATATACAGACTTTATACAGCGAGTAGTTTATCAGAAGGTCTGTGAGGAGGTATTTATTAATTTATTGAAGAAATTATATAATTGCCAAACTCACACACAGGTGACTCCAGGCAGCTTATAACATTTCACATTTTTAAGATTGTGATAAAAAAAATCCATTATAAAAATCATACCCCACCCTCCATAGTAACAACACTGCTATCAACACAACTACTACCAGCCACTGGATCTGCTTCATTTCCATTTGTGGTCATCAGTCCAACTGACAAAGTCACATTCTCAGGTCTTTTGGAAAAGCAGAAAAGATGGGAACCAACCATACCTCAGGGGGAATGATGTTCCATAAAGCAGGGAGCCACCACCGAGAAGGTCCCATCACATGACAATCCCTAATCGATGGAACTCATAACATTCCTTGCCTTCCTGCCATGGTGGGCTGGAGAGACAGTCCTTCAAATAACCGGGGCCCAAGCCATGTAAGGATTTAAGGGTGATAAATTCAACTGCAAAGAATTTATACTATTTCCCTAATAACTTCCCCAAATCAAATCCCGTGAAGCTGAGAAGAAAATTTATCTATATTGAGTGCTTGAGCTGCTTCCATAGCAAATGGCTGTTTAAAAAAGAATTCAGATCGACCATGCCAATGTATAGAGGCTCTATCAAACATTGTGTTCAATGTATTTTCTTTTCCCTTGTATTCACCATCTGCCAGATACATTTATTTATTTATTTAGCATATGGCAAATACATGGTTCAAATGTTAATGTCCAGTCTATCCAGCCATTCAAGGTCAGGGTGCTCTGTATGGAAAAAAAAATCAGACATTGGGCCGGTGTAAGCTCTTGATGGACATTCAGATCATCACAATGTGATGGCTATTTTGTCGAGGAGCACCATAGTCACACTGAGGGGTAGAAACAAGGCCCCACTTAAACAATGAGTCCTGGCAGACACCATGTTGGGTACGGATCCTGTTCGGAGTTGACCAATGCTGGCGAGGAAAGTAAAAACCTGGCTTTTTTAAAAAAAATATATTTTTATTATAATCATTCCATCTTCAGTTGAACAGTATGTTGTCCAGGTACAAATATCTTTGTTACAATAATCAAAATTACATCCTTCATTAAATTGATTCTGCAATCTTTAACATCATAATATTCCACATATTCATTCTACAATATTCACACAATAATATTCAACATACTGGTCATAATATTTACTTAACTCTTTTAACATATTTTCTTTATTTTGTTTCCCTATTTCTAACTTCCATTTTTATTATTTAACCACTGGCAAAATAGATCCCATACCATATAGTACTCAGTTTGCTCTTTCCCCTTAATTACCAGTGTTAATCTATTCATTTCCACACATTCTAATATTTTCCTAATCACATTCTCATCTGTAGGTATCTCTTCACTCTTCCAATTTTGTGCAAATACAAAAAAACTGGCACCTTTTGTGTAGAGTCATCTATGTAACTGCCTGTATCTGGGTGTTCAGCAGCCCATTTGGCTTTCCATTATGTGTTGATGTCAACATTGTTAGACAGCTGTTGAGCTAGTACCAGAGAGGGCTTCCTGGATTTAAGACTGCCAATTGATAGATTAGAGTGCAAGTGCCAGAGACAAATGAAATCCAGTAACCTTCTCTAATCCACGTAGTTTAAAAAACATGATTCTATCACTTTTTTTCTGAATCACATTTGTCATTCTTGAGAATTTTCCTATCTCTTTTCTCCAAAACACATTTGGCTTTCCTGGTTATCTTTTGAGACTATTTTTCATCCCCTCAGTAATCTTACTTTTCCTGATTCCCTCTTATTACTTTCTGTCTTCTAGACTCACCTTCCCCTCCCTTCTCTCATCTCTCCCCACTCCCTCTTTCTCTCTCCCAATGCTCGTGCAGCCAATGTCAGCCTCTTATTGCAAAACAGAGGGTGAGATCACTGGTAAAAACTGAAATGTAAAGAAAAGATAAGCAACAGCAGAAAAGCAATTTCTGAGACTGCCTCATTCTGTTCAAGAGCATTATCATCATCAAGAGTAACGGCTAACTAATGCTAACTAATGTGTAGAAGCTACCCACAAGCAACAGAGCTCCAAGTTTCTGACCCAAATTTGGCACTATGACTTCATGGCCCTCCTATGATCAGGAGACATTAAGAATTGATTTTAAGTGGCTGGCACATGAGTCCAGAGGAAATAGAAAGTCTAAGACTTTCTCAGTTCGGAAGTTAACTGAAGATCTCTCCTCCTTTGTTTAGCATGCAAATAGACTAGCTCAGAATGAGCTCTAAACTTCTAGCCTTTTCTTAATATGAAAGAGAAATCAAAGTATGTCATAAACTCTTTGAAAGAACACTGGTGCTTCTTCCGCATGGTCATTAGACTGACTCCCAACTTCTTAAACCAGTAAGTTAAGCCACATCCTAATAGCAATCAGCGTCTACAGAATACCAGTGAATTTGGGGAGGTGGGTATGGACATGATTCTTTTTCAGGATCTCTTAAGAACATTTTTTTTGCAAATGTAATGGTGTTCATTGCTACATCTCCCAGCGTTGGCTGTGGCATCATCATGCAAAAATGCACAATCTTCCCCTTTTCCCCTGACTTTCAACCTACAGTACAATAGAAACAGAAATTAGGCAATGGGGAGTATTTCTCACATAGCAGCACCAAAGAGTTCCTAAGTTTACAGTTCATCTAGCTCAGAGTTCCCCAAACTTTCCGGGTTGGTGGCCCAGAGCGGGTTAGGGGGCGGGAGAGGGAAGTGGATGATTTTGTGGGAGAGGCAGACGGATGTGTGTGCGCATGGACACCCGCAACGTTTGCAGCAAAACTCGCGTGAGGCTGCGACCGTCGACAATTACTCTTTTGCGAGGGTATGCAAGCACCCCAAAGGCGCTCCCATGAGTGGGGCTACAAGTGCCTGCAATAAGTCTCATGTGAGTGGGGCCACAAGCACCCACAATGAAGGCCTCGTTGCAGACTCTTGTGGCCCCACTTGCGTGAGTCTTTTTGTTGCACAAGTGGGTCTGCAATTGCTGACATCACTCTTATTAGTGTTCCCGAGCATCCATGTAGATGCGTGCACCCTAGCCACCCACTCACCTGGCTGGTAGCAATAAGGCCAGTGTCCCTCATGTCCAATCCAATCAGGTGGACATATAACAGGTGGACACATAACAGATGGATATTTTATCACATCCTTTTGGTGATTTGATGGCATTGAACTTTCTAAAACAGAGAAAAATGGAAAAAATATTCATTTATCCAGTTCTGTTCCTATAGGTAGGATGGGATCAACTTGCTGAATTACAACCTCCTAGTGAGTTCTAAAGTCTGGATAAGAAGCCCCATGTTCTAGCACAGTGGTGGCTAACCTTTTGGGTTCTTGTGCCAAAAATTGTGTGCATGCTTGCATGCCCGTGCTCGCATGCCAGCATCCAGAAGGCAATGTGCGCGCGCCCCCACACCCCATACGCATGCACATGTAATCCTCGCCCACCCACCCCCACCAACCCCTTACCTGCACTGGCCTCACAGCTGATTTTCAGCCAGTTTGAGGCTTTTTTTTTGGCCTCCCAAGGTCTTGAGGAAGGCTTCTGCAGGTTTTGCAGGCTGAAAACTAGCCCCATTTCATCATTTCCGGTATTTTTGGAAAAACAGGAAGTAATGAAACGGGACTAGTTTTCAGCCTGCAAAGCCTGTAGAAGCCTTCCTCAAGCCTTTGGGAGGCGGAAAAAGGCCTCAAACTGGCAGAAAATCAGCTGTGAGGTGCGCACATGCCCAGTGAGGTAGGTTTGCCTGCAGCTTGTGTGCCACCACAAATGGCTCTGCATGCCACCTGTGGCAAGTGTGCCATAGATTCGCCATCATGGTTCTAGCACAACAGTCTCCAAGCATTCTAGCTTTGTGGACTGGTGTAGTGGGTGCTTCCACACAAATGGTGGGCAAACATGCGTGCAGCTCCATTTGCACAAGTGGTGGGCTGCTCGGACAAATGTAGCTGCACACACTCATCCACTCCTTGCATAAGTGGAGCTGTGCACATGCACTCACCCGCTGCTTCTGCAACCCGGTTTTGAACAGGCCACGGCCCAGTAGAGGCCACAGCTCAGGGGTTAGGAACCCCTGCTCTAGCAGTTATAATCACCTCTGTCCTATAATCCTCAGATTAATAGAGGTTGTGGACCTGAGTAGTGATTTGCATGCTGGAAAATTCAATTACTCATCCATGAATCTTCTTTGTGGGATTTTCCAATAATTTGGTCGACCTGTTGTATATTTGGTCTACCTACTTCACAACTGCTGCTTCTGGTAGGAAAATGCTAAATAAAAAAATGCATGTTTGTTTTATTTTTTTATATCTACCTCTACTGCTACAGTCAGCTGGCAAAAAAAGACCCAAATGTTTACTGTTTGCAATTCATTTTCCTAATATGTCCCTTAAACCATTATTTCGACTCTTCTCACTGGTGCCTAATGGCTATTTCTTCCCTCTGGCTATCTCATTCTGGATAAATCTCACAAAACAAGACTCAGTGATACTTTCAAGTAAACACAGATTTTTTTTTTCCAAACAAAGGAAATGAGGTTTCCTGACTAGAGAAAGTACAATGACTAAAACCCAGGACAAGGCCAACTTTTATGTTTCTGACCTAACTGCAGAGGTCATTCAGCTTCATGGAGTCACCTTAAGAAACTTTTCATGGGCGCAATAGATCTGGATTCCTTACCCTGGTAATAAAGCAGACAGATGATGAGGATTAAAATGATGAAGATGACATGGGAAATGACAGATACAATTTTTACATTTCTGCATTTATTACAAGTCCATTTGAATGTCTGGTCACTTGCTTCTAACAAAAAAGAGAGAGAAACAAGATTTATCAACATTCAACTGCTACACCAAAGGAAGATAGGGGGGAAATCTGGAAGCACTTGGTTTTCCTTGATCTGAAATCCCCAAATAAAATTCTGTACACACTTTGAAATTGCTAAGTTTTTCTTGCTTTTTGTTTTGCCTTTATTTTTAAATTTCCAAACTTAATAGTTCTCTTGAGTCAACCAAAATGTCACTCTAAGTCTGATGAAAATAAACTAATACAGTCCAATGTTCTCACTGAGAAAATAAAACTTTGGTTGTTGACTAAGACTCCAAGATCCATCCATCCTCCCTCCCTTCGTTTTCCTTCTGTTGGAAGTTTCAATTCCCCCCTCTTCTAGGAAAACAGCCCCCACCCTTAATATTAAAATAGCTGGAGCCAGCTTACTTTTCATCACAAAAGGAAGGAGAAAATTACAGGCATGAGTTACAGAGAAAAAAAAAAAAACCCTACAAACTAGCTAAGATTCTTTCCCATAGAAACCAAATATATGGCAAGCTAAAAAAAAAAAAAAAAACCTCGTGAAAAGCAAATCAAAAGCCTAACAGGAAACTCAGGATATTGCAACCTAATGCAACAAACAGCTACTATAAAGCAATTACCAAGATCCCAGAAAGAGATCCCAATGTCAAAAGACAGGAACTCATCACACACACACAAATCAAAGACTTCAAAAGTTCACACTTACAAAATCAAAAGATCTAAAGGGTATTAAAAAAAAGGTTTCTCTACTCACAAGATTAGATTAATCCAAGGAACGCTGTGAGATTTCTTACCTGCCTTCCTATTAATAAACTGATTCTGACTTTCAGTGCAGCTGACCAAATCATTTTGCATTTTCTCCCAGCCAGGAAATTTGAATCTACAAAAGGAAAGAACTTTGCCTATTCCTTAAAGGGCACAAGGATTCTTTTTTCCTTTCCACCCTTCCTTCCTCCCTCCCTCCCTTCCTTCCTTCCTACCTACCTACCTAGCAACAGTACCTACATACCTATGGTCCCTGGAACAAATCTCTTTTCTCTCTTCTCCTTTCTGCAGCATCCTGGACAACGGACATGCCCAGACATGTACAAACTAAAATCTACCGATTGCTGAACTTTCAGAGCTGACTTCTCTCTCTCTCTCTCTCTCTCTCTCTCTCTCATTCTGAGCTTTAATATGCATTTGATGAAAATGACTTGTTAAAACTTACTGGGATTCCTCCCCGCTGTGGTCTCATTTGTTCCTTTATTCCATTTATTTTATAGCCATCCCTTCAGCAGAGAAACTGCGAATGCCTGGTCCCCTGCCTAATGAAGCAAAATTCAACCGGCAAGGTCCAGGAAGAGGGCTTTCTCTCCACCCAATGGCGAGGGGGCCCCCATCCTCCGGGTTTGCTCAAATGTTGGGATATAATAAAATACCTCGGAAACGATGCCCTTCACGTCTCGACTCTTAACCACTACACCAAAGCGGCTCTCTTTTGTTCTTCCATACAATACACAGTCCGTTAAAAAGCACATCATCACAAAGTGTTCTTACTTTTCCGTGGCGTTTCTGCACTGGAACTCGCTGCAAAGTAATCGCAGGAAGAGCCACGACTGCTTTCCCCGGCCAAGAGAAAAGGCATAGCGACACCTCGATCACACCGCTCACTCAGTGCGCAAAGAAGACACACGCTTCGTCATTTTACGACGAATTAAGCCTTCCTCCTCCTCTTCTTGATTGGCTGGAAAGATGAGCGCACTGATTCTCCGAGAGAATCACGGTGAAGCGCAGGGAAGGTGAGCTTGTCTTGTAAATTAAGCCTCTTGCTCATGGGCTAGGATTCAGAATCAAAATTTATTTACCGGTATTTATTTGTTTGTTTATTTATTTATATTTATTTATTTGATTTGTCAATCGCTTACAAGATAATAGGTATAAGTAGATACATAGTTATGAATACATGAAATGGGTCCATATAAGAAAAATAAAAGAAACAATAGGACAGGGATGGTAGACACGTTGGTGCGCTGATGCATGCCCCTTACAGACCTCTTAGGAAAGGGGTGAGGTCAATAGTAGACAGGCTAAGGTTAACGTTTTTGGGGTTTGGGGAAGAAACCACAGAGTCAGGTATTGAGCTGGAAGGGACTTTGGAGGTCTTCTAGTCCAGTCCCCTGCTCAAGCAGGAGATCCTTTATCCTTTCAAACAAGTGGCTGTGCAGTCTCTTAAAATCCTCCAGTAAAGAAGCACCCACAACATCTGAAGGCAAAGCTGTTCCACTGGTTAATTGTCCTCAGTGTTAGGAAGTTTCTCCTGAATTCCAGGTTGCTTCTCTCCTTGATTAGTTTCCACCCATTGTTTCTTGTCCTGACCTCTGGTGCTTTGGAGAATAATTTGACCCCTTCTCTTAAGCCACGTTACTTGGCCCTGTCCCACTGCACTTACGGATGCAAAGAGGATGTAAAACGTTAAAAAAAGCTTGTCATCCGTTGGAAAATGCTATGCATCCGTTGTGTACTCATTGCATATGTGTTTCATATGCTCTATCCATCGAGGATCCGTCCACTAAGATTTCATCTGCGCAAGAAATTTTTAGCTGCACAAAACTTTGAACGGATGAACTTTCCGCTGTGTACAATGTAAATCCACGACATACGAGCAACAAATGTTCTATGTCCGTTTATCATCCGTTAAACGTCCGCTGTATCCTCTCTGGATCCTCTGGGCATCCTCGCAACTCATATCCGCTGCAGCTGAAAACGGAAAGAGGGAGGAAAGAAAGGGTACATGGAACGTCTATACATCATTAGTAGCACGGAAATAGAAAGGATGCGTTTGCATCTGCTATACATCCGCGCGGCATCCCCTTTCTTTCCTTTAGGCGTACGTGATGCATCCGCTTCATCCACTATGCGTCCGCCTCACAATTATCCCCCGGAACCCCTTCGGAGATGTCATCCACTTCCATCCGTTAGGCTTCCTATGAACATCCGTTTAACATCCCCGCTACATACTACCCACATCCGTTCTTTTCCGTTCTGTTTATGCAATTTTTCACCACTTTTTGAAGCGAATGACAACGGATGGAGCCACCCCCGAAATTTTGCTCGTCCGCTGTGTCCTTTATGCATACGTTTTGTGTCCGTCGGCCAGTGGGACCTAGCCTTTAAGTCTTCATCCCCAAGGAATTTATAGGTTACAGCAAAACAGGAGTGACACGGAAGTGTTGCACATAATATTCCACAATTTATCCCCCATTTAGGATTACATTTTGGAACTATCAAACAAATGCCTTTGGCTAAAGAGTTGCTGAAGAGTTCTTTGTTTTGCTCTCTCCGTATGGGTTTGCTTTGCCAGACAGGATATATAGTAAATACACTTTTTGAGGCGTCGCTCTCCCGGAGGGCTCCCCACGAACTGCCGAATGGG
>BLBF01000066.1:1695512-1759249 GCA_015471245.1 Laticauda colubrina | reverse complement strand
GAAGGAAGGAAGGAAGGAAGGAAGGAAGGAAGGAAGGAAGGAAGGAAAAGAAAAAAAGAGCAAGAAAGGAAGAAATAGCAAGAAAGAGGAAGGGAGAGAAAGAAATAAAGAGGAAAAAAGAAAGAGAAAGAAAGAAAAATAGGACGAAACAAAGAAAGAACAAGAAAGAAAGGAAGGGGGAGGGAGAGGGAAAGAAAG
Source organism: Laticauda colubrina (assembly GCA_015471245.1). NCBI lineage: Eukaryota > Metazoa > Chordata > Lepidosauria > Squamata > Elapidae > Laticauda > Laticauda colubrina. The sequence continues at coordinate 1,759,051 of BLBF01000066.1, read as the reverse complement.
AAAAAGAGAAAGAAAAAATAGGAAGAAAGGAAAAAGAAAAATATGAAGGAAGGTGGGAGACCAAACACCACCATGTCACATGGCCACAAAGCCACACCCACCAAATTAGTCATGCCCATATAACTGGTCATTAAAAAATTTGAATCCCACTCCTGCCTTCTGCCCCCACCCACAATAGCCACAGCAGATTGCATTTCCAACTGGTTGCCAAAGGCCCTGTGATCATGTGATTGCCATTGGAATATTCTCTGCTGGCTTCCACAGAAAGTCAGAGAGAAGCTGGCAGGGAAGGTCGCAGATGGAGGGGAGAGGAAACCTTTCATGGGGCTGTAGGAACAGGGCTCCAAAAGAGACTCCAAGTGCGGCTTTGTCTCTTTGGAGATTATTTTGGCTGCTTGGCCTCTGAGCTTTGGTGGGGACGCATCTTATTTGAGTAAAGGCGAAGAAGCAGAATTTGATTTTCTGGGATGAAACACAATGAACAGGGAATCAACTGATGAAATATTTCCCACTGGATCAATATCCCTGCCTACTGAATCATTATTTATTCATTGAGCAAATTTATACAGTTGCCAAGCTCACACATAGGTGACTCTGAGGGCTTGCAACATAAAACATAACAGACACACACACATAGAGGCAGTAGCAATACCATCAAATGAGCCACTTGATCTGCTCCATTTCCATTTGGGCTCATCAGTCCCACGGACCAAACCACGTTTTTGGGGTCTTTTGGAAAAGCAGTGGGGGGGGAGGGGAGGATTGTCAACCGTACCTCAGAGGGAATGAAGTTCCATGAAGAAGGGGCTGCTATCAAGAAGACCTTCTTAGGTGCCCTTCCCACATGACAATCCCTAATCCGTGGGACCCTTAACATGCATTGCCTTCCTGCTATGGGTTAACATAACAGGGGAGAGACGGTCCTTCAAATAACCTGGCCCCAAGCCATGTAGGGTTTTAAGGGCCTGTCACATTGGCCGACAGATGCAAAATGTTTGTAAAAAGGACACAGCGGACGAGAAAAAGTTCCATCCGTTGTTATCCGCTCTCAAAAGTGCCCCGAATTTGCATAAGCAGAGCGGACAATAACAGAAAGGAACGGATGGGGGGAGGACGTAGCGAGGATGTAAAACGCATGCTCCACGGAAGCCTAGCGGATGGAAGCGGATGGGAGCGGATGGCACATCCGCAGGGCTTCCGGGGGAGCACACCGAAGCGGACGCGCAGCGGAAAGAGCGGATGCAGAGCGGATGCCTAGTGGATGCCTAGCGGATGCAAAGCGTTCACTGTGCATGCGGGGAGGATGAATTGCGTCAGCCCCGCAGATATAAAGGGAAGCAGCTCGCAAGCAGGCCACCATTCAGAGAAAACACCTGCTGCCAGACACAGCTCCAGCCAGCCAGCCAGCCAACAACCATGGGGAAGAAGAAGAAGCCTGTGGCATCTGCTGCCAGCTCTGGCAAGAGGGACAGGGCCACCATCCCACCCCTTGGCCCTGACTCTACTTCTGCTGGGGCTTCTACTGCTTGGGCTGACTCTGCTGGTGCTGGGGCTTCTGCTGGTGCTGACTCTGCTGGTGCTGGTGCTTCTGCTAGTGCTTACTCTGCTGCTGCTGGTGCTTCTGCTGGTGCTTACTCTGCTGGTGCTGCTCCTGGTGCTGGTGCTTCCACTGGCTTACTCTGCTGGCGCTGCTCCTGGTCCTGCTGGTCCTGCTGATGCTCCTGGTGCTCCTGGTCCTGCTGGTGCTGCTGGTGCTGCTGATCCTGGTGCTGCTAGTGCTTCTGGTGCTGCTGGTGCTCCTGATCCTGATGCTGCTGCTGCTGGTGGTGGTCCTGCTTTTGCTGCTACTGTTGTTGTTGCTGCTGCTGGTGGTGGTGGTGTGGTGGAGCAGCCCCTACAACCTCGAAGCCCCTCTGATGAGGGTCCATATGGCTCTGCCAGAGGGAGGAAGAGGCATACGCGTGAACAGGAGAGGAGGCAATACTCCATCGAAGAGGAACAGGAGGAGGAGGTGCTGGAATGGCTGAGGGAGAACGAGTGAGTATCTTTGGCGGAAGGGACACAGGCTCTATCGAGACACCAAGAGGAAGCAGGCGGCTTGGAGAGAGAAGGCGGAGAGCCTGGGCTACACTTCGGAGGTCCTCCTTGGGTGGTGGAAGCACATGCACACCTGGTACAGGAAGCTGCACCTCAAGAAGTCTGGCCAGGCCACGGTCAAGCTCATTGACCGGGAGACCTAAGTGATGGCCAAGTGCAGCTTCTTGGAGGGTGAGATCCGCCATGGAGGAGCAGCCCCTCTGTCTACCCTCACTCTCAGGCAGCCCACAGAAAGCTAGTCCTCTTCTGGCCAAGAGTCAGCTCCTGTGTCCAGGCAGGTATCTGTGGAGCGCCCCACGACGGAGACCCCCCCAACAGCTGCACTCCCCGTGGCGGAGCACGTGGAGGACCCCCTGATGCAGTGGGAGCAAGGAGAGGGCACTTCCACCAGAGAACAACCCACATCCACCCCCAGCTCCACCTCCACAGAAAGGCAGAGAGCAGACCAGAGGGGCAGAGGCACACTGTCCTCCTGGAGATCAGGGACACCATCAAAAGCAGTGTAGATCTCCTCTCTCAGCTGGTACACACCGACGTCCCATCCTCCAACTGCAAGCCCTTCATAACGTATGTCAACCAGACCCTTTTGAACATGTCCGAATCACATTACCAGGAGATCAAGGAAAGGATCACCGGTCTTCTTCACAACTCTCCAGACCCAGCTGAACCTGCTCCCACCCAGTCCAGGTCTGCTCCTCCACCCCATGTGATGTCACTGCCCTTCCAAGGCTTTCCACAGGCCCTCACCTACCAAGGCTACGGCTACCAGGAGCTCCAGCAGCACAGGCAGCCCTTCACAATCCCGGCACAGGTACATCAAACACCACCGGTGCCACCGGTGCCACTGATGCCACAGATGCCAGCCATGCCACTGATGCCAGCCACACCACAGATGCCACCCAAGCCACAGATGCCACAGATGCCACCCACGCCACAGATGCCACCCACGCCTCACCTCGCTCACCTGCAGACCAGACAGCCCCACTACACTCCTTCTTCCTCCATCCCACAGCCAAGCCCGGCCTCAGAACATCTGTCATCGGTATTGGGACTGACACCCATGTCCTGGAGGAAGGGGCTCCCAACATCACAGGACTGAGCCAGCTCTCTGAGAGCTTCCTCCACACACCATCCCCTGTTGTACTCTTGGGACCAGGCACCCCAATGGTGCCTCAGACCAGCACTCCAGCAGCAGCCATCCCCCACAGCAGCTGGACCCTTCACCCCTGAGACTATGGGCACGCCTCAGAGTGACTGAGAAGAGTGCCAGAGACTGGGTGGCTACCTGTTGACTTTATCTTTGCTTGGGACACTTGGTTCATTTTGCTTTTACAGTTTGTTATTAATAAAGATTATCTTTGCTTCACACACTTGGTTCATTTATTTTAAATAAAGTCTTGGTGGAAACTTTTAGAAATGGTTTAAGCCTTTGCATGCTTGTGGGATGGGCAGGGATATCTTTGGGATGGGCAGGGATACCTTTGGGATGGGTTAAGATAGCAGTGGTATGGCCAGGGATACCTTTGGTATGGGTAATAGCTGTGGGATTGATAAACCTCCAGTGCAAGCATAGTGGGACTGTATGGTCCACCCTCCCAGGTGCCACACCTATGGCCCTTTATTATCAATAACAATTTAATCATTCTTCAACACATTTCAACATAAACACAACTCTTTATTAAATGCCCTGTTCATTGTAGGACCACTCAACATACATGGCACAATCTCATCAGTGTGATGAAACAGGCTGAAGGAAGCATCCATTAAGCATCTATCATCCTGTCTTGCCACTCCACTGCTCCAGCTGGGGAGTTGCACCAGTGTTTCAGGAGGTTGCGCTGCTTCTTCCCTTCACGTGAAGCTCTGTTGGGGCCTCGCACATCCAGAGTGTCTTTCAGGTTTCACCCTTGCCTCCATTCCCCAGGTTCCATGTCCTCATTGCCTTGTTGGAGGTCCACGAGCCAGTTCTGCAAGACTGGTTAGTGGGTGTGCATGAGATTGTGCAGGATGCAGCAAGCTTCCACAATCCTCCTCACGGTCTCTGGGCGATGCTGCATGGTGGTGAGAAGTACCTGGAATCTGTTGGCCAGGATGCCAAAGGTGTTCTCCACCACCCGTCTTGCCCTGGACAGCCTGTAGTTGAAGATCCTCTCTTCACAGGTGAGGCATCTGGAGGTGTAGGGCTTCATGAGGTAGGTTCTGAGGGAGAAGGTGTCATCCCCCACGATGAAGTAGGGCACATCTTGTGTGTTGTTGGGCAGGGGGTCTGGATCTGGGAAGCCCATGATGAGGTTGCGTTCCAGCCCCTCCTTGAGGTGACTGGCGTTGTACCTGGGCATCTGAAGCTGACCCGTTGCCTGAAGAATCGATGTACATGAACTTGTAGTCAGTATCGACCATGGTGAAGATGATGAGGCTGAAGAAGCCCTTGTAGTGTGATAAGTGGACCCTGACTTGGCTGGAGCTTTGCAGGCCACGTGCTTCCCATCTATGGCTCCAACGGTGTGGGGGAAGTTCCACTTCTGATACCACTGCTCTGCAACTTTCTTCCAGCCTTCTTCAGTGGAGGGGCACTGGAGGAGCTCCTCCAGGTATTCTTCGATGATGGCCTGCACCACTTCTCTGACCACAATGCTGATGGTGTTGTGTGGCACCCTCCAGCCCTACTGCATGCTCCTATATGTGGTCCCTGAGGCCAAGTGGCACAGAGTCAGTGCCACCTTCAGCCCAGGGTCCAGGCTGGGCCGGAAGTTGGTGCTCTGCTTATCAACCTGGGTCTCAGCCGCTCCACAACTTCGTCAAACATGGCTGTGCGGAATCCTCATGAAGTTCTGGAATGCACGAGTGTCTTCGTTCCTCAGCTCCACCATCAGCTTGTTATCCAGTCCGTACTCAGCTCTTCTCGCGATCTATCTTCAGACCGAGACACTTCTTGGCCGCCTCTTTTTCTTTGCGTAGAACAGGTGAAAAAGCCTGTAGATGGCTTCGCACTGTTGTAGAACGATAGTGGCTACCAAAAGGAGTGTGTGATGATCCATGGTGGAGATGACTGGATGCTGTGGAAGAGCAAGAGCAAGAGCAAGGCTGAAGAGGTCTGCACTGCAGGGCTGCTGGACTGAAAGTGAGATCCAGGTGAGTTCCTCCCCCTTTTTATAGGAAATATTGGTTTTCTGCTCGGTGTCCTTTTGCATCCTCTAGGCATCCTGCAGACATCCTAAGTATCCGAGATAGGTCCCCTCTGTGAACGTTTTTTCCGTTTTAATGCTTTGTATGCGAGCTGCATCCGCTTTCATCCTTTCTACGTTCGTGCTACTAATGCTGCGTGTCCGTTCCACATCCGTTTCGCTTCCTCCCTATGTCCGTTTTCCGCTGGAGCGGATTTGAGTTGCGCGGATGCGCAGCGGATGCCTAGTGGATATAGCGGATGTGTAATGGATGACGACGGATGTAGAACGGATGTTCCCCGTATGCGTAGCGGATGCAGAACGAACGCATTGGATACATTTTCCGCTCAAAAAGTTTTGTGCAGCTCAAAACTTTTTGAGCGGATGAAATGTCAGTAGACGGATGCTGGACGGATAGAGAGGATGAAAAACGGAGGCAGTGAGTACAGAACGGAAGCATTGCGTTAACCAACGGATGGCAAGTGTTTCTCTCAGTTTAAATCCTCTTTCCATCCGTTGGTGCAGTGTGACATGGGCTTTAAATATGATAAATTCAACTGTGAACAACTTATACTATTTATTTCCACAGTAACTTCCCAAAATCAAAACCTGAAAGCTGGGAAGAAGAAAATTTACATATCTTTATTGTTTGACCTGCTTCCACAGCCAAAAACTGTTTTAAGATTTCTCAGACCATGCCCGTCCATGGAGGCTGCGTCACATATTATCTTACATATATTTTCTTTCCCCTTTTTGTCACCATCTGCCATACTGAGACAAATGAAACCCAATAAACTTTTATAATCCACGTAGAGTTTAAAAACTAGAACACATGAAGCTACCACCCCTCCCTTCTTTCTGACTTACTTATAACCATCACTGAGAATGTTCCTCTCTCTTCCCTTCAAAACACATTCAGCTTTCTTGCTCACCATTTGGGACTTTTTTTTTTCATCCCCTGAGTAATCTTACTTTTGCCTGATTCCCTCTTATTGCTGGCATAAACAGAAGAGCCTCCAACTTCAATTTTCTTTCTTCTGGGCTCAGCCTCCCCTCCCTTCTCTGTTCTCTCCCCACTGCCTCTTTCTCTCTTTCTCCCTTCCAATGGACCTACTACACATGCTGGGTGATATTGTTGGTAAAAACTGAAATGCAAAGCAACAGCATAAAGCAAATTATTTATTCTTTGCTAAGAGAAGCAATCAAACTTTTCCTAAGAGAGTAGTAGCTATCAAATCGGAGGTCCTGTGCAAAAGCTCCCCTCAAGCAACACAACTTCAAAGTTTCCACCAAAACCTAGCACTATGACATCATGGCTCCTCTATGGTCAGCAGATGTCAAGACCTGACCTTGATTGCCTGGCCCATGACTCATGGATGTGAATAGGAAGTCTGAAACTTTCAATTTTGAAACTATATGAAGATCCCTGCTTTTCCTCCTTCAGAAAGCAAGTGTGAAAAACCAGCAGACCAGTTCAGATTGAGCTCTAAACTCCTATACTTTTCTTTATAAGAAAGAAAAATCAAACTATGTCCCTAATTCCTCAAAATAATACCAGGACTTTTTCTGCATTGTCACTACACCCACTCTTAATCCCTTAAGGCAATCCCAGGGGTTACTGAGAAGGACCCAAAATATGTTAAGACAATGTTCAGTGGCTATTGAATGCTGGTTAAGGGAGGGAGTTGGGGTGGTGAGATGAGGAACATAGTATTTTCTTACGAGATCAAATCTTTTTGCAGATGAAGCGGTGTTCAGTGGTACATCTCCCTGAGTTGGCTGTGTCATCATCATCCAAATAAGCACAGTCTCCTCCATTTCCCATGACGACCAACCTGCAAGAGGCAGAAATGAGGAAGTGGGGAGTATTTCCCACCTAGCAGCACCAAAGGTCCTGAGTTTACAGTTCATCAAGCTGAGCCTTGCCTTGCTTCCTCAAGGATGATTCTGCAAATTGTTCCATAACTCACCCATTTGGAAACCACAATTTGGACTGGAATTTCCATTGCTAAGCAAAGGAGTTAAGTGAGTTGTGCTCCATTTCATAATCTTTTTTTTTGCCATGATTGTTAAGTGAATTACTGAAGCTTTTACATGAATCAAATGATTTTAAGAGTATCGAGCTTTCCTTGTTGACTCCAGTGTGAACAGAACCGAAGTCATGTTGGATGGCCCATTGAATTAAATAAGGAAGTGTGTCTCAAACTCAGCAGCTCTGCTAAATAAGAAAGTGTTCCAGTTTGTGCACAAGAGAAAAAAAACAAGTTGAGGCGAGAACAATGAGGAATTGTAATAAAGTGCTGAGGTGTCAGAAACTGTGCCACTGCTTTTGCTAGATAGGGAGCCAGCATAAACCTTCAAAATATATGTGTCAATTTGAAAACAGAAAGAATGTGAGCCAAGCCCTCGTACAAGGGGGCGAACAGTTAGGGTATAAAAATGCTGCCTGAATTTTGCTCTGGGTTCCTTCAATGCCTGAGGGAACCCATCTCTACAGACACGTGAATAAAACCTTGTTTTCCTTGGATCAACGAATCTTTTGGTGGTTTTTTTATCTGCTTCCACCTCACAATTTGGCACCCAACGTGGGGCCCGATGGCATTTCGACTGGAGAAAAGGGACTGGGTAAGTGTGGCGTCACCGCCTCCCATTGTAGAGGGGCCCCTCCCTTGTCTCAGTTGGATCCCGGGGTAACTGCATTCAGCAGACGATCCTTGGAAACAAGAGAGAAAGAAGCCGGCCTGACGCTCTGGGAGTGTCGTTGATCACCTGAAGTGGGGACGCCCACACTCCTTTCGTCTCCGGGAAACCAGGGGTGTATCAGATGAGTTTGTTGCCTTTCGGGATAGAAGAAGGGATATATTGTCCTTAAACTCTGGGAATCCAGCGACTGCTGGAAGATAGTGTAAATCCCTGAGTTGGGAATCTCTGGGAGATTGTTGGCGGGTAGCGTGGAGAATGGGAAAGGGATAAAGCAAGTGTGAGACATTCCAAGAGGGAACGGGTATTGAGATAGAAAAGACCCCGAGAAGGCTGATTCCGACTGACTCCCCATTGGGTCAACTACTACAACAATGGTCGTTGCCCCATCTGAGGATTTAAATGGTCGTTGCCCCATCTGAGGATTTAAATGGTCGTTGCCCCATCTGAGGATTTACACTCGGAGTCTAGAGAAAAAGAAAATGATCTACCTATGCCAATATAGGTGGCCGAAGTATCCCCTAGTAGACCCTGAGTTTCCTTACCACTGGGATCCTGAAGGGAATACCAGCACGTACTGGATAACTCAGTTGAAAGAGTATACAGTGAAACACCGGATGAAGGAGCAAATACCCTATGTGGAAGTATGGTATCATGTTCACTTTGAAGGTCCAGTTCCACCAGAAACAGAAGTAGGACAGTTTGTCAGCAAGGTGGAGGAAAGCAAAACTGAGGACTGGGTGGGGAGTCCACCGGCATCGGCTCCAGCAGTCCTGGCACCACCGCCCCTGCCGGCTCCAGTTGCCCAGGCTCCACCTCCACCTGCATATCCAGGACTCAGAAGGGAACTGGCTCAATTAAACAAGGACCTAGAGAATTTGCCTCTAGGAGGAAGGTCGGCCAATCCCGTGTCGGCCTTCCCAGTCAGAGAAGTCCTAAATGGCATGAATGCGCAGGGGAATCCAGTCACCTTTTTTGTGGCTGTCCCCATAAAATCTGCTGAGTTACGGGATCTGAAAAAGACCCTTCCGAAACTCCATGAGAATGCTCATGAAGTGGCGGAACAGTTGGAATTGTTTCTGGAGCCCAATGAATACACATACCAAGAACTGATGTATATTCTTGGACACCTTTTCACCCCCGAAGAGAGAAACCTCATTACGAGGGCAGCAATGGCTGCCTGGGATAAAAGACATGCAGGTCAACAGGGAGCAGTGGCTGCAGACACAAAGTTCCCCATAGCCGATCCAAATTGGAACATCAATAATAGCGCTCATAGGGAGCACATGAGAGATATGAAACACATGATCACTGAAGGAATTAAATTGGCCATCCCTCAAGGGAAAAACTTGACCAAAGCATTTGAAATAACACAAGGAAAGGATGAGTCCCCGGGGGATTTCTGTGCTCGGCTCCATGAAGGGTTAACCAAGTACTCCAGAGTGGAGCCAGAAACCCCTGCCTTTGAGACTCTCCTGAAGATGCAATTCGTCACCAAAGCATGGCCAGATATCCAGAAAAAGATCTAGAAGACAGAGGGATGGACTGATTTGGGCATGACAGATTTGATGAGAGCAGCCCAACAAGTTTTTGTGAGCCGAGACTCAGTTAAAACCAAACAGAAGTCTCAGATGATGGTAGCTGCTGTGCAAACGGCAGCCAAGAATGAAGTTAAGAAAAACAGGGAGACCCGGATGTCAGATCTGAGGCCAAGGTGGAGAGATGAAAGATCTCCCAGCAGAGAGTGGAGACCCCCAGTTAGGCGAGAAGGTCCAGGGGGCAATCGAGGCGGTCGATTCCAATGGCCGTCCCAGAGTAGAACTTGCTTCAGATGCGGGAAAGAGGGACATTTTGTGCGCAAACGTCCCAAAACCCCAGATGAACGAAGCTTTGCCCTAGACGATTAGGGAGGTTCCCGCTCCCCAAGAGGGACCTGTGGGGAGCCATTGGTAAATGTGTTAGTGGGTCCTGACCATCAGGAACGACTGTTCCTGATCGACACCAGCGCAAGCCAGACATCTGTATGAGATCCGGTAAAGGGAGCATGCAGGTCAAAGCAGACTTTAAAGGTGGTGGGGGTGAAATGGGAATTACACACACCATGGCATCCTGAATCCAGTGGAAAAATTGAAAAAGCGAACGGGAAATTGAAGAAACACTTGACCAAACTACAACTTGAAAATGGCTTGCCATGGACAAAGAATCTTCCCTTAACTCTGCTCAGGATCAGAACTTGTCCAAGGAAAGACACAAGGGTTTCTCCCTTTGAAATGCTGATGGGGAGACCCTATTTGGCCAAACTAGGCAATCCCATACCAGAGTTCAGGGACTTGTTCCTTCGGAAATATTTCCTGGCACTGTCTCGGTCTTTGCTTTCTCTTCACAAACAGGGACTGTTGGTACAACGACCACCTTTGGCTGGTAGCCAACACCCACATGAGGCTGGAGACTGAGTCCTGATAAAGACTTGGAGAAGTGAAAAACTGCAACCTAGCTGGGAAGGTCCGTTCCAGGTGCTACTGATGACTGAATCTGCAGTCCGTACTCGGGAAGGAGGCTGGACGCATTACAGCAGAATCAAGAAAGCACCGGAACCAGGAAAACCTTGGAAGGCAATCCCAGTGGACGGTCAGCCGTTAAAGGTAACCTTGAAGAAATAGCCAGCAGAAACCACCATGGAGATGTCGACTGAACTCTGGAGAGGACTATTTGTTGCAACTATATTGACATTAATACATCAAAGAAGTTCACAATATGTTGGACCTGCAGGTGACTTGGGAACAGACTTGTGGAATGACAATGTGTTCATAAAGGATCTCAAGAAGGTCTCACATTCCTTGAACATCACCAATTGCTGGTTATGCATGCACATGCCAGGAAGAACAGGTGAAGGATTAATCCTACATGCAATTCCACTTGATCAGAACAGACTAAGACCACAGGACAGAAAAATATGCTGTAGAACGAAATATAACAGGAAGGATTTTTGTTCATTTAAGGGAAACGGCGTATGTGTGTTTTAGGAGAAATGAAACTAGAGGGCTCCATTTAGGAGATTGGGAAAAATGTAATAAGACTTTTGATATGCCATCATCCTGTAGTAACCATAGCTATACCAAGAGTTATCATAAATTAGATTATTTTAATCAAGATCAGTATCAGATGTGTATGCATTTTGAGGAAATGATCAATTGGACCCGAACATCACAACAGACCTTTGCTATGGAAAACTTTAGGTGGGTATTGTGTGGGAAATATGCATACAGGGAGATGCCACCTTACTGGAGTGGCACATGTACACTCGGGTATGTGATACCTGTGATATATAAACATGATGGCCTTCCCCAAGGCCGGATACATAATAAAAGAGACTCAGAATCTGGCCTTACCCGGAGACTCTGGACCCAAATCTCCCGTGGTATAATAACACCATTGGGAGTAGCCATGAACTACCGAGATATACATATTCTAAATAACTTCATGGTAACAATGTACAATGATACAATAAAGAATATTAAAATGATCAACACCAAGCTTTCTGAAGTAAGACAGGTTGCTCTACAAAATAGGTATGCTTTAGACATTGTATTAGTTACAAAAGGGGGGTGTGTGCTCTGATTTATTCACATCCATGATTTCCAACCCAATATTACAAAGACAGTAAGAGTAATGGAAGAACGTATTCGCTCTAATCCATTATCACAAAGAGGTGACTCCTCATTGCCAGACCTGTGGGGAGCAATATGGTCTTGGCTTCCCAGTTCCACTTGGTTTAGATCTACCATAATGGGAATTATATTGATTGTTATATGCTGTGTATTGTTGTGTTGTTGTGTTCAATGTCTCCTTGGTGCAATAACAACGTGTGGAAAGATAGGGAAATCCTTGGGTTCAAGATATGAGAAGAAGCAGGAAGCAGAACCTCTAATGATGTATCAAAGAGAAATCACTCTGAAAGAAGCAGAGGATCTGCTACTTGAGTTTGAGACAAGAGTGGAAAAAGAAAAAGGGGGGATTGTGAGCAGAACCGAAGTCATGTTGGATGGCCCATTGAATTAAATAAGGAAGTGTGTCTCAAACTCAGCAGCTCTGCTAAATAAGAAAATGTTCCAGTTTGTGCACAAGAGAAAAAAAACAAGATGAGGCTAGAACAATGAGGAATTGTAATAAAGTGCTGGGGTGTCAGAAACCGTGTAACTGCTTTTGCTAGATAGGGAGCCAGTATAAACCTTCAAAATATATGTGTCAATTTGAAAACAGAAAGAATGTGAGCCAAGCCCTCATACAAGGGGGTGGACAGTTAGGGTATAAAAATGCTGCCTGAATTTTGCTCTGGGTTCCTTCAATGCCTGAGGGAACCCGTCTCTGCAGACATGTGAATAAAACCTTGTTTTCCTTGGATCAACGAATCTTTTGGTGGTTTTTTTATCTGCTTCCACCTCACACCAGGATGCTGCAAATTGTAACTACTTTAGTCAGCAGACGTGGGGTCCCCAGGGTAGGATAGAAGCCATCAACTGGTTGGTTTGATTTTTGAGGTAGAGGTTTATTGGGTTTAGTATTGTTTTATTTCTGTAAACTGCCCAGACTCACCATGAGTAGTAGCCACATAATTTTTCCAAATAATTAAATACATGCAGATTGCCAAGCATCCAAATCTTGATCAGGTGATCACGGGGATACAGTGATGGTTTTAACTGCAAGGATCAATCATCAGTTTTTTTTCACTTCCATTGTCACTCTGAGCAGTCAGAAAATGAATGGCTGTAAGTAGAGGGGTTAGAGTTAGGGAATACTGGCAGCCAAAAGGCTCTTTCTAAGATCAATTTGCACAGTCAGTGGAAATATTTTACTTTCAGCTCTTGCTAACTGAAAGGAAAAGAGAAAGACTCACATTGCATTTTCTCCATTTAGACACTTCCAGGGCTGACCTGGTTCTCTCTTGAGACCGATCCAAAAGACATGGTCTCTTGTGAACATCTTCACAATAGCCTTAAAAAAATTGTGCATGTTAGAATATTGCATTGTTAGATTCCCAGCGAAATTTCGGATCTGACACACAGACTGAAAGAACTAAAATATATATTTAAAACAGTAATCTAATCCTAATTAACATAATTAGTAATTTCTTTAGCAAGGGGCAAAATGGCAGATCCATAGTTTTACAAAGTAAATATTAAACCTTTAGTAGAATGTAAAACTTCTTGAATGATTATCCTTGAATGATTGTTGGCATTATCTACATTTTTTACTTTGGGTGCCTCTGAAATTCACATCTTCAAAGCATTTGGGGATAGTTATCAGATGATTCCAAGTTTCTAAGGTGGAGAAAATGAAAGAAATAGATGGCAGTGACGTTTGGACCAATGTTTTTTGGATTTTAAATTTTCTGTATCAAAAGATTTTGCTTTGTGAAACTGACAGATTTTGGAACCTGGAAAAGATTCAAAGGATCTTGAAGCTTTTGTTCAGAAAGGCATCTAAGGAGATTTGTTTTAGTAATATCAAGAAAAAAATCACTTAGCTTTTTCATCTTGTAGATGTAGAAGAAAGAACATGCACCATTAATGAAGCAACATTATTTCTAGGAACTGATTTATGATGGCCAAAACAGTTACGTTACTCACCATTTCCTCCTGTGTAATTTTGGCTAGGGAAGCAGAATGTGAAATACAGACATTCTGGCTTTCCTTCCAGTTTTTTTCCTCTCCTGAAAGTTTGTAGCAGTGTCCCTGATGTGCAATCCAGTCAGGTGGACAATTAATGGCATCCTGTTGGTGGGTTAATGGCACTAATGTTCCTAGAACAGAGAAAGATGGAAAGAATAGGCATTAACTTATCCAGTCCTGTTCTTATGGCTAGGATGGGACCCTCCTGCTGAATTAGAACCTGATAGTTCTAAGAAAACCCAATCTGGTTATAAAAGCCCCATGTCTAACAGTTTCTGTCCTGCAATTCTCAGATTAATAGAGACTATGGATCTGAGCAGTGATTTGCATGGTGGATTTCAATCCAAGAAACCAGATGCAAATCCATTTGTGGGATTTTCTATTAATTTGGTCAATCTGTCTCACATTTGATCCACCTACTTCACTTTTAGTGTTTCAGGTAGAAAATCACTAAATAAAGAAATGCATGTTTATTCATTTTACTTCTCAAACACCAAGATTTCTTCCAAACATAGGAACTGAAATTTCCTGTACTGGATGAAGTAGAGTTGGCAAGGTCAGCTCTATATTTCTGATCTAAGTGGCAGAGGTCCTTCAGCTTCATGAAGTCATGTTAGAAAAAAGTTTGCAAGGGAAAAGTATTAGGGTCCATATTCCTTACCCAGGAAAAAGAGGACAAGACTGAAGATCAGGAAAGAAATGACCATTCCAATTATTGCCTTTGTAGGTTTACAGTGAGCTGGCCAAAATCTCTTTCTGATTAACATTACAGGAGCTGCACAGACAAAAAAGAAGAAGAGAAACAAAATTCATCAGCATTCATCTGCTATACCAAAGGAACGTACAGAAAAATCTGGATGATTGTTTTTCTTGAGTTGAAATCCCTAAATAAAATATTATATACATTTCTAAGCTGATAAGGTTTTCTTGATTTTTGTTTTTTTACTTTCAAAATCCAATATTTTTCCTCTTGAGTCAACTAAAATGTCAGTCTTAATCTGATGAAAAGAAACTGAGCTACAATGTTCTCATTCAGCAAATAAAACTGCTAAAGAGTTTTTTCCTCTAATCCTTCCTTCCTTCCTTCCTTCCTTCCTTCCTTCCTTCCTTCCTTCCTCCCTCCCTCCCTCCCTCCCTCCTTCTTCCTCAGTGTCTATGGTGGACCTGGAGGCCTTCTTGTAAATAAAGGTGATGCCACAGACTATATTTGCATTTCATTTGCTTCAGTTAAAAGACTGTAACATAAAATAAAGTCAGGTCTCGTGAAGCAGGATTGGGCCTGATGCAGATCCTGTCAGCCAAAGAGTGTCGACTGGCAGGAACTAGAAGACAGGCCTTCTCTGCTGTAGCCCCTGCCTTGTGGACTATTCTCCCTTGGAGGTTAGTGTTCTGTACAGAAAGAAGCACGTGAGACCGGGTTCCAAACAACAACTATTTTATTTAAACTCACAAGGCAAAAGATACGGAACATAGCCCAAGTCGCGGCAGCCTTTTATATAGCGGCTTTGCCTGCGGCTTGTGGCCAATGACACTCATTTAACTGTTCCAGCCATTTGGCAGCTTCCCGGATTGGTTCTTAATCAACCAATCCGTAAGTGGCCTTTTCGGCCAATCAGAACCAGGTACCAGACTTGGTACCTACCAAGTTCCATACAGAACACCCCTCCCCCTTTAGTTTAGTCCAACATGGGTGACGTAGTCACGCAGGTAGGTGGGGCTTTTTCTAGTCCTAGTTGACCTGCGCAGCTCAGTCTTGGCGTGGTCTTCTAGCGGTTCGGATGGGATCGCTGCTTCACTCATCCTTTTCCATGGAACCTCCTGGAAGGGTGAGTCAACCTTGCCACTCCCGCCTGAGTTTCTCGGGCCGGTTGAGATGGCTCCGCCGCTCCCTCCCGGTTTGACCGGATTGGTTGAGCTGGCCTGGCTGCCTCCTTCCAGGAAGGCCTCGCTTCACTTTCCTGCTCCCGGACTTCTTTCTTGAGGTTCATCTAACCGTGAGTGCTCTTTTTGTTTGGTTAGATTGTCTTTTTGCATAGTTTGTTGTCTTGTTATGAGAGGTTCGTCTCTCCCTTTTTTATTTATTTGTACTTGCCCCCCCCCCTTGGTTGTTTTATAGTCAGTATTTATTTTTGATTCTGTGGTTTTTTTTTCCTTCGAGGTTGCAGGAACGAAGTTGGTCTATGTGCCACTTCCATTCCCTACTGTCGTCTAAAAGTAGTTGGTAGGACCGGGGCCTGTTATTTGGTGATGGTGGCTGGAAGCCACAATGGGTCCCCAGTGAGGTTTTTTGCATAGACCAGGTCGCTGATTTCAAACGTACGGTATATGCTGGAGGAATCGGGGGGTTTGTCTCAGGTGTAAGTGGGGTGCAATCTGTTCAGGCAGGAGCATAGTTTCCTACCCATTAGAAGTTCTGCTGGGCTTTTATTGGTTGTGCTGCTCGGGGTAAAATGTTGCAAGGTTAGTAGTCATCTTAGTTTGTCCTGCACGTCCCCCTTGTCCATTCTGTCTAGTCCCTCTTTAGTGTACCAAACCATGCGTCCAGCCCTGCCGTTCGCAGCCGGATGGACCGGTGCAGTTAAGGCATGTTGAATACCCTGGGCAGCCAGATATTGTTCGAATTGCAAGGCTGTAAATTGGGGCCCATTATCTGAAACCAGTACATCAGGTAGCCCATGTGTTGCAAATAGTTTGTCTAGCTGTTTCATTACAGCTTCGTTGGTTGTGGAAGCCATGAGGATGACTTCCAACCAGTTCGAGTATGCATCAACCACTATCAAAAAAGTGTTTCCCTTCGTTGGCCCAGCAAAGTCAATATGTAATCTAGACCATGGACCCCGGGGAGTTTCCCAGTCTCTTATTGGTGCCTATGAGGGGGGTAGGCCTCATTTTTTGACAGTCATGGCATGTTGCAACCCAGCGTTCAATGTCTTTGCCCAGCCCTGGCCACCAGACATAACTCCTGGCCAGGGCTTTCATTTTGACTATGCCCGGGTGTCCCTCGTGCAATATGCCGAGAACATCTTCCTGGAGATTGCTCGGAATCACCACCCTGTCACCCCATAAAATGCACCCCTTTTCTATAGACAGTTCGGTCTGTCTGGTACAGAATGGTTTAAAAGTCTCAGTTTTGTTCTCCTCCAGCCAGCCTTTACCTACCCAGTTCAATATGCACACTGTCAAAGGGTCTTTGGCTGTGGCTCTTGCGATGACAGCTGCAGTCAGTGGTAGCTCCAGGCAGGTCTCAAGCTGAAATGTGGAGGTGGTTGGAACAGGGTCATCTTCTGTGATGGGCAGTGGGGAACGGCTCAGGGCATTGGCGTGTGTGATGGCTTTGCCAGGTCAGTGCAACAGCATATAGGAATAGGCAGCGAGGAATTCAGACCACCTCGTCATTCTAGGTGACAGAATGTTTGGGGTTGGCTTGTTGCCTGCTAGGATTCCAAGAAGGGGCTTTTGATCGGTTATTATAGAAAAAGTTCTACCGTAAAGGTACTCATGGAATCTTTTGACTCCGGCGATGATTGCGAGGGCTTCTCTATCAAGTTGACTGTAATTGCGTTCCGACTTGGAAAGCGTCTTGGACTAAAAGGTGACTGGTGCCTCTCTGCCATCTGGTAGCTGGTGGCTCAGGATGGTGCCAACCTCAAAAGGCGAGGCATCACTGGTGACTGTCAAAAGCAGGGTATTGCTAAACTAGATGAGAACGGTGTCTGACGTTAATAGGTCCTTGATACCTTGGAATGCTTTCTGTTCCCGGTGGCCCCATGTCCAAGTGGTTTTTTTATCTAGCAGTCGATGTAGGGGTTCTGCTATTGCTGCCTTATGTGGCAGGAACATGTAAAAAATTATGAGGCCTAGGAATGCTTGAAGATCAGTTTTGTTCCTGGGCCTGGGAGATTCTTTGGTAGCCTTCACTTTTTTTTCAGTGGGGTGAATGCCTTGTTCATCGATTAAATAGTCCAAAAACTTGACCCGGTTAGTGGCTAATTCACACTTTTCCCTTTTTACTTTGAGGCCTGATTTCCTAAATCTTGTTGAGACTTCTCTTAATCTGGTCTATAGCTGGTTGGCATTTTTTGCTGAGACCAGTAAATCGTCAAAGTAGGGGACGATACCTTTGATTCCGTTTAACAGGCATTCCATGAGGCTTTGGAACACGACTGGGGCAACGCTAACACCGAAATGGAGGCGGTTACACTTGAATGCCCCTCTATGTGTTACAATAGTCTGCGCCTCTGCCGTAATGGGATCAACGGGTAGTTGTTGATAGGCTTGTGCGAGGTTGAGCTTTGCAAAAAAGTTTCCTCCCCCTCGCGAATGCAGTAAATGTTCCACTCCCGGCACTGGGTATGCGCTTTGTTGGAGCGCATGGTTCAGGGTTGCCTTATAGTCTCCGCAGATGCGCACTGACCCATCTGGTGTGACGATAGGGGTTTCCCACCTGGCATGGTCGATTGGCTCTAAAACCCCTTGAGCTATTAATTTATTCAGTTGCTCGTCAATTTTTGGTTTTAACACAAATGGGATGCGTCTTGCCTTTAAACGGATGGGGGCTATTTTCAGGTCTAGGCTAAATGAAATTGGGGTCCCCTACTACTTGCCTAGAGTCCCGTCGAAAACATCTTGGAATTCTTGGAGCAGGCTCTCCTCCCAGTTGGTTGTAGTGATGCGGTTGATCCTGGTCATCCCGATTCCCAGGGGCGCGAACCATTCAATCCCTAGCAGGCTAGGGCAGTTGTCGTCGACCATGGTCAGAGGCAAGATTTCGGTGTGGTTTTTAAATTTGACTAGAAAATGTCCAAGGCCCACTACTGGAATTCGATTCCCTGATAGTCTTTTAGCACTGGTCTTTGTTTCTGTAGTTCTCTCTGTTTAATGTTCAGTATCAGGCGCCGGATGGTATTCCAGGATATCATAGATAGGAATGACCCTTGATCGACTTCCATCTCGCAGGGTCTCCCCTCGATGCTCACCTCTATCCGAACCTTCTTTCCATTCTCCGTCCTGGCATTGCCGATGGCGACTGTCTGATGCATTTCTTCCCTGTCACTGGTTCTCTTGTTACAGTTCCATCTACTGCCGGATTGTCTTTCTTCATGTCTGGGGGGGGGGGAGGTACTGCCACGTCTTTTTGGGCTATAGCTCTTTTTGTTGCGGCCGACCCTTTCGATGTGCCCCCTCTTATTACAAGCCCGGCATATTGCATCGAGGAACCTGCATTCAGCTCATGGGTTACTTCCTCCGCAGCCTGCACATTGAAATTCCCACCGATTTCTCCTCTTTTCGTGCCATTTTTTATATGAATGAGTCCATGGATGTCTTTGTCGTCGTCCTCAGTATCACTCTGGGATTCGATGTCTTCATAGTGGGCTGTTGCTGTGGGCTGTTTCTTTCTTCCCTCTGCCTTCTTCTCCCTGGGTTGGGTTGGCAGGTCTGGAATTGCATTCATTTGCCGTATGGTGGCTGCTGACTTCTTTGCTGCTTCAGCGGCAGTTGCCTCTGCAATGGCCTTGGCCACGGTTATGTTTGGCCTATTCAGGAGTTTGCTCTGAAGGGTAGTGTCCTTCAGGCCGAGGACCACGCGGTCCCTCATTGCCTTGTCCATGTTCTGGAACTCACAGGCTCCCCCGATGTGTCTCAAGGCTGCTACAAAATCTCCTATCATTTCATCCTCCTTCTGGTCCCTCTTATAGTATTCGTGCCTTTTTATTAAATTCGAGACCACCGGTGCGTAGTGTGCTCGGAGCATTTGGTTCAGGTCAGACCAAGTCATCTGTTTGACATCTCTGGGTTTCGCCAGCACCTTCGCCATTTTAAAGACGGCCAGTCCGCAGTGTGTAAGGAAGACAGCCCTCTTCCTTTGGTCTGAGATTTCTTCCATTTCGTTGCTTTCTAAGAACATAAGAAAACGATCGATATATGATTCCCAATCCTCCTCATCAGGATTGAATGGTGCGGGCAGCGCATTGTTCCTGGCCATCTCTCTCGCTTGGTTCAGATCACTGCGTGCTTCAGTCTCACCTTCTATGACAATCCCACCTTCGTCGCCAGTGTTCCATCTGGAAAGAAGCATGTGAGACCGGGTTCCAAACAACAACTATTTTATTTAAACTCGCAAGGCAAAAGATACGGAACATAGCCCAAGCCGCGGAGCCCTTTATATAGCAGCTTTGCCTGTGGCTTGTGGCCAATGACACTCATTTAACTGTTCCCGCCATTTGCTGGCTTCCCAGATTGGTTCTTAATCAACCAATCTGTAAGTGGCCTTTTCGGCCAATCAGAACGAGGGACTTGGTACCTACCAAGTTCCATACAGAACATAGAATGGCCACAACCCTGCTGGCCTTTCCCAGGCATTAAAAATCTGGCTAGGTACTTGGCCCTGGAGCTCAGAATGGATGAAGGGCCCCTTTCCGTGCCTTTACTGTTAGTTGATTAGCTTGACTGCTATTTGTATTTATTTTTTGGATGTTTTATTGTTTTTGTTTTAATAGTTCTGTAACTTTAGAATTATAAGCCACCCAAAATCATTTGATTGAGTAGGGCAGCTATTGAAATTAAATAAATTAATAAAATGAACAGAGCAGCAGAAAAACTACATAGATGTCTGCACAAAGGGTGGGATAAAGCCCGCCTGACATTCACACAACTGCACACAGTCAGCTTGGAAATGTCCAGTGTTATACTACAAAAATTAGAAATGGTGATGCTGACTAAAGAAGAACAAAGAGAACCAGAAGGGGAAGAGTTAAATAAAGAGGAAACCAGCTTTAAAGAAAAGTGGAACAACGAACATTAAACAAGGGAAAAAAGGAATTAAAGCTAAAACTTTGAGGTTTGATGTGATAATTAAGTGCGGAATTGTTTGGAAAGTTAAACAAGTAAAAAGGAAACAGCAGAAAAGGGAATTACAGAAGAAAGATCAGGAGAGGGAGGGAGACAAAAATTGGAGTAGAAACGGAAGCAAATAATAAAAGAAAAAAGGGGGATTAAGAGAAAGGACCAAAAAATGATGGGAAGCAGAAAACAAACAAAAATGAAAAGAAATTATATGGTCAGGAGGATGAGAGACAATGAATAGAAGAACAGGAAGGGAGATTCTGCAAGCTAATATATTGTGATATATAAGAATATAGATTTAAAAATAGGAAAGATGGGAACTTATATTCTTTTTTTTCTTTTAAGGATTATTGTTAAATCAGATATAAATATAATTGGAATGGATGTGGAATGGGAATTTATTATAAGGATATTAATTTATATTTAATAAAGTGATGAATAAAGTTAAAACAAATTATGAGAATTGTAGTGGAAATTAATTCTATAATTAATTGAACAGATTAATATTTTTGAAATAACAGATGATTAGAATGTGATTGCATATATATATGCATATGTGATATGTAGTAGTTAGAAGATTGTTATTAATCTAGAATGTGATAATTAAAAATGACTATTATGGTAAATTTTTATAACAAATTAGAGGAGAATTAATAGAGGGAATATATAAGGGGTGGCAAACTCAAGTTGGCAATTAAAGGGGACAACTTTTGAATTATTAAAATTAGGATCAAATTTAATGAGTAATGAATGGAAAAATAGTATGTGACAAAATTACAAATGTGAGAGATAAAATTAAATATGTGTAATGAGATAATATTTTAAAATAAGGCATGAGAATATTTAAAGAAAAATGAAATAATTGGAATTGGATAAAAAAAATGTCATGAATATAAGATTATTTGTGAATTTAAAGGAAATGGAATAAGTAATAATAGGATGTGAAATTGAATATGAAAGATGAATATGTAAGTAAGGTCATGTTTGTATTGAAATGTAAAAACCTGGAATCACATTGTTCACCAAAAGAGATGTTTTTTTAAATATAAAAATAAAAAAAATATTTTTTTAAAAAAAGATAAACTGTACACAGTCCAGGAAACAAATTTTTCTCTTCTCCTTTTTGGAGCACCCTGGACATGCCCAGAGCATTCAAAATAAAATCTGTATTTTTTGCATGTATGGAGCAGACTTCCTGCTCTCTCCTGTATCCCACAGGCAATATCCTGTTGAGATAACAGGCAATATCCTGTTGAGATATTGCCTGTTAGGAGAATGAGTGCACTCAGGGAAACATAGTGAGGGTGGTGTTGAATAATACACAACCAGCACACGGATACACTGAGTAGTAAAATGTAAGTTTTATTTCCAATAAATGGGTAAACAAAATCCAACAAACAGTCCAAATCATACACAGTTAAAGCAGCTAATATTCAAAACAATCAGTCCAGGGAAAATCCAAAAACCAAGTTCTCTTCTTTACCAGTATCATAAACGAAATTCAGTAAACGGAGTTTGTAACAGTTGCAAGACTCACAGCAATCCAAGCAGAACGACGATGAGGCAAAAAGCAACAGTGAAAATGCAAGATGAACAAACCATGTTTCTGGCTCCATCTTATGGCCATTGGAGGAACCTCAGCCAATCACAATTACAGCATTCTCTTAAAGATACAACAGTATTAAATGACTATCCTGGTTTTTATATATTGCCAACCCACTGTTAAGTGACTATCATTCCTAACAACTACAATACATTTATTGTAAATGTTGTGTATAGAAATTAGAATACTCCAAATAACTAAATCTGATTGGCCGAGCAGGCCGCAATAGGATTGGTCAATAAAGTACCATTGCAATTGGCCCACCTGACGGCAGGAAATCTGAAAGAACTGTCATTGTGAACACCTGTCTCGTGTACCTTTCTTCTCAGAACAGAACAGTAAACTACATCTTAAAGCTTACTAGGCTGACTCCCACGGTCTAAAATCACATTTGCTTCTTTATTTCTGTCCCATGAAACATTAAAATTCAGCAAGAGTTTTTCAAAGTTTTTATATAAACTTTTCTTCAGTGGCTCGCTCAAGTGCTATACCCATGGAAGGATGATTGGCTGAAACGGATTGGCTGTGGGGAAGGCATATAATTTATGACTCACCTGGCAGCAATTACATTTATAAGTTTTATAAGTAGTACAAGTTTTCAAAGTTTTTCATATAATGCAAACACAAGCAATGGAATATAGTTCAAGCAGTGTCTTAAACCTTAATAGAGCTGATTTTAACAAACTCCGTGATAACCTGAGAAAAATTCCAAGGATGAAAATCCTAAAGGGAAAACAACTCAAGAAGTGAGGGAAATTCTGAAAAATATAATCATAAAAGCCCCGACCGACACAATTCCACTGGAAAAAAAAACAAGAAATCCAAGAAGAAACAGCATGGTTGCAAAAAGATCTCTCAGATAAACTGAAAGACAGAAAGAACAAGTACAAAAAATGGAAAGGACACATTAACTAAGGCAGAATACAGTGAAACCTCAGATTATGACCATAATTCATTCCAGGACTTTGGTTGCAACCCGATTTGATCATGACCAGAAGTGAGACTGACTGTGCATGCGCCTACAATTCTGCGCATGCGAAGCAGGGAAAATCACCACAGCTGGGAAAATCCCCCGGCTGAATTTGATCAGCACCTGAGGATCTGTTCGCAACCAGAAGCAACAATTTCCCCAAATTTTTGGTCGTCACCCAATTAGGTTGCGAACAGAAGCGTTCGTGACCCAAGGTTCCACTGTATCAGCAGATAGCCTGAATCTGCAAAGATGAAGTCAGAAAAGCTAAGGCTCAGAATGAATAAAGACATGCAACAAAAGTCGAAGATAATAAAAGAAGTTTCTTTCAACATATAAATAACAAGAAAAAAGCCAAGGAAACAGTTGATCCACTAAACAGCGAAGATGGCAAGGAAGTAACAGGCAGTAGAAACAAAGCAAAGCTGCTTAACTCATTCTTTGCAGTGGTCTTCACATAAAAAGATGTTCAGATGTTATCTACCTCTTTCTTCCCTGCTGCACAAATCTTAATCCAGCTGAGTCCTCGTCTTCGGGGTGGCCATTTTAAACCACCGTTGCAGTTGTCTTCGGGGGGAAAAAGACCAAGCCCAGGAGGGGAGATGCAGCTCCCCTCAACCTGGCTTGCGGCTTCCCCTTACTCCACCGCCCCTCCAAGGCAGCTTCAGCCCCTAATCGTAATAATCGGGGCTCTCCAATGAAAGAGCATGGACCATAGCCGCAAAGAG
This sequence comes from Laticauda colubrina, assembly GCA_015471245.1. Taxonomy (NCBI): domain Eukaryota; kingdom Metazoa; phylum Chordata; class Lepidosauria; order Squamata; family Elapidae; genus Laticauda; species Laticauda colubrina. Next base: position 1,735,277 of record BLBF01000066.1, on the reverse strand, counting down.
ATGCAATCTATGGTCTGTCAGCAAGGAGGCTCCACCTTCTTTCGATACCTGTCTGATCTTGATGAATATAAATCACTGGGACCTGATGGATTACATTCCAGAGTTCTAAAGGAACTAGCAGATGTCATTTCAGAGCCACTGCACCATATCTTTCAAAAATCTTGGAGCACTGGGGAACTACCAAAGGATTGGAAAAGAGTTGATGTGGTTCCCATCTTTTAAAAAAAGGGGGCCAGGAGGAGGGAAAAGATACTGGAAAAAAATACTAAAAAAAACCAGATCTGTGAACATTTATAGAAAAGTTATCACTTTATAAATCCTTAAACCACACCTGGAATATCACATCTAGTTTTGGTCACCACATTACAAGAAATATATTGAGACTTTGGAAAAACAATTAAGATGATTAAGGGCCTGGAGACAAAACATATGAAGAACGGTTGCAGGAATTGGCCAGTCTAGCAAAAAGAAGGACCAGGGTGACATGATAGCAGTATTCCTGTATTTGAGGAGCAACCACAAAGAAGAGGAGGTCTAATTATTTTCCAAAGCACCAGTGAAACAGCTTGCCTTCAGAAGTTGTAGGTGCTTCATCACTGTTTAAGAAAAGACTGGAGAGCCAACTGTCTGAAATGGTATAGGGCCTTCTCGAGCTAGGGATTGGACTGGAAGATCTTTAAGGTACCTGCCACTTCTATTCTGATTCTTATTCTGAAAGTCCAATTAGGGACAGGGTATATGTTTTGGATTGCTCTGTATGCTCTGGTGGTCATGGCTTGGATATTTCAATCCCTCGTTTGGGTGAGTGGCTTCCAGATCTTGATACTGTTATTAATACCTGGTTCTCTTTCCTGTTCAGATGCAGATCCATTGGGAAGAGGACCCAACAGGTGATTCTCGACATCCATATTCAGCTTTCCTGGAGTTGTATAATCTGGAATTGGAAATGGGACTGTCACAAGAAGGAGGGCCAAGATGCTTACAAAAGCCGGCAAATTGTTACTAATTTCAAAGAATCTCTTTTTATATGTAGGGCACAGCCTCTTAAAAAGCATGCAGCAGAAAATAATTTGTCATGCAAAGTTTTTTTTATTGCCATCAATAAATTGGGCAACCTTTTAGTAGAAGAGCAATAAAATCAACATTCTGTCATCCACTTTATGTCAAAAGGGTTGAATTCCCATCCTTGAGTTATGAATGTAATAGACCTCAGAGGCAGGTTGGTTGTTGTGGGAGGCATGGCCCATCCTTATCCTCCAGCTATGCCACAGATGCAGAACGAGCCTTGCCAATCGCAATGGCCAATCTGATCCTGGGCAAACCAGTTGTTAAAATTACCCCCATTATCAAAGTGGATCCTGGGCGCTGCAATGGAGAAATGGGACATGAAGCGGCTGGCATGAGGGAAGGAGGAACAGGGAGAAGAAAGAGGGAAAGCGGCCTCCTTCCCTTGTGCTGGCCACTCCACTTCTCATTTCTCCATTGCAGCGTAGCCTCATGCTGTGGAGCTTGCCCCACCTACCAGGTGCCCTCACTTCCCCCAAGTATTTCTTTGCCTACCTGATTTCCAGGTCCAATGTGTTTCTCCATCACATTTCTCACCATCGTGTGCAGGGAAACAAGTTTGTGGGACTAAAAAAAAAAAGTTCAATCAATTTCAGCTTTGTGAGATCTTTTTTTTCCGTCAGAAGTTGGAATTGATTGAACTTTTTTTTTGTTTTTAGTCCCACAAGCTTCTGTTTCCCTGCACAGGACAGCGAGAAATGTGATGGAGAAACACGAAATAAATGCTTGGAGGAAGTGAGGGAATCTGGGCACCAGATGCTAAAACAGGCCCGTCTCTCTCCAGCAGTTGCCCAGGCCCACCAGAGGGAGGGCTGGCATCTACCGATACTTAACCATGTCAGCATTCCAGCTCTGGGCAGAAAGGGGCAGCCAGCATGGGCACTGCAGGGAGGACAGCCTCCAGGATGGATAAAACTTGGTTTAAAAAAAATAATTAAAAAATCAAGATTTTTTTAAGTTTATACAAATTTTTTATTTCTTATACATCTCTTCAAGTGAGCAGTGTGATTCCAGGTTACAACATACATACATACATAATCATAATTACATTTCCAGCTTTCTTATCTAGTTTCATATCAAATTGTTATCTATTCAATTGATCTTTAAATAGTTAACTTCATTTTTTCAAATAATCCAATAGCACAAACATTTCATCCTCAAGCATATTTTCACTCATTATCCCCTATTATTTTCATTTCTAGCTTACCACCTATATTATTTTACATATTATCTTCTTTAACTTTCTCAAAGATGACTCCCGGGATGCCCATCGCCCTCGCTGATGCTCCCTGCCTCGCCTGCTGCCATCTTCCCTCACCCGCGGCCTTCCATTGTTGCTGCCTTGCCTTCCCACCACCGATTGGTAGTGAGAAGGCAAAGCAGCAAGTCCTGTCGGCCCAGTCCCCTACTTCCTCCTGCCATTGCCGCCAGCCCGGCCGAGAGCTGACTCCTGGGCTGATCGTCACTGTCTTGCCCACATAGTGGCCACCATCTTGGCTAGGCCACTGACACCTTCCCTCGCCCACCGCGGCCCAAGGGTTGTTGCCTTACCTTCCCACCACCGATTGGTAGTGAGGAGTCAAAGCAGCAAGTCCTACTCGCCCCATCCCCTACCTCCTCCTGCCGCCGCCAGTCCGGCCGAGAGCTGATTTCCAGGCCAATCATCACTGTTTTGCCCACATAGCGGCCACCATCTTGGCTAGGCCACTGCCAGCTTTCCTCACCCACCGCGACCCAAGGGTTGTTGCCTTACCTTCCCACCACCGATTGGTATGAGGAGGCAAAGTAGCAAGTCCTGCCGGCCCAGTCCCCTACCTCCTCCTGCTGCCGCTGCTACTACCACTGCCAGCCCAGTCGAGAGACGACTCCTGGGTCAGCCGTCCTCGCTGCAGCAAGCTTGAAGGACCCCAGCAGTTATTTATTTTTTTACTATCTGTTTTTGTTTTTATTAATCATAAAAACAAAACAGATACTAAATAAATAAATGGAGAAATAAAAATTATTTTATTATATTCAACTTGATGTTTCTTTCTCCTTTGCTTAAAGAAACATAAAGATGAATAGTAAAATAATTTTTATTTATGTATTTATTTATTTATTTAGTATCTATTTTGTTTTCTTCAGCTACATACAATGTGTTGGTTGGTACAAATCACTTGTGCACAATCTCTGCAGTCTTTCCCTTCCAATTTGCATTAAACCTTATATCATAAATCCACTACATATATTTATATTATTACTATTATTAATTACTTACTAGACTTTGCTATTACATCATTTTATGCGAGCAAATCACCATTTTTATTTAATCTACTTTATAACATTCATTTCATCATCACTAATCTATTCTATAACAATATATCCTTACTTTATCTTACCTCTGTAATTCTATTACACTTATATTATAAAGTATTATAAAATATTTCATAAATGAAAAAACAAAGCAGAAACAAATATCAATAAGTAGAGCAGTGTAACAGAAAATTATTTAAATTTCTTTGTATTGACTTTTTCTAATTGTGTTAATTATATCAACATGTTTATAATTCTCAACCTTCTGTATTTAATTCATCCATAGCAATGAGGTGACAGTTGCTCTTTAAAAATTATGATTTAAATAGAGTTGATTTAAATCAAGGCTTATTAAAATCGAGATTAAAATCGTGATTTAAATTGACTTCATTTAAATCAAATTAACCCTGAGGCCTGCTCTCTTCAGCATACTCCCTCACCCTCTGGCATTCAGCTCACATAAAACCCCCCCCCCCCCCCCCCACCTCCACCAAGCCTGAAAGTTTGGGGACAGCCGGCCTATGGTTTTAAGCACAGCAACTGCTTCTGAGAAGGGGAGAGAGACAGAAAGAGACAAAGACCACATGGGTGTTTTTCTTTACTATGTATATTTACAGGGAGTTAGGTAAAAAAACAAATATTTAAACCAGTGTGCCCAAACTTCCCAGTAGAAAGCTTCTTTCTTTCCTCCTATCTGGAAAGTCTCCATTTTTCTCCATTTCTCCTACAGATTATCGATTCCTACCCTTCTTCCCTTCCCCTCAGCTTTTCAACTGAGAGAGGGAAGAAGGAATATGAGGATGCTTCAGGAGTGGGGGAGATCCTAGGGGAGATCCTAGGAGTAATCCAGCCCCCACCCCCCACTCACTGAGATACCCCATGCTTCTCTTCCCACCCTTTGGGCCATCTTCGAACCACCCTCTGGCCCCACTGATTGCTCCCATCACTTGCCTTTCCATGAGTTCCAGAGGTCAGGAAGTTGTATTCTGAAGGAGAGTCCTCTGCTTGCTGGACCACATGGCAGAAGCGGCCATCTTTTGCTTGAGTCTCTGGCGAAGCTTTTTTCCTTTCTTTGCTAGCTAAATGTTTACATAGATTCTCAGTCATCCAGGTCTTGGTTGTCCCAAAGGTGTTTTTTATTTTTTCAAGCAACTGGAGGTTCTGGTTTTTCTTTGAAGGTGTTTCATTTCTCATGCAAGAAGCTTCTTCAGCTCCTCCAGCAAAAGGCAAGGGGCAAGCAAGAGAAATCTTCCAAGCTGGCTAACCCTTTTATTCCCTGCGCTTGCTGAAATCATGGGAGGGAAACAGCCAAGTGGTTTGCTCTCCTGCTACTCCTCTACAAAAGCTCAACCCATCAAAAACATAACTGTAAAAGACAGACCAGAAATAAAAGTTAAAATAAGTAAAAAAATAGTAAAAGAACACTTGTCTGATTTTGATGAACACAAATTACCAGGGCCTGATGGATTATATCCCAGAGTTTTAAAGGAGCTGGCAGAGGTCATCTCAGAACCACTGCACCATATTTTTCAAAAATCCTGGAGCTACCAGAGGACTGGAAAAGAGCTGATGTGGTTCCCATCTTCAAAAAAGGAAAAAAAGTAGACCCAGGAAACTGTAGACCAATGAGCCTAACATCAATACCCGGGAAGATACTAGAAAAGATAATAAAAAAACAGATCTGCTAACATCTAGAAACAAGTAAAGTAATAACCAGCAGTCAGCGTAGGTTGTTAAGAACAGATCATGCCAAACCAATCTTATTTCATTCAACATAGTGACTAAATTAGTATACCAGCGAAATATTGTGGACATAATAAATTTAGATTTCAGCAAGGCATTTGACAAAGTAGACAACAACCTACTTCTTAGTAAGCTAGAAAAAAGTGGAATAGATAGCATCACCACTAGATGGACTCGCAACTGGCTGGCAAACCATACTCAACGAGTAGTCTTTACTGGGTCTAAGCTCTACATGGAGAGAAGTAAGCAATGGGGTGCCACAAGTTTCCATCTTAGGCCTAGTACTCTTTAATATCTTCATAAATAACTTAGATGAGGGAATATAAGGAGAACTTACCAAATTTACAGATGATACTAAGCTGGCAGGAATAACTAATACCCAAGAAGATAGAACACTGGGCCGTATCTAACAAAATGAAATTCAATGTAGGGAAAAGTAAAGTCTTACACTTAGGCAAGAAAAAACAGAAGTGAACATATAGACTGGATGAAACCGGCTCAATAGCAGTAACTGTGAGAGGGATCTTGGAGTCTTAGTGGACAACCAGTTAAATATAAGCCAGCAGTGTTCAGCAGCTGCCAAAAAAGCTAATGCAATCCTAAGTTGCATTAACAGAGGGATCCAGTCAAGATCGAGTGAGGTACTAATACTACTCTATAAAGCCTTAGTAGGACCACACCTAGAGTACTACTTTCAGTTTTGGTCACCACATTATAAAAAAGATGTTGAGACTCTAGAAAAAGTACAGAGAAGAGCAACCAAGATGATTAGGGGACTGGAGACAAAAACATGAAGAATGGTTACAGGAAGTGAGCATGCCTAGTCTAGTGAAGAGAAGGACCAGGGGAGAGATGATAGCAGTCTTCCAATATTTGAGGGGCTGCCACAGAAAGGAGGGGGTCAGTCTATTTTCTGAAGCACCAGAAAGCCAGACAAGGAATAATGGATAGAAACTGAACAAGGAAAGATTTAACCTGGAAATAAGGAGAATAATCAACCAATGGAACAGCTTGCCCTCGGAAGTTGTGGGAGCGCCATCACTTGAGACCTTCAAGAAGAGATTGGACTGCTATTTATCAGAAATGGTGTAGGGTCTCCCGCTTGGGCGGGGGGGGGGTTGGACTAGATGACCTACAAAGTCCCTTCCAACTCTGATTATCTGCTGCCACTTAAAATGACCGCTCCCTTGCTCCTGGCAGGAGCTAGAGTGCAGGATTCTTTCATCTCTTTCATGATAGAGAGGACAAAGCAACAAGAAGCCACATTCTCCCACCTTCTTCTGGATAGTTTTACCACCACAACTCTTTCTTCTGTACCTGGATGTAGGAAGGGGAGAAGGGGGGAGGGGAAGACAGAGACAGAGAGCTATTTTTCTGAGAAAGTCATTTCCCTTTCATTGCTAGATGCTAGACCCTGGATTTTCTTTCTTTCCTGTGTACAAGTATATTTATGGAGATTTAGACAGAAAAATAAGCACTGTTTATCTCAGGTCGCCCCAGTAGAAAGCTTTTTTCTTTCCTCCTCTCTTGAAAGTCTCCATTTTTTTCTTACTTCTCCACTACTGCTCCCCACCCACCAACCCCAATCCAGTCTGTCCTCTACCAACTCCTGCCCTCCTTCCCTTCTCCTCCTCCCTCCAGCTTTTACCTGAGGGAAGAAGAGGCTGAAGAGGAAATATGGATGCTTGGACAAGTGCTCCAGCCTTCCCTCACTCACTGAGATGCCCCATGTTTCTCTCCCTGTGTTCTGGGCCATCTCTGAGCCTACCCACTGCATCCACCGATTGCTCCCATCACTCATTGCCTTTTCAAGAGCTTCAGAGCTCAGGAGGTTGTGTATCCAAGGAGAGGCCACTCCACTGCTGGACTGCATGACAGAAGCACCAGTTCTTTGCTTGAGTCTCTGGCAAAGCTGTTCTCCCTGCATTTTACCACATTTTGCTCCCCCCTCTGGGCAGTTACATTCAGTTTTTGCCAAAATCACTCCCATTGCCAACCATTGGTGCTTGTTTAACAACTGCTACAAAAAGGATTAAAAAATCAGGGTGGTCACATGACCAAGCCACTTGATGACTGTCACAACTTAATACTGTGATGTGGCAGAGTTCATTGCAGTCATAAGACTACCTGCATTTAAAAATTATAATTTTTAATTTTTCTAAAAAAAACTAACGTGTGAAATATTGATTTGAGAGACAGCAGAACAACCGCACATCACTGAGGGTTCTACATTTAGGCAAGAAAAACAAAATTCACAGCTACAATATATGTGGTACCTTGCTCAAAAGGAGCAACTGTGAGACGGATCTTGGAGTCCTAGTGGATAACCATTTAAATATAAGTCTGCAGTGTGCAGCAGCTGCCAAAAAAGCCAACACAATTCTAGGCTGCATAAACAGAGGGCTAGAATCAAGATCACGTGAACTGTTAATAATACCACTTTATAATGCCTTGGTAATATTGCGTTCACACTTGGAATATTGTGTCCAGTTTTGGATGCGATAATGTAAAAAAGATGTGCAGACTCTAGAAAGAGTGCAGAGAAGAGCAACAAAGAGGATTAGGGGACTGGAGGCTAAAACATATGAAGAATGGTTGCTGGAACTGGGTATGTCTAGTTTAATGAAAAGGACTAGGGGGTGACATGATAGTAGTGTTCAAATAAGGGGATGCCACAAAGAAGAGGGAGCCAAGCTATTCTCCAAAGCACCTGAGGGCAGGACAAGAAGCAATGGGTGGAAACTCATCAAGGAGAGAAGCAACTTAGAACTAAGGAGAAATTTCCTGACAGAATAATTAATCAGTGAAACAACTTGCCTCCAGATGTGAATGTTCCAACACTGGAAGTTTTTAAGAAGAGATTGGATAACCATTTGTCTGAAGTGGTGTACGGTTTCCTGCCTAAGCAGGGGGTTGGATTAGAAGACCTCCAAGGTCCCTTCCAACTCTGTTGTTCTATTCTATTCTGTTCTGGAACTAGATAAATGGCAAAAGCTTTGGGATAGAAATTACAAACTGACAATGACTACCGCATATAAGGAAATATAAAATGTTTTATTGGTGGCATTTGCTACCGGCAAGACTAGCAAAAAGGTTTAAAAATACATCCACCAAATGTTGGAAATGTAATCAGACTCCAAGTGCTTATCATCATATGTGGTGAATATGTGTGAAAGCAAGAAAATGTTGGAGGAAAATACACACAAGGCTGGAAAAGATGATTAAGTAGCATATAGACTTAAAGCCAGAAATATTCCTGTTAGGTATAATACCAGAAAGCTATGATAAAGGGACAATATACTTAATACTACCCGTATTGACAGCAGTGAGAACTGTATTTGCACAATATTGGAAAAATGAGAACACCCCAGCAGACAAAAGCATAATTTGGAAATTATTGGACTGTGCAGAGATGGCTAGATTGACATTGAAAATAAAAGAAAAAGGAGATACAAAATACAATTCTCCATGGAACCCATGAAGGCAGTAAAAGTGCACGAGAAACATTTTAGCTCGTCTATGTGCTGATGGCAAGCCTGGGCATGGCATGAAATGTGCTTGTTTGGAAAACAAATCGATGATCATCCATATAGCAGTACGGCCATTACTCTCCGGGAGCTCTACGATGAAGTCCATGACTATCTCCTCCCATGGCCAAGTTGAGTCAGCCATGGACTGTAAGAACCCAGGATGTTTCCCTGAGAAAAGTTTCATAGTCGCGCAGACCGGGTGGTTTTGACATAAGTTCTCCATATCGTTCTTCATTTGGGGCCACCAGAACTGTTGCTTGGCGAGATGTAGGGTTTTGAGAAATCCAAAATGTGCAACCTGGAAGAAGAAGAAGGAGGAGGAGGAGGAGAGGGAGAGGAAGAAGAAGAACAAGAACAAGAACAAGAACAAGAACAAGAAGAACAAGTACAACGAAACTGTGGATGCGCTCCAGCAACTGTTCCCAATACAATAAAACCAAAGCACTTAAAAATGAAGATAAGAAAAAAAGAGTATCCATGTCTCCATTTGCAATTTGAGAGTACAATATGTACGAATATACACAAAATATACATCCAACACTGACTGTAACGCTTAGCCGAGTATAATACACAAGAGATGGATTGTACTGTAAAATGTTGTTATACATTTGAATGGGGTATTGAGATTTTACATCTTTTCACATCTTAATAAGGTAGTGACTTTGTGCTTATTTGCGGTTTGGATGGCCCAGGGAAAGAAACTATTTGTTAGTCTAGTAGTGTGGGATTTTATTGACCTAAAATGCCGTCCAGATGTCATGGCATCACCCAACTCTTGGAAGTGGTAGCTCACAGCTGCAAAATTGCACAAGAGGCTCTCCCAGTAGTGTAGAGAGAAGCAGCTGCATGTGTGGAATCCATGTGCATGCCCATGCATGGAAGCCTTGTGCGCATGCACATGGCTTCCAAGTATGTGCACACACACAGCTTCTGCCATGCAGCAGGGCTCAACTGAGCAGTCTTTCGGGGCCTATTCCCCTCCATCTCTGTTTTCCAGGGCAGCGGTTGCTTTTCTCAACACTACGGGGAGAGCATCTTGTATAATTTAGCAGTTGTGAACCACCACTTTCCTCATAAGTCCCATCCGGAAAGCACTGCGATACAGAGAAGAAGCAGCCATGTTGAATGCTGTTTCCCTCAGCCACAGTGCTTTCCGGATGGGACTTAGAAGAAAGCGGCAGCTCATAGCTGCTAAATGGCACAAGACACTCTCCCAGCAAGAGCAGCAGTAGAGAGAAGCAGCTGCCAACCCGAAGAACACATGGAGCATCTCTGCGAGCGACTGAGGCTCGGCAAGGGACAGAAGAAGCAATTGCAAGATCGCTGCTGCAGCACTTTCAGGATGGAAAGGTCTTCTTACTGGCAAGAAGAACCAACCAGTCCATTCCAAAACTGTTTTGGCCCTCTTGTACCCACGCCGCCTCTGGATGTGGGCTTATTTGTTGTTTTATAACCCTGTAAAACCTTCTCCAATTTCTGCATTACTCTCAAATCAAAGAATGAGAAATGGGAATTTGTTAAATAGGCAGTCTTCCAATAGGCCAGAATTTCCCAGTTCTTCCTTTATGCTCTCTTTAAATCTTCCTGTGCTGTGCTTTTATCGTATCACCAGAATAGTCCAGCAGTGTTTCTCAACTTCAGTAACTTTTAAGATGTGTAGACTTCAACTCCTAGAATTCTCCATGCTGGCTGGGGAATTCTGGGAGTTGAAGTCCACACATCTTAAAGTTGCTGGAGCTAATAATTATTATTCTAGGAGCTCTGTATTTATTTCCTGCCATCAAAACATTATCCACAACAATGATTTATTTGTTGAGTTCTTGGTGTTCATTTTACTGGCTGTTTATATGGTTTGCAGTTTGGTGGGGTGGGCTATTTGAGAAGAGCAAAGCCAGAGGCATTTCAGGGTGGTAGGGTTCAAAAAAATCCAGGGTTGTGTCTACAACAATTTCGATACACACAAAAGTGACAAGGCTTTGATCACTTATTTGTGTCCATTATCTTGCTTATTGACATCCTTTCTGCAGGCATTCCTGAACCAAAATAAATCAGGGCAGTATTAATATATTAAAATGCAAAATGAAAATGTTCCTTTATGGATCAGTAAACCCTAAAGCCCCTGTCACACTGCACCAACGGATGGAAAGAGGATGTAAAACAGAGAAAAACACTTGCCATCCGTTGGTTAACGCGATGCTTCCGTTCTGTACTCACTGCCTCCGTTTTGCTTCCTCTCTATCTGTCCAGCATTCATCTATTGACATTTCATCCACTCAAAAGGTTTTGAGCTGCTCAAAACTTTTGAGCAGAAAATGTATCCAATGCGTCCGTTCTGCATCCACTAGGCATACAGGGGACATCCGTTCTGCATCCGTTTCGCATCCGCTATATCTGCTAGGCATCCGCTGTGCATCCGCGCAACTCAAATCCATTCCAGAGGTAAACGGACACAGGGAGGAAGCGGAACGGAACCACAGCGTTAGTAGCACAGACGGAGAAAGGATGAAAGTGGATGCAGCTATGCATCCGCATTATCCGCTACGCATCCGCTCTGCATCCGCTACGCATCCGCTCTGCATCCGCTACGCATCAGCTCTGCATCCTCTACGCATCCGCTCTGCATCCGCTCTGCATCCGCTCTGCATCCTCTACACATCCACTCTGCATCCGCTCTGCATCCTCTATGCATCCGCTCTGTATCCGCTCTGCATCCGCTCCCATCCGCTTCCATCCGCTAGGCTTCCGTTCCGCATCCGCTTTCCATCCGCTCTGCATCCTCCCCCCGTCCATTCCTTTCCGTGTTATCCGCTCTGCTTATGCAAATTTTTGCCCCTTTTGAGAGCGGATAACAACGGATGGAACATTTTTCTCATCCGCTGTGTCCTTTTTACAAACATTTTGCATCCGTTGGGCAGTGTGACAGGGCCTTTAATTCCAATTTGCATGTTTGGAAATTTACCCCGACTTGGACCCAGATATCTTATTCACTGATAAAATATTTTCTGTCTCCTCACCATATCCAACGACATGGGACCTAACTGCTTCACTGGCTTTCAAATTAAAAGCTGAGATAGGCAAACATCAGATCTGTAATTCTTCCAACAATATAACCCTGGTTGTTATCAAATTGAAGCTATTCATATCAGAGGGAGACTGCCAGTCTGTTTCCTTTGTGAAGTACCAGACACTCTATAAAGTATCATTACAAAGGATGGCCAAATGTGTTGAACTAGAGAAGCAGGCCATATTTAAATACATGCTTTGGATATCTTCTCAAAAATCCTTCCAGGAGGTCAAATATTGACTGGTCTAAAATCAGCCATTCAGCCTCATAGCTGGGAGAATTGGAGTCCAGCATCTCTCATTTCATTTAATCTAACATTCTTCACAATTCTTATTGTAGCAGTCAAAAATATTTAGCACATGTGGCAATCAAACTAACCGGGAAAACAAACAGGAGACAGGGAGAATGTGGAGGAGAATGTGTAAGAAAAGCAATAATAGTTAATAATAGATGTTGTTTTTGCAGGAATCATACATTTGATGTCCCAAAGGTGCTTTTTCAGGAGGCAACTGGACTTCCTTGTTTTTTCTTTGAAGACAGTTTGCTTCTCACCTAAGAAGTTCTTCAGCTCTGACAGGATAGTGGGGAATGGAAGGATTGGAGCTCACTATCCTGTCAGCGCTGAAGCTTCTTGGATGAGAAGCAAAATGTCAAATGTTTTTTCAAAGAAAAAACAAGAAAGTACAGTTGCCTCCTGAAACAGCACCTTTGGGACAACCATGACCTGGATGACAGAGAATCTCTACAGACATACATCTAAAAAGACCAGTACTAAAAAAATATAATAGGGTTTAAAATGATAAGAAACAGCTAGGAGATGTTTGCAGCCCCAAAGTCAGGCTAGCTAGCAGGATTAAATACAAGAGCTTGCACATAATCTAGAAATAATCTGCTTGTTTGGGTTTATGTTTATGCATCTAAGTTCCAGGAACTGCGGGTTAAGCAAAGTTGCATGTATTGCTAATAGAAAAACCAGCTTAAAAGACAAAGGTGGGAACAAAAGGGGGAACTAGCTTGGGGCATTCTAGAAAGATTGTGAACTGTGTGTTTGTGGTCCTCGTTCCTCATCAAATGGGAAGATATGGGAGCAACTTACACTTTATGTTAAGTGCCAAGTAGCCTTCCTTTGAAGAGTGCCCTTTGAAGACTGTGAGGGGGTTGTCTGTGTGTGTGTGTGTGTGTGTGTGTGTGTGTGTGTGTGTGTGTGTGTATTCTTAGCCTGCAGTTCTATGGGAGAAGCAGCAGAACTGGCCACTAGTGGTAGAGAACTTAACTTGCTGGCTGAGGAACTCTGGGAGTTGAAGTCCACAAGTCTTAAAGTTGCCAAGGTTGGAGACCCCTGCCCAGCTTGACCATCTCTCAGCACCTCTGCTCTGCTCTGCTCTTGATGGCTCAGTGGTGCCAATGAATTTGTTTCCAAAAAAGGCTGTAGAGAAATATCACAGGCCAGTTCTGGTTCACATAGCTGTTGAGTTCATTATTTTCCCCTGTGAGAAAACAGCCAATAAATACTGTATCTTGTGACTACAGAGATCTTGAAGCCTTCCCACTAAGAATGTGTAGCATGCCAGACAATCTTGCGGAGCCTGCTCAAGCATCGCTTATGTGCCTGTCCTGGATAGAGGGAAGTGAACTGCTAATGATCTTTTCTACCATCCTCACCACTGTCTGCACCCACTTCTTCTCTGAAGCATTAATCCTTCCAAACCAGACTGTAATGCAATAAGACAGGATGCTCTCGGTTCTCCCTCTATGTAAAGTGGTAAGGATAGGAGAAGGAAGACGAACTTTTCTCATGTGATGCAGAAAATGCAGGTGCTGCTGTGCCCGCTTCACCAGAGTCTCGCTGTTGAGTGACCAAGGTAGCCTACTAATTAGCTGCACACCAAGAAACTTGATGCTAGAGGTGTGTGGCTGTGCAGGCCTTTTCTGAATTTGACATTTTGTATAAAGTTCTGAACTAACTTATTTGGGGCAGTTGATTTGGACTTTTGTCCCAAATGTGCGGCTTTCTATTTCTCCCAAAATAAACAGCTAAAAGTTGCCTTCCTCGTTCCAGTGTGATTTATTGGGCCCTTCAGGAAAACAGAATCCAGCCAAGACCCCGGCTAACAGTTTTGACACGAGGCTGCTGGGGACAGTCTGAGTGAAAATTGAGTGGAACCAGCGCCACACAATGGACTTTTGTGTCCTGTGAGTGGAGGGGCTGAGCCACAAGTCACTCTGGTGATGGTTCAGAAGATTATGCTCTTCACCTCTTCATCTTGTTATCCTCAAAACTGGGCTTTTGCTTGGTGTTGAAGCTGATATGTCACCAGACATAAGGTGTGATACAATATACTTTTATTTTGGTACCAAGATATAAGGACCGCAGCTCAAAAGCTAACCAAGGGCCCTGATTTTACAATCTTAAAGCAATTTTTATCGTCAAGGGGTGGTCAAATTCAGCCCTTTGCCCTTCCCCTAATGATGCATGTATAATAGATAATATTGGTTATTTAGATCTCAGCCCCTGACATAGCGAAATGTTGCATCACCTGTGTTTCACCCCAGGTCATAGGTATCTTGCAAAGTGTCCTAGTTCCATGTGCCAGCTATGTGGTTTTGGGGTTTTTTTCATATAAGCAAGCTATTCTTGTCCCTAATATCCTGGCTAGTGGTTTAAGGTGCTAACTTCTGCCTTGCTAAGAATGTGCAGTTCCATCCCCTTTACTATTGAAGAGCACCCCCTCAACTTCCCTCGACCTCCCCTCCTTCTGCAGGGAAAAGTAAAAGCAGTTTTAACTTTGTCTGAGGCAGCACCCCCACTCCCCTGCAATCCCCCTCCTTCTGTAGAGAGAGAGAAGACAGGAAGGAGCAAGGCTGCTTAAGTCAAAGAAATGAAGACAAGAGAAAATGTTTTCTCAGAATTCATATTCCTCATTCTCATGTCCTTTCCATCCATACCTGGGTCCTATCTCCACATTTGACCCTTCCTCTGATCCCCAGGGCCTCCTCTGTACATCCATTCCCTCACCTAATCCTTCAATCTGTGGGTCTTGTCTACTTCAGAAGGGACGAGGATGACCTGACTCCATTCTTATGTCCTTGGGGTGGGGGGGAGCAGAGTGGGAGTGCGAGACGCACAATCACACAGGCTCTTCCACCTGTAACATTTCCTTCCATTGGAGAAGGAGCTATAATAGTTCAAATGGACTAGATCAGGTATTACAGTGTTTATGAGCATAGGGGAGGGGGGTAGCCTCAGGGGCTCCTCATTTTGTGAGAAAATCAATTAAGCTGCAGATAATGGGAAAACAGCAGGAAAAGCATGCAGAACTGAAAATGGCCTGTGGTCTCCATCACAGGAGCAGTGGGACTGTTTCTTCTCTGATTGCCTAGGTCAAGCTTGTTTAAAGAAAAATTCCTGCAGACTCGGAATGCCAGAAGTCTTTCTTTTTTCTTTTTAAAGCAAGTTTTATTCAGTTTTCCACCTTTTAACATCTCATTTTAGAGAACAGCTTGATTACAGGTTTCACATATACATCAGAGGTGCTATTTGACCAGATCACACCTATTTGGGCGAACCGGTAGCAGTTATTTGGCATGGGTCGTCGAACCGGTGGCAATCCCTGACTGGCCATGCCCCCAACCCGGTCACCCAGTCGCTCACTTGCGATCGCTCTGCTAGCTTTCTGTTCCCCACATCCTCTTTCTCCCCAGGGAAAAGGAAGAAAGGCATGGACACTGCAAGTATCACTTTCCCCATGTGAGTAAAGGGCAGAATCTTCATATTTCTTTCTTTGTTTCAATATTTCAAAGTTCTTGTTTTATTGTATTAATTTTCCTTATATTTTTAAGAAACAGTCTTTTATAAGAAAACAAATTAAAATTAACAGATTTAACAGATGATCAGAGTTGGAAGGGACATTGTAGGTCATCTAGACCAACCCCCTGCCCAAGTGGGAGACCCTAGACCATTTCTGACAAATGGCAGTCCAATCTCTTCTTGAAGGTCTCAAGTGATGCGCCCCCACAACTTCCGAGGGCAAGCTGTTCCATTGGTTGATTGTTCTGTCAGAAAGTTTCTCCTTATTTCCAGGTTAAATCTCTCCTTGTTCGGTTTCCATCCATTATTCCTTGTCTGGCCTACAGGCGCTTTAGAAAATAGCTTGACCCCTTCCTCCCTGTGGCAGCCCCTCAAATATTGGAAACCTCTATCCTGTCTCCCCTGGTCCTTCTCTTCACTAGACTAACCAAGCCCAGTTCCTGCAACTGTTCATTGTATGGTTTAGTCTCCAGTCCCCTAATCATCCTGGTTGCTCTTCTCTGCACTTTTTCTAGAGTCTCAACATCTTTTTTATAATGTGGTGAATAAAACTCAGATGGTGCTTTTTTCTGACAAATCCACACCTCCTCTTTCCTTGTCCCTTCCTGATTATTCAGAGTTTATTTTAAAACCACAATCTTCCAAAAAGTTCAAATCCAATTAAATTTTCTCCTTAAGAATTTTATAGTTCAGCCTTGTTAGTGCCTGTATAAAGTCAAAATATACTTATCCAAGTTAATGAGGTGCTTTCTCCTCCGGCTTCTACCTCTCCCGGTTCAAAGCTCCACACTGTCAAAAGCAATTCACACCTTTTTTGTTCCCCTTTCTGTTCACAGCTGTAAATTCTTTCTTAGATTCTTTAAAATGTTAATCCTGAGGGAACTTTCCATTTAATTATATCGTACCATTTCTCCTGCTGTTCACTTCTTTCTCCCTCTCCTGCACAATCTTATTCCAGTCTCACCTTCCCCTTCAGGGTGGCCATTCTAGACCACCGCTTCAGGCATTTTCGGGACAGAGTAATTGCCAAGCCAGGGAGGGGATTTGCAACTCCCCTCTACCAAGCTGACGGTCTCCCCTTCCTCAGCCACCCCTATGAGGCAGCTTCTGCCCCAAATCCAAAGGATCGGGGCTCTCCGACGCCGAAGCACAGACCAAAGCCACACACAATCGCGGTCAGCGGCCCATCTTCAGGGAAGCTCAAAACCGGCAGAGGGATGCCAGAAGTCTTTCTGTTCAACTTGGAATGGTTAAGAAAGCTGTTGTTTAAAATAAAATGTTGTTTAAATGGCAGAGATTTTTGGACAATTATGGTAAACAAATGTCTAGAATGGGGAACTTTTAATTGGGCACAACTTTCAGATGAAATGTGTCTCTGCTATGCAGAAGCTAAGCGTAACATGGCCTTGACATTCCTTGTAATCACTCCATGAAGCAAAATTTAACCTATTAAGGTAGGGGTATCAAACTCAATTTCATTGAGGGCCACATCAGGGGGTGGGCATGGCCATGGTGGGCGTGACATGGGACTGCATTTCCAGAGACATGTTTTTATAAACTTACACAAAATTGTTGACATAGGCTACAGTAGTAGAAAGGTAAAATATTTTACTTTTCCTTCCTTTGATAACCTTCTGAGTCAAGGACAGCCAGAACACTCTGGAGGCTCCATTTGGGCCTGGAAGGCCTCCCGTACTCCAGAGGCCAAACCTGGTTGTGGGTAGAGGGGCATGCTTGCCCCACCCACAGTCCATTTTTCCTAACAGAGGCACCGCAGACCAGTCCGTTGCTATTTCCAGACTGGCCCCATGGGCCAGATATAAGCACCCTGCAGGCTGGATCCGCCCTGTGGGCCTTGAGTTTGACACCCTTGTATAAAGGCGACTGGAAGAAGCATCATTGTTCGGAGCTCTGATGAAACTCATGTATTTTATACCAGGCACTGAAAGAATTTTAATCATGTACAGCTCAATATATGAATCAAAAAGATCTTAAGGCTAAAGCATTTTGCTTTTTGTGAATAAATTTACCACTGATATTTGCATCTTCCCTCCTTAAATATCACTCAAGGTAGAATAATAAGCCAATTGGAAACAACTGCAAGGCTAGAATTTGAAACCAGCAAAGCTAATAGATTTGTTATCCATTATCCAAGTATTACTACTGTACTACCATGACTTTACAATAAATGTTTATTCAAAAATGTGAATACAAAAATATATAACATATGGAATAGTTTATTTCAATTCCACATTAATTTTCCTGCCTATATACCATCTCCAAGAGGTATATGGCAGTGGTCCCCAACCTTTTTTGTACCAGGGACCAGATTCACACAGAAACACTTTTTCAAGGACCAGCAAAATAAATTCTTCCCCAATAGTAAAGGGCTTCTTTACTATTTCTTTACTAAAAACATATTTTTATATATATTTTAATCACGATTATTCATTCTTTGCGGCCCGGTACAAAATGATCCACAAACTGGTACCGGTCCGGGGCCCAGTGGTTGGGGGCCCCTGGTATATGGGATTTATTTTGTTACATTGTCAATGTTAGGACGCCATCTGATATTGGTATTTGTCTGCAGATTTGCATGTGCATGTGAAGTTCAGAAACTATTTTGAATTATGAAGTTGTAAACTCATCTTTCTCCCTTTAAAAGCTGAATCTGATGAATTCAGGATCTAGGCACTCCTTCATTCTGGCATTTATTTTATAGGTTTCGCGAGTTGTGTATATTGAGTGCATATTAAAAGAAAGTTAAGGGGGTTTTGCCTGCCATTTATTCTTTTTTTTAATAAACTTTTATTAGATATAGACATTAAAAAACAGTGAATGTGGCATTTCCTATTTGACTTACATTTCTCTATCTTTTAACAGAAATAAAAAGTTAATACATTTAGATACATATATACATTTTTGTGTATCATATTTCCAATAATCTTTGTAGTCATTTTTTTAACGCTTCTCCACTTATTTTAAATTATGAACATCCTTTCAAGTCCCTCCATTTATAAAATTTGTTCCATAGTTTATAATATTCTAGTTCATCTCGCTCCTTCAATTCAAGTGTAAGTCTATCTAATTCAGCGCACTGTAATATTTTCTCAATCAAAGCATCTTCGCTTGGGATTTCTCTTGCCTTCCAATTTTGGGCAAATATTATTCTTGCTGCCATAATTATGTGAAGAATTAAAAAAGTATTGACTTTGTTTATCTTCCCCTCCATTATTCCTAAAAGAAACTTCTCTGATGTGTACTCTTTGTTTGAAATGTGTGTGGGTTTTGCCTATTTGCCTTTCTTCTTTTCCGATCTACTCTTACTTAGGCTCAAACACTCCCATCTTCAGACCTTACAAAATTTCCTTTCCATTAATTGAAGTTCAAAAGGAGAAGGCAGATAATAGGAGAATACAATGTAATGTTTCTCTCCCTCCCTTTTTTACAATATTTTTATATGCATCCAATTTTATTATGTGAGTTTTTAAACACTTTTTAAAGAGGCAACTGGAATTTCTGTTTTTCTCTGAAGTTGTTTCTCTTCTCATCCAAGGAGCTTGTTCAGCTTCTTCAGAACGTATGATTTTCTTACAGAATGTGCTTGGATCAATGTTTTTTGCAGATGTAGTGGTGTTCATTGGTGCATCTCCCTGAGGTGGCTGTGGCATCATTCAAATATGCACAGTCTCCTCCATTTCCCATGACTTCCAACCTGCAAAAGAAGCAGAAAATAGACAGTGGGGAGTATTTCCCACCTAGCTGTACCAAGTTAGTCCTGAGCTTACAATTCAAGTAGCTGAGCCTTGCCTTGTCAAAGGTGATTCTGCAGGTTCATCTATTTGGAAGTGTTAACTGTACATCTACATCCCAGGAGCTCAACATTCTAGACTCAGTTCCAAGGGAATTCTGACCATGCTACTTGTACAGGAAGTCCCTGACTTGGAACCACAATTTGGACTGGAATTTCTTTGCTAAGCTAAGGAGTTAAGAGAGTTGTGCTCAATTTTATAACTTTTTTGCCACGGTTGTTAAGAGAATCATTGAAGCTGTTATGTGAATCAATTTTTTTAAGTGTACCCGGCTTTCCTTGACTTTGCTTCTTAGAAAGGTCGCGCATAGCAATCACATGACCCCAGGAGCCTGCAACCATTGTAACTGTTTTGCCAGTTCATCTGGGGACCCCAGGGTGATACAGAAATCATCAACTGGTTCGTTTGATTTTTGAGGTAGGGGTTTACTGAGTTTAGTATTGTTGTATTTCTGTAAATTGCCCAGACTCACCATGAGGGGTGGCCACACATTTTTTACAAATAATTAAATACATGAAGATTGCCAAGCACCCAAATTTTGATCAGATGATCATGGGGATGCAATGATGGTTTTAACCGCAAGGATCAATCATAAGTCGTTTTTTTCACTTCCACTGTAACTCTGAACAGACAGTAAATGAATGGATATAAGTCAAGGACTAAGTTTTGAGTTACATTAGTACAGCCAAATCTTTTTAGAGGGCAACTCCTGAAGGAAAAAAAGAAGACTCACATTGAATTTTCTCCATCTAGCTATTTTCAGGGCTGACTTGGTTCTTTCTTGAGGCCAATCCAAAAAACATGGTGTCTCGTGAACATCTTCACAATAGCCTAAAAAAATGGGCATGTTAGAATGTTGCATTGTTAGATTCACAGCTGAATTCCTAAACTTATACATAGGCTGAAATAACTGAAACTAACTTTAAAACAATAATCTAACCCTAATGAACATAGCTAGTAGTTCCTTTAGTGAGGGGCAGAATGGCAGACCCTTATGTTTTACACAATAAATATTGTGTATTTAATGCAATAATACTCTCCCATGCTCTTCCCTCTATCTTATCAACCAGGCTCAAAGTCCTTGAAAAGAAGTCTCAATTCTTTCTCAGCTTTGTCTGGTCCAGAGGAAGAAAAAAAAAGAGATACAATATTTCCAAGCCTCTAGTTGGCAGTGTTAACAGTTTCCTCTGCTTTTCACTTTCCCCCTCCTTTTTCAAACAAGATATAACATAAGGTTATTTAAGGTGATGACATTCAATATAATACATAATACATAACTTCCAATCGAATTCTGATTGGTACATTCTTATAATACACACTTTGTCTGTCCTGTTACAATTTGATATTATCTTTTCTTATTAAACAAATCTTAAAGTAAAGAAAAAATTCTCACCAAACCGGCACACGTTCTCTCCATTCTCTTCTGTTTCAGAGCTGTCCCAACTTCAGCAGCTTTAATGGCTGCCTCTTTGCCGTTGGCAAAAAGCTTTTCCTGGATCTACCAGGGACTTTGCCGTATCCCTGTCATCGACAGGATGCACTCTTTACATTCACTTTCTCTTCGGGATGGTTTAGATCCGTTTGGACCGTCCAGGAGCAAAGATATCGGTGGCGGTCTCAGACCTCCAAGATTGCATGCTGTATCGTTGCGACGCCAGTTCTGCCCTGACGTTTACAGAAAAAGGACGATAAGACTCTAGAGAAGAGAGTTATAAAACTTAACAAAAGCCTTGGATAACTAAATAAGATGCAATGTGCTCTTTTTACTTTTTTTAAGCTGGGTTATTTCTTACTTTAACAAAACCCCTCCTTATCAGCTTATTAATTGTAATAGACATTCGGATCTTTGGCCTTTTGGAACTTGCTTTTGGAGTTTAATTTCTACTTTTGTATTTCATTTTAAAGGACAAGCATTAGTATTAATAATCTCTCTTTTTTTTTTAAGGGAATAGACTTTTTTCTTTTTTCTCTTTCCCTCTCTTGCATTTTTTAAATTTATTTTTCACATTTTTTTTTTGTGGCGTCTTTTTATTGTATACCTTTTCATACCTGAGACTTTTTAATTGGACTAAGGTGTAGAAGAACCTGAAGAATTTTTTTTTTCTTCTTTAGTTTTTACTTTTTTTTTCTTGCCACCTACAAGATTTAACAATTTTTCCTTTTTCTGTTGTTTTTTTCTTCCTTTTTTGAGTTTTTACTGTTATTTAATCAATCAATTGGATTAAGGTATACAAGAACCTGAAGAAACTTTTTTTTTTATCTTGCTTCTTTTTTTCCACTATTTTTACTTGGAATTACAATTGGTTATTACACAGGTGGATTAAGGCCTAGAAGAACCTGAAGATTTTAATTCGTCTGAAATGAGCTGAAAACTAACAGCGGTTGGTTCCTCAATCCCTACTTCTTCTTCTGCACTATCTGGAGGACAACGCTCAATACAGACGAAGTTACAACAAGAAAAATAACAGGAAAAGGTGACACTGCAGATGATAATGCAAGGAATTCAAAACATACAAGCAAGAATAGAAAAAACTGATGAGGTTTAATGTTCACATGGCAGGAACAGAGACACAGAATTGATTCAACTGAGAAAGCTGAATTATTTTATGCAGAATACTTTGGAGGGAAAGAGGAGGAGACAGAAAAAGAAATGTCACTAATTGAATTCCAAGATGATTGCCAAATAGCGACTGAAAAAGAAGGTGCAGTAGGCAGAAAGGTGGAAGCTAAAGAACAACGTGAACCAAGATCTACGAGAGCTACCAATAAAGTAATAATATAAAGTATAATCATGGAAGAGAAAAAACTGATTACAATTAACATAAATGGACTTAACTCAACTGTTAAAAGAAGGAAAACTTTCCATAAATTAGAGAAATTAAAATTTGATATAATCTGCCCACAAGAAGTATATATTAAAAAGCAACATGAACAACTGTTGATACAGGCAAAGCTAGGGAAAATATTTACTTCTTTGACACAATGCAAGAAAAGAGGAGTGGTTTTATATATTTTAAAGATATTATCCCAGCTAAATTGATCCATACGGATGATGATGGAAGACTACTCATGGTGGAAATAATGGCCAATAATATGAAAACACTGATTGCAATCTATGCAATCAGAACAGGCTTTCTTCTTTAAAGAAAATAAAAAGGAAGACACACCAATGCAGAATGTTTGGGATACAATGAAGGCATATGCCAGAGGCTTGATAATAGACTATACAAGGAAAAGAAACATCAGGAAAAGACTAGCCTCTAAGACATTAGAGGATGAGTATAAAGGACTTGAAAAAGAGTTACAGAAAATGCCACAGAAAAAGGACATTAAGTTAAAAATGGTTATAATTAAACATAAAATGGGATAAATGGAAAAAGAATTAGCACAGAAAATCAGAGGTGTGAAACAACTATTTTGAAGATGCAAATAAACCAGGTAAATGGTTAGCATATAAACTGAGAAAGAAGAGAGAATCAAGGAAAATATTGCAATTAATGGATGTTCAAGGCCAAGTGTGTTATGGAAGTAAAGTGAAGAAGAAAGTCATACGAGATTATTATGGAAAACTATACGAACAAGAAAATATTGATGATGAAAAAGTCAAACTGTCAGGCGGAGCTCCATTCAAAATCCAGGAAAGAAATACTTAGACTCTTTAGTTTAGAGAAAATATATCTTTTACTGAAAGTGAAGTGGTAGCAACCAAAGAATTCTGAATCTGAGAATTTAGGCGCGCAATTCACATATAGAAAGTGATGGAAATGTTCCCACCCCCAATAGTTCAAATGACACTTCCAATTAGAAGTTGTGGATATGATCATGTGGGCATCTTCAGGTGATGATGAGGCCTCTGTCCGTTGACCTTGGCATAATTTGATAACGGGTTCCAGTTGCGCAGAGAGAAGAAAGCTAAGCGAGAAATAGAAACCTAACTCTATTTTATGCTCCCCCCTGCCATTTATACGAATGTAACACTTCCAGCTCACTTCCCCAACTATTCCTACCTCCCTTTTCCACCCCCCGTTACTTATGGCAGTCGAAAAGATGCAAAGCAACAGCAGAAGATCTTGAAGACTGACATAAACAGTATTTACAGAATGCTCATCTACCCCAGATACCTAAAGAGACTGAAATAATGTTAGAAAGCAATATAACAATAGAGTGAACTGAAGCACTTAAGCAAAATAATGGAAAGGTGCCAGGCCCAGATGGATTTCTGGCAGATTTTTACAAAACACTACAAGAATAGTTGAATCTTCCATTGCTAGAAGTTATGAATGAAGTTATGTTAAAGAACAGGATACCTAAATCATGGTCAGAAGCTTATATTACACTTGTTCCAAAAGAGGAGGCTGATCCATTACAAATCAAGAACTATAGACCTACTTCCTTACTAAACGCAGATCATAAAATTTTTGCTTCAATACTGGCAGAAAGACTCAAAAAAAATAACTTTATCCACCCTGATCAAAATGGATTTCTGCCAAAGATACAAATTAAAGACAATATGAGAATAATCTTGGACACACTGGAATACTACGAGGCACATCCTGAAAAACAAATGGCTTTGATATTTTTAGATGCGAAGGCATTTGCCAATATGACAATATTGTCATATATATGACAATATAACAATATTATGTTATTGCAGCTGGAACAGATGGGCTTCGGCAAAAAATTTCTCCAGCCAATAGAAGCTATATATCATGAGAAAATGGCAAAGGTAATGATAGAGGGAGATTTGATAGACTCTACTGATATAAGAAAAGGAACAAGACAAGGGTGCCCACTGTCACCTTTGTTGTTTGTGTTAACCCTGGAAGTGCTGAATAGAAATATTAGAGAAGAAAAGGATATAAAAGGGATGAAAATTAAAAAGGAAGAATTTAAATTGCAAGCATTTGCAGATGATCTGGTTTACATCTTAGAAGATCCACTAGAAACAGCATTAAAATTGATAGAAAAGAGAGGTATATGGGAAGGTGGTCGATTTGAAAATAAAGACAAAACAAATATTTTGACAAAGAATATGTTATCAAGACAAAAGGAAGAATTGGCGGATGTTTTGAAAATCCAGGTCACAAATAAGATTAAGTACTTGGGGATACATTTGACAGTAAGATGTAGTTCACTTAAACAGAATAACTATATTAAACTCAAGCAGCAGATAGCTCTAGATTTGGAGAAATGGGAAAACTTACAACTGTCATTAATAGGGAGAATATCAACAATCAAGATGAATATATTACCCAGAATTTTATATCTGTTCCAAACAATTCCAATTAGGCTTGGAAAAGATTATTTTGAAGATTTAAATAAAATTGTGTTGAAATATATACAGCAAGGTAAGAAAGCGAGAATAAAACTAAAACTTTTGCAAGATGCTAGAATAAGAGGAGGATTTGGTTTGGCTAATTGGGAGTTGTATTACCAAGCTACAAATTTGATGTGGGTTAAGGAATGGATAACATTAAGAAATACTAGATTGTTGACATTAGAAGGACATGATCTGTTGTTGGGGTGGCATGCTTTTTATGGTATAAAGGAACTAAAACACAGGGGTACTTTAGAAGACATTATATATGGGAGTCTCTGTGGTTAAACTGGGGGAAGACTAAAAGGCAATGTTATTTGAAAATTCCAGTCTGGCTATCGACTATTGAAGCATTTTCTTATCCTATAATATACAAAAAGGAACAAACAGATACGGTGAAATATTGATTGAAAAGGGTGAACATTTAAATCTATGCAAAAACTAGAAGAACAAGGTACAAAGATAAATTGGTTTTCATATGCGCAAATACATTCTAGGTATGATAAAGATTCTAAAACAGAAGGTTTCTATGGTAAATTGACTGATTTAAATAAGATTTTGACAGATACTGATGAAAAGGTGATTAAAAACTGTATGGATATTTATTAGAAATTAAACTAGAAGAAGAACAAGTCAAAGAAACAATGATTGCTTGGGGGAAGAATTTTGGATATGGGATTTAGAGAAATGGCAAAAATTGTGGTCTCGAATTTATAAAATGACAATGTCAACAAGCATATAAAGAAAATTTGTATAAGATGTTTTACAGGTGACACTTACCCCCAACAAGAATAGCAAGAATGTTCAAGAACAAATCTGAAAAATGTTGGAAATGTCATCAGATACCTGGCTCATATTACCATATGTGGTGGATGTGCGCGGATGCTCAAAAATATTGGATTAAAATCCACACGATTGGAAAAAATGACAAAAAAGCATATAGACTTGAAACCAGATATATTTTTACTAGAAATTTTACCTGAAATATACAGTAAGGAATTGAACTATTTGATTGTAAATGTATTAACAGTGGCTAGGATCGTATTTGCTAAAAACTGGAAAAATGAGAAAATACCAACACAGGAGGAAGTTATTAAGAAAATATTGGAATGTGCTAAAATGAGTAGACATTTGAAATCAGAGAACAAAAATATAAACAATTTTATAAGATTTGGAATCTATTCTATCAATGGTTAGACAATAAAACATGGTAATGAAATATGTAGATTTTTAGAATATAATGAATATATAAAGATGTATTATTTTTATTATATCTACAAAATTATAGGATAGACTTGAGATATGAACTGCTATAAAACAAATTAAGTAAAATATGGATTACCTTGTAAAACATGAATAATAGTATAGTCAAATGATTAACAATGATATTAAAGTATTTAGGAATATTTGATTTGACAAAACAAGAACATATTCAGTGTAATTGTCAGTGAAGACTATGAAGTGGAAGCACAAAACAATCTGTAAACCAACCGACACACTGTATGTATATTTATATATATGGAAGATGGCTTGATATTTTAATGTTGTGTTTGCCTATGTTTGTCTTAAAAAACAATAGAACTTTTATTAAAAAAATAAATATTAAACCTTTAGTAGAAGTTAAAACACTAATTATCCTTGTTGGCATTGTCTAGTTTTATTTTTGGGCTCCTGATTAAATCATTTGGGAATAGTTATCAGATGATTCCAAGTTTCTAAGGTGGAGAAAATGAAAGAAGCAGATGACAGTGACTTATTTCAATGATGTTTGGACCAATATTTTTTGGACTTTAAATTTTCTGTATCAAAATATTTTGCTTTGTGAAACTGACAGATTTTGGAATCTGGAGAAAATTCAAAAGAACTTGAAGCTTTTGTTCAGAAAGGCATCTGAGGAGATTTGTTTTAGTAATTATCAGGAGAAAATCCTTTTATCTTTTCCATGTTGTGAATGTAGAAAAATATGCACCATCAATGAAGCAACATTATTTCTAGAAACTGATTTATGATGGCCAAAACCAGTTACATAGCTCACCATTTCCTCCTGTGTGATTTTGGCTAGGGAAGCAGGATGTGAAATACAGACATTCTGGCTTTCCTTCCAGTTTTTTTTCCTCTCCTGAAACTTTGTAGCAGTTTCCCTGGTATCCAATCCAGTCAGGTGGACAATCAATGACATCCTGTTGGTGGTTTAGTGGCACTAATGTTCCTAGAACAAAGATGGAAAGAATAGACACTAACTGATCCAGTCCTATTCTTATGGCTAGGATGGATTCCTCCTGCTGAATTGGAACCTGTTAGTTCTAAGAAAACCCAATCTGGTTAAAAAAGCCCTGTGTTCTAGCAGTTGTAACGACTTCTGTCCTGCAATCCTCAGATTAATAGAGACTATGGATCTGAGCAGTGATTTGCATGCTAGGTTTGAATCCAAGTGTTGAAAGGTGCAAAATGCCTTTCCTTCGATGATTCGATTTTCCCGTTGGGAGAGCTCCGGCGCAAGGATACGGACAACTGCTTGAAAGCTGGATCTTTTTATTTTTCAGGAAGGCGAGAGATAGCAAGAAGTCTGCGTTCCTGGGCTATCTACTTTCATATGGTAAGTCCCTGGTTTTCTATCCCCTTTTCTCCTTTTGTGTGTGTGAATGCTTGTATTTGTGTTTAATGTTTCAAATCAGGGTTTTTCTTTATTCCCGCCAGAGGGCAAACTCCGCGGGATGCAGAAGGCAAGCTCTGCGGGGTGGTTTGATTATATTTTCGGTTTTTTCTAATCTCTTTTAGTTTTACAATGATTTTTTATATTTGTTTCGTGGCAATCTCCTGTCTGTCTCTTTTGCAATTTATATATATATTTCGTGTCTTTTGTCTGTTTGTTTTGCTTATTTGGCATGTCCTGTGTTTGTAAGAGTTTTCCTTTTTTTATTTGTCTAGTTTTCTTAATTACCTGGGCTTTTGTCTAAAGGGATTCTTTAATACCCTTTATTTGATTCTTTTTCCTATGTAAGTTTGTACTATGGCTGGTCTGATGTTCCCTTTGGGCTTTTCCTGCTTGAGTGACACCACTGTCTTTGTGAAGTTCCCTTTCCACACAAGAAACAGATGCAAATCCATTTATTCAGCCATGCATCCTTTTTTTGTGGGATTTTCCATTAATTTGGTCAACTTGTCTCACATTTGACCCACCTACTTCACTTTTAGTGCTTCTGGCAGGAAATCAGTAAACAAAGAAATGCATGTGTTTTTTTTTAATTTTTAAACACGGAGACAAATTCAAAACATAGGAACTGAAGTTTCCTGTACTGGATGAAGTACGTTACAGTACCTAACAACCAGAGCAAGGCCAACTCTGTTTCTGATCTAACTGCAGAAGTCATTCAGCTTCATGAAGTCATATTAGAAGAAAATGTTCAAGGGAAAAGTATTAAGGTCTATATTTCTTAGCCAGGAAAAAGTTAGCAAGGCTGAAGATGAGGATAAAAATGACAATTCCAATTATTTCCTTTTAAGCTTTACAGCGACCTGGCAAAAATATTGCACAAAAAGAAAAAGAAGAGAAACAAGATTCATCAGCACTCATCTGGTACATCAAAGGAAGGTGCAGAGAAATGGTTCTCCTTAAGTTGAAATCCCTAAATAAAATATATACATTTCTAAGCTGGTAAGGTTTTCTTGCTTTTTGATTTTTTAACTTTAACTTTTTTTAACTTTTTTGACTTTGTTTTAAACTTTTAACTTTAAAACCCAATATTTTCCTCTTCAGTCAACTAAAATGTCAATCTTAATCAAAGAAACTGAGCTACAATGTTCTCATTAAGCAAAACTGCTGCAGAGTTTTTGCCTGTAATCAATCCTTCCTCTTCTTCAGCGCCTTTGATATCTGGAGGCATTCTTGTAAATAAAGGTGATGAATAAAGGTGACCAGGGGTCTGAAACATTAAACACTCAAAGTGACATTTGGACCAGTTTCCCACAGAAAACACTGGGAGCCAATAATTTAACCACTGGTGTGACTGGATAGGCATGGCCAACTTGACATCATTCACTCCCACCCAGTCACATGACCCTCCAGCTACGTCTATCCAGCCAATCATTAAGGAAGAGAACTGGTTGTTACTATTTGCCCTGCCTGGCCCTACCTCAACCTCTTCCTTCCCTCCCCCTCTTGCCACACTCGGCCTCGGGTGTGTTGTTCATCCATCTCTCTCTCCTCCCTGTGTTGTAATGGGCTCCAGGAGGAGGAGGGGACCCTGTATCCCCCATTGCAAACTGTACTAAATTTCACTGTGCTAATTTCACTGTGCTGCACAGGACAGATCAGCTTACAGTTCTGAGCCTGAAGCAGCGGGAGGTGAGGGCTGCCTTGAGGGGGAAAGAAACTGCAAGAAAGGTGGAATGCTGTTGCCATGCAAAGGCAAGTACAGGGGCACTTTACTCCCACTCTGGAATATGGACTAAGTCTCCATCCCCCGCCACTCTTACCTTCTCAGGCCAGGCAAGGAATGACTGGGAGGAAAGGGTGGGGACAGCCAGTGGTGAGATCAGCTGACAAGAGTGCCACAGCAGAGGGCTGAAAGGGCCACATGCGGCTCCAGAGCTGTGAGTTGCCAACCACTGCCCCAGATTATATTTATATTTCATCTGCTTCAGTTAAAAGACTGTAATATAAAATAAAGTCGGGTTTGGTGAAGCAGGATTGGGCCTGCTGAAGATCCTGTCAGCCAAAGAGTGTTGACTGGTAGGAACTAGAAGATAGGCCTTCTCTGCTGTAGCCCCTGCCTTGTGGACTATTCTCCCTCGGAGGGTGGAGTCCTTGTGGACTATTCTCCCTTGTGGACTATTCCCCCTGTTGACCTTTCCTAGGTATTAAAAACCTGGCTAGGTACTTGGCCCTGGAGCTCGGAAAGGGTGAAGGGCCCCTTTCCTTGCCTTTACTTATAATTGATTAGCTTGACTGCTATTTGTATTTATTTTCTGGATGTTTTATTGTTCTTGTTTTAATAGTTCTGTAACTTTAGAATTATAAGCCACCCAGAATCATTTGATTGAGTAGGGCAGCTATTGAAATTAAATAAATTAATAAAATGAACAGTGCAGCAGAAAAATTACATGGATGTCTGCACAAAGGGTGGGATAAAGCCGGCCTGACCTTCAACTGCTTAAGATAAACTGCATACAGTCCAGGGAACAAATCCATTTTGTTCTTCTCCTTTTTGCAGCATCCTGGACAAGGAACATACCCCAGAAGTTTTGAAGTAAAATCTGTATTTTTTGCATGTTCGGAGCAGACTTTCCACTCTCTTCTGTATCCCACTCTCTACAATACATTTATTGTAAATGACATCTTAAAGCTTCCTCGGATGACTCCCAAGGTCTATAATCACATTTGCTTCTTTATTTCTGTCCCAAGAAACATTAAAATTCAGAAGAAGTTTTTCAAAGTTTTCCTATAAACTTACCATCAACGGCTCCCTCAGGTCCTACAATCTCTAAACCCGTGGAAGGAGGGCTGGCTGAAAGGGTCTGAGCTGTGGGGAAGACATAAGACTTAGAAAAATTATTGCTGCCAGGCAAGTCATAACTTTAATAAGTATTATAAGTTTCAGAGTTTTTCATATAATGCAAATATAAGCAATGGAATATAATCCAAGCAGTGTCTTAAACTTTAAAATAGCTGATTTAACAAACTCAGAGAGAGCCCCCCAAAATTCCATGGATGAAGATCCTAAAGGGGAAAACATTTTAAGAAGTGTGGGAAACTCTGAAAAATATGATCATAAAAGCCTAGTCCAATACAATACCACTGAAAAAGAAAAACAAGAAATACAAGTAGAAACAGCATGGTTGCACAAAGATCTTTCTGATAAACTGAAATACAAAAAGGACAAGTATGGAAATGGAAGAAGGGACACATAACTAAGCCTCAGAATGAACAAAGACTTACAACAAAAGTCGAAGATAATAAAAGAAGTTTCTTTCAACATACAAATAACAAAAAAAAAAAGTCAAGGGAACAGTTAGTCCACTATAGAGCAAAGATGGCAAGGTAGTAAGAGGCAGTAGAAAGCAAGCAGAGCTGTTTAACTCATTCTTTGCATCAGTCTTCACATAAAAAGAAACTATAGCCCAACCTACCAAAAACATAATTGTAAAAGACAGACTAGAAATAAAATTTAAAATAAGCAAGAAAATAGTAAGAGAACACCTGTCTGATCTTGATGAATACAAATCACTGGGACCTGATTACACCAGAGTTCTAAAGGAGCTGGCAGATGTTATCTCAAAACTATTGTACAACCTCTTTCAAAAATCTTGGGAGCACTGGGGAACAAGGAGAGGATTGGAAAAATAGCTGATGTGGTTTCCATGTAAAAAAAAAAAAAAAAAGGGGGGGGGGGGGGGACAGACACAGGAAACTACAGCCTAACCAGGCTAACATCAATTCCTGGGAAGATACTGGAAAATAATAAAATAAAAAAACCCAGATCTGCAAACATCTAGGAACAAAGTTATAAGCAGGAGCCAGCATGGGTTTGTTAAAAACAAATCAAGCCAAGCCAATCTTATTTCATTCTTTGACAAAGTGACTGTCAGATCCATGTATCTGGCATTCGTCAATGGAAGAAAGGGGGGGGGGGGTGTTGGAAAAGAAATCCTTTTTAATGTAGCCTGAAGATATTAAATCTTATATTGAATTTGTTTAACCTACACAATACAACTGACGCATTGGAGCCAGATGCTCCAGAAAACTGTCACCTCTAGAAAAGACAGCAAGGGGAGAAGGGGCCATAAAAATTCCAGCTCCGGAGGAAACTTCCTGGGAACGCCTCAAAAGATCCCTGAGGAGGGGAGGGGGGAATTAACATGTTGGGTCTTTGTTTGACAAAATACACATCAAGATAAGGGGAGGGGTCCTAACTTCCCTTATCTATCAGCGCATGCCTGGGAGTCATTAGTCTCTGCTTTGAATCCTACTGGAATCATCTCGTTTCAATAAAGAATACCTTTTGAAATATCCAGTAATCAGAAGTTCATTCTTTTCAGTTGAATGGGAAAAATCCAGTAGCTGACAGTGACTAAATTAGTAAACCAGCAAAATGCTATGCTTAAAAGTTCTATAAGGTATTCAACAAAGTAACTCACAACCTACTTCTTGGTAAGCTAGAAAAATATGGAATAGACAACATGACCACCAGATCAATTTGTAACTGGCTGACAAATCATATTCTTGAGCACTCCTTAACAGTATGACATCCACATGGAGGGAAGTGGGGTACCACAAAGTTCTGTCTTAGGTCCAGTAGTCTTCGATATCTTTCTAAATGATTTAGATGGAATAGAAGGCGAACTCATCAAGGTTGCACATAGCACTAATCTGGCAGGAATAGCCAACACCCCAGAAGACAAGCTCAGGATCCAAAAAGATTTTGACAGACTTGAACAATGAGCCTTATCCAACAACACGAAATTTAATGTGGAGAAAAGCAAGGTTTTGTGACTAGGAAGGAAAAAACAAAGATACAAGTACAAATTAGGCAAAACCTGGCTCAAAAAACCATAACTGTATAAACAGAGGCATAGAATCAAAATCATGTGAAGCATTAGTACTTTATAAACCCTTAGTAAGACTACACCTGGAATACAGCACCCAGTTTTGGTCACCACATTACAAAAAAGATGTTGAGTCTTTGGAAAAAGTACAAAGAAGAGCAACTAAGATGATTAAGAGCTTGGAGACAAAACATATGCAGAACAGTTGCAGGAATTGAGTACAATTTGTACAATTTGCCAGTCTCGCAAAAAGAAGGACTAGGGGTGACATGATAGCAGTGTTACAGTATTTGAGGGGCTGCCACAAAGAAGAGGGAGTCAAATTATTTTCCAAAACATCAGAAGGCAAGACAAGAAACAATGGATGGAAACTGAAAATGGAGAGAAGCAATTTAGAATTAAGGAGAAACTTCCCAATGGTAAAGACAATTAACCAGTAGAACAGCTGGCCTTCAGAAGTTGTAGGTGCTTCATCACTTTTTAAGAAAAGACTAAACAGCCACCTGTCTGAAATGGTATAGGGCCTCCTGCTTGAGCTGGGGTTTGGATTAGAAGACCTCTAAGGTCCCTTCCAGCTCTATTTTAATTCTTATTCTGAAAGTCCAATTAGGGACAAGTTATATGTTTTGGATTGCTCCGTGTACTCTGGTGGTCATGGCTTGGATATTTCAATCCCTCGTTTGGGTGAGTGGCTTCCAAATCTTGATACTGTTATTAATACCTGGTTCTCTTTCCTGTTCAGATGCAGATCCATTGGGAAGAGGACCCAACAGGTGATTCTCGACATCCATATTCAGCTTTCCTGGAGTTGTATCATCTGGAATTGGAAATGGGACTGTCACAAGAAGGAGGGCCAAGATGCTTACAAAAGCCGGCAAATTGTTACTAATTTCAAAGAATCTCTTTTTATATGTAGGGCACAGCCTCTTAAAAAACATGCAGCAGTAAATAATTTGTCATGCAAAGTTTTTTTTAACTGCCATCAATAAATTGGGCAACCTTTTGGCAGAGGAGGAAAAAAAATAAGCATTCTGTCATCCACTTTATGTCAAAAGGGAAGCATTCTCATCAAGTTAAGAATGTAATGGAGGCTGCCCATTGTAGTTGTAACATTAAATGAATTACATTACGTGGATAAGCCCATCCCTCCTCTTCCAAATGCATTTGTTAATCAAATGCACTGGTTGTTAAGAGTACATGGGATATACCTCAGAAGTGGGGAGTCCTAGTGCAAGGACAAGACCACTACCTCCAGCCACCAAATGCCTCTCCCCGCTAAGATATTCCATGCTTCTCTTCTGACCCCCTTGGGGGCCCCACAGCTGCTTGGGCCTTCTCCTCCCCACCCTGTCACCCATTACCTTGCTCAATTACCCTTAAAAGATTTCCAGAACTCGAATGTAGATCAAGAAGGTACTTTCCTTAAATCTCACGTTGTTACACAGCTTCCGTTCTCTTTGGAAAAGGGTGTGTAATAATGCGAGATCTATTGCATTGGAGCCTGGGTGGCACCACATGCTTTCTCTTTTTAGCCACATTTCCTAAACAGCCAGAGCAACAGTACTATTGCCAGAGACACTTGAGCCTTCATAGCATGGCAGGTCAATGAAGCCACCAGATGCTGCACCCCAACACTGCTGTTCTCGTCTCCTGCGCTGCCTTGGGTGCTGGAGCCCTTGCACAGCCAGGCAGAGAAGTGCCAAGCCAGCCTCTGCCCTTACCTGCTGAGCCGCAGCCTCTTTCACAAGTGGGCACAGCCCTGCCCTGCTACTTGCTGGACTCCAGGGGTTGCCAACCTTTTGAACCTCAGAGAACACCAAACTTATAATTTTAAATCCAGCGGACCACTAATATGAATTTTGACTGATAGTGGATGCAGGGAAAAAGTCTGCAGGAAAATTCCACACCCCGTTTTCCTACTGATCGATCATTTTTTATTTGGGATCGCAGGATAGTCTCCAGCTCCTTCTTGGGGGGGGAGAGAGGGAGACAGAGACTTTTAGCTTTGTGCAAGTAAAGCAGAAGCAGCCTTTCTTTCTCTCCCCCAAATTCCACCAGAAATGAGTCTTTGCTTCAACAGCCTCTTAGAGCAGGATGCCTAGCAGGGTCCTGAAGACTCATTTCTGGCGGAGTTTGGGGGAAAGACAGACTTTTGCTGATTTCCTTGCATGCCAAAAGCAGGAGAAAGAAGCAGAAAGAAGCAGCCGGGTGGCTAGGTGGGGCAATTTCTCCCTCCACCATTTCCCCCCTCCCCTCACCACCTTGTGTTGTTGGCAATGCAAGTGTTACAAGCCTTGTGTTACAGAGCACCCTGGATTAATTGCTTTGGGAGTGACACTTCTCTGTGGACCACCAAAATTTTCTCCTGGACCACCAATGGTCCTTGGCCCACTGGTTCGCGATCACTGTGCTGGAGCATGAAACCCACTGGGATCTCACCAATTGCACCACTGCGGAGCTGAATAGAGAAATTGAGAGCTTGGTGTACTGGCCGCACTGCACCCCTTGCTTTTGGGGCACACTCTGGCAGAGACCTGTGGGCTGGGGAGGTGCCTGTGGGCTACAAAGGTTGCCCCAAGGGAGGGGATCTCTTGAGGGTAGAAGCAGCCAGATCATCACTAGACCGTCACTGGTAATTTTGAAATGTCACTAAGTGAACTGTTGTTAACTACAGGCCTACCTACATATATTACTATGGCAATTTCTGTAACTATTATCAGGTAGACTTTTAAAAAGGAAACTGTAAGGAATATAGTTTTCACTAAAACAACTAATATCCACTGCTATTGCAGAAGCCTTTGCCATTGGCACTAATGAAGAAGTATATCAATGCATCTGGATAGACACGTTGCAAGACCGGACAGCCTCTTTCAACAGTGTTGTTAGGGATAACATTGTTTACCCTAACTGGTTTAGGTGAAATAATAACTATGAATCATAGTGTATGTTAAAGTGTCTGCAGCTTTAACTGTGAAATAGCAATTAAGGGAGTGGTTATGAAAACAATATAAAAGTAGCAAGTCTACAGCTTGCTTGCTGGCTGGCTTTGATGATCCCTGATTACTGCTTGGAATCAAGACTGCATTGCTCGAACGGGAGAGACAACAAAGGACTGATTTGTAAGTGAACTGACATAGGATATTCTACATGGACTTTGCTAACTGAATATCCCTGAATGGACTGACTACATGATAACTGACTATTGGACTGATATTTGACTATGCCATAAACTTATAATGGAATAAACTATATTCTTGATAGCACAAGCGTATCTGTTATTTTTACTGTATGTTAATAAACATACAAGCTTAGCTCACTCATTTATCTGTGTGCCTATCTGACTAACGCTGCACATTCTGTTTTGCTTGTCTACCTAACCCTGGTTGGGGAACCCAGGCTTAACAAGTGTTCTCCACTCAAACACTCAGATACAAAGAAATCTTCAGCCTGAATTGCTTACTGGAAAGTAGATGCAGTTTTTTCCCCCCAAATAATAATTC
This sequence comes from Laticauda colubrina, assembly GCA_015471245.1. Classification (NCBI taxonomy): domain Eukaryota; kingdom Metazoa; phylum Chordata; class Lepidosauria; order Squamata; family Elapidae; genus Laticauda; species Laticauda colubrina. The sequence goes on along the minus strand of BLBF01000066.1, from coordinate 1,699,601 downwards.
CAACTTCTCCAAAGTTGCAAAGGCTCAGCACAAAGCAGCCATTCCTCGCTCCCCACTGCTCTGATCACCAGGGAAACCTCCAAAACTGGATGCAAAGCAACACCTGAGAGACTGCAGGGGAGGGAAGAACACTCCACCCCCATTGCTTTCTCCCCAGACCCCAATACCTTCTGGAGAGCTCTAGGCCAGCCCTACCCCGCTGCTCTTCACCCCAACTATTGTCAGTTTTCTTCTGCTCAGCTAGTCCACCATACGTCTGGTAAGGTGAAAAAGTAATGTAAAATGAAAGTGCACTTTGCCTAGCCCCGCCTAAGCCCAGCTGGAGTCTTCAGGGAGGCTGAGAGTTTGCAAAGCGAAAAAAGAAGAATCCTGACTTTTCCATAGCTCTGTAAAGAGAATACAGTCCCCCGCAGAGGCTGCCCAAGAATCTCCCTTGCAAAAAGAAACATTTCAGCTATCTTTAGCCTGTTTTCCTTGTTTGCAAAGGGCCAGGGTGGATCCAGTCTCTAAAAAGTTATTTTCATGGGTTGCAACCATCAAGCACAGGTTCCTAAAGGAATTGCTTTAATTGAAGTGACCTATGGCTTTAAGTGCAGCAATTGCTTTCAGGAGAGAGACAGACGGGAGAGAGGGGTAGACAGAGACCACCTGGGCTTTTATTCTTTATGTACATTTACAGGGATTTGGATGGAAAGACCACCACTAGTTCTACCAGTGTCCAAACTTTCTAGCAAAGAGTTTCTTTCTCCTCCTGTCTCTTCAAAGTCTGTCAGAAATGGTATAGGGCAGCCACATCAGGATTATGGTTGACTTCTGTGTGTGTGGCCAAGGGGCATGGCCAGCTCAGCTGCTGCTACTTTGCTTGCTCTCCTTGGCCAGATTGCTCATGGTGTAGCAGGACAACAAAGTGTGTGGGTCAGAGGGAGGCCCACTCCATCTTCTTACGAGGAGATCTGGCTTTGTAACCAAACCATCCTCAGTTATAGGATGGGAGACCAGGAGGTCAGGAGGATGGGACAAGGAGATGGCAAAAGGCAGCAGGGCTGCTGGTGGCCAAGTGCTAAGGCAGGATTTACCTCAGGCCCTCACTCTCTCATTTCATCTCCTTCCTTCCTTCCCTCTTCCTTCTCCTTTTTTTTTTTCTTCCTTCCCCCCTTTCCTTCTTTTTCCTTCCTTGCTCTCTTACCCTCTTCTCTTGTTTTTTCTTATATCTTTCCTGTCCCTTCTTGGATGCTGAAATGCAAAAGGGGAAACATTCCTCGCCTTGTGATCCAATGCCACTCTTGCTAGTAATTTGTGGCCACTTTTAAGACTAAGAACAAACCAGGGTCAGTTTATCCCATGCTTGCATTTCGTGGGGGCTTTCACACACTATAGGGTAGTACAGTAAAACTGTCAAAATGATGGCTGTGATAGTAGATCAGAGCTCCTGTGTTTTTTATGTGCAACAGCTTTAGCGTTTAAGAACAGAGTAAGTTCGCTGCTTTTCTATTAATATAATCCTTAAAGGGGCTCTCCTGTAGGGACCCTGCCATGGCCTAATTCAGACTGGAAATATAGCAAAGGAAACTATTTTTCCCCACTTGTGTCATCCAGTTTGCCTCACTGGAAATAGCTACTTGCAATACACAAGGAAGGGATAATTTCCTAAGAACTCACAATTGAAGAACACCAATGTATACATGAGGTATCTCAGGGTGGGGGGAAGAGGTAGTGACAGAATAGGCTCTCAAGGCCCCGCTGACCCACTAAGATACCTCATGCTTTCCCCTCCCTTCCTACCACAAGGATTCAACTTGCAAACATGTCTCCTCTCTTCATTTCTGTTTCTTTGGCTCTGGGGGAGGGAGAGATTTGGCTTGGAAATGCTTTTTGTGCAGACCTTCCTGGGTACTATAATATCACGGATTCAGGCACCCATCCTCTTTTGCAGTTAGGGACCCAGAAACTTGCATTCTGGTCATGAAAAGTGTTTGCGGTCTCCTGCTCCTTCCACCCCCAACTACTTTCCACTTAATGAGACCTTGTTAACCCATGGAGGACATTTGCATGCAAATGTATGGGAGACAGAGTGATCTTCAGTCAAGCTGCTGGCAGCGGCTCATCAGATCCCACCGGCCTTACTATTTGAAGTAAGCAGTTTGGAGAGGCCCCACTCTCACTCTACAGTGGTAGTTGTGGCGCTTCAGTGCCTGTATGGCAGGGCGCCCAGGTCAGCAGGTGTGGGGCAGCTCAGCATCACCCCGCCTTGCTTCCTCCTTCCTTCTCCCCCCCCCCCTCAGCTTTTCAATAAGAGAGAGGAGGGGGGAAAGGGAATAGCTGAAGTGAAATATGGGGGTGCTTCAGGAGTGAGGGAGATCCTAGAAGTGCTTCAGCCTCCCCCCACTCACTGAGATACCCCATGCTTCCTGCCCTTTGGGGGTCCTCTCTGAGCCCACCCCTTGCACCCACCGATTGCTCCCATTACTGATTGCTCACTTACCTTTCCAAGATCACCATAGCTCAGGTATTTGAAGCAAGGCCTCTGCACTGCTGGACTACGTGGCAGAAGCGGTCCATCTTTTGCTTGATAAATGGCAAAGCCGTTTTCCTTTCCTTGCTAGCCTTCTTCCTCCAGCAAAAGCAAGAAAGAGAAGTCATCCTGTCCCTTCTGACTTTGTGGGAGGGAAGCTGCAGGGAAGATTTCTTCCCTCCCTCTCACTTGCTTTCCAGCCACTCCTCTTAAAATGTACTGGGGGTGGGGGGTGGGGGGGTTCTCTTGCTCCTGGGCCGGGCTGGACCTCTGGATGCGAGAAGAAGCAACATTTCACAAAACTGTTTCTTCGGTTGCCTTCAGCCATTTTCCAGTCTCCTTCTGGATACCTTTGTCACCGCCACTCCTTGGCAGAGTGTACCTGTACATTTTTATTTTTTTTTGGGGGGGGGGGGGGGAGACCTATTTTTTTGTGACGCTAAGTTTTTTTTTTTCCTTTTCCTCGCTATACCCAGGCTCCCCCCCCCTTTCCTATGTACAAGTACATTTAAGGAGATTTAGATCGGAAAAACCACCCCTGTTTATCCCAGGGTGCCCCAGGGGAAAGCTTCTTTCTCTCTGGAAAGTCTCCATTTTTCTCTACTTCACCAGCAAACCCGCCCCCACACACACACACACACAGTCTGTTCTCCACCAACTCCTGCCCTCCCCTCCTCCCTCTCAAGCCTTTCCCTCAGAGAGATGGAAGAAGAGGCCGAATGGGGAGGGGCTGGGGGAGTCTCTCGTGCAGGAATAAGTGCCCTTGCCTCGGGCCTCCCCCGCCCCACTGGGCCAACCTCATGTCTCGCTTCCTGGCCCCTTGGGGTCCCCGCAACTGCTTGGCCGCCCCCTGCACCCACCCACTCCCGTCACCGACTTCCCGCTTACCTTTTCCCAAGACCTCCGGAACTCAGGAGGTCGAGTACGGGAGGAGGAGAGGCCGCTCCGTTGTTGGGGGACCGCATGGTGGGATTCCAGGGGTGGCCATTTTCCCTCCCGACAAGATGGCGAAGTTGTTTCCCTTTCCTCAGTCGACGCTCGCTCGCTCTGCCTTCCTCCCCTTTGCGAAGAGCTCCGAGTCCCACGAGGCGCTTGTCGATCTGCCGATCTCCTTCCCTTCCTACGGGGTCAGCAAGAGAAATCCCGCTAATCAGCTGCTCCCTTTTATAACGCCCGTGGACGGTGCTGCTCAAGAAGAAAAAGAGCTGACGTATTTTCAACGTTGTTTCTTGGTCAGGCTCGGCTATCTGTAGATACAGGTGGTTTTTAAACAACAACAACAACAACAACAACAAAACCTTTGGTTTGACTTTTGTGGGTTAAAATCAGTAATCGCAAAATGCCAAAGATTTGCTTCAGCGGCAGAGCTTATGGCTTTAAGCAGAGAAATTGCTTCCCAGAAAGAGAGAACGTGCACCAAGGTTGTTATTTTTTTTCCTTTCTTTCTAAAAGGATATAGAGTAGGGTAGAGAAGAATGGAATGGAATGGAATGGAATGGAATGGAATGGAATAGAATAGAATAGAATAGAATAGAATAGAATAGAATAGAATAGAATAGAATAGAATAGAATAGAAT